>OX411544.1:63991116-64431116 GCA_948146395.1 Fragum whitleyi
GAAGGCTCTATTCTCTCTTCTACTTTCTTCATGAAATCAAAACTTGCTAATTATAGGTGTAATTAGAATTTTAAGATTCATACGCAGAGAATTCAAGACCATTTGATAATTATATATGGGTGTTCAGAAAACTTAAGATCGAGGACCTGTAATAGTTCTGTAATGTTTCAGAAGTAATGAACAGTGTTAACAAGGTTTCATAATGATTCCATCAGAAAAGCTTGATCAACATTGTGAAAGATCATGAGTTGCAAAGTGTTGTGTCACTGTTACGGGTCCACTACCTTGATCAAACAGACTACCATCCTCTCCTTTTGTTGAGAAATCGAGGACTTTCTTTAAAGGGGTTTCAGGGATAATTCTAGTGATTTCAACATTGATTTATTGTCAATACACTATATCTACAGCTTTAAAGGCTGTTATCAAGATGTTATGATCATTCATCAGCAATATTTTTTGACAGAGGATTTATTTTGTATAACACACTTGCAGTAATGTGAATAATTCTAGTTACACCCTTGCTAATACCCTAATGATCTGAAGAATTTAAAAATAAAAAATGACACAAATTACTTTATTTAGTATAAAATCAGTATAACTTATACAATTTGTTGTTTGCGTTCTCTTTGAAATAAAAAAACTTAAATAAAAAATAATGAATTAAAAAAAAAGAAAAGTGTAAAGATATTTAAAGTTTTTTATGCCCCCGTATCAAGAGATTGGGGGCATATTGTTTTACTCGTGTCCGTCTGTCTGTCTGTCTGTCCGTCCGTCTGTCCGAAAACTTAACCTTGCCAATATCTTCAAGCCTATTCAAGATACAAAGCTAATATTTGGCATGATGATAGATCTCAATGATCCGCATCCGCTGGTACCAAAGTCAAGGTCATGTGACAAGGTCAAGGTCATCTGTCAAGGTCAAACTTTGAAAAGAAATGCCGTTCCGGGGGCATTTGTGTTTCACAAACACATCTTGTTCAAAATGAAAATTAAACAAAGGATTATTGTTTGTTTCAGTGTTTCAGACATATTAATTTTTGAATACCACTAGTGAAAATGTAGCTGTAATTGTTCTAAAAAAAAATATATATATTATATGATATATATAAAAAATATTGAGCTTGCACAAGGAACAAATGATAATTCTTTTTTATAAAGACAAAATATGAAAATTTGGGACACATTTTCACAAAGAATGTAATTTTGCGTGTGATCGCTATGCAACGACATTAAGTTAAATATTCTGATATTTTCCCAGGCGTTGAATGAGAACCACCAAAAAGTTATGGATGACAACGAACAGTTAATGAACCAGGTTAAGATGCTGATACACAACTTCCAGGAACTGTTGAGTCAACATTTGGTCAGCAAGGACAAGATGGCGGGACAGGAAAAATCTTACATGTAATATACACTTACAATACTTTACATGCCATATGCTCTTACAATATTTTGCATGTAATATTCTCTTACAATATTGTATTCAATATACAACTACCATATTTTACATGTATGAAACACATACCATATTTTTCGTGTATCATTTCATTTCAGTATTTCAGTTTAAATATTTTGGAACAGGGGTTTTATAGCATTACTATTGAAGGGTATTGATAGGCCAGAAGGGGGACATTTTGTGGTGAAATATTGTTAAGAATGTTTACTTTCCTTGGCGTAAATAGCTTTCAAAACTCAGGGAAACAAAAGTTTTTAAAATAGATATGATTAATCAAAGAAAAGTAGATATGATTAATCAATGAATAATCAAAGATCAGTCAGAGATAGTATTTAAGAATGTACAAATTTCAAAGTTTACAACAAATCCTGATTTAGAAAATACAATTGATCATGGTTAGTCGGAGTAGTAAGACCATGATCAATACTTCCAAGATGGCCCTATGTCATGATGCATTTGACAATTTCTTGTATTTTTCAGGGAGCAACTGTCTGATTTACGAAGTCAAAAAGAACGTCTTGAAGAGAAGATCATGGAACATTATAAACAGCGAGACAAACAAAAGAAGTCTAGAGGACTCGGAGCTTTATTGTTACAAAAAGTCAGAGGATTGAAGGTAAAGATATATTGCACAGATAGTTCTAGTTTGAATTTTCCCTCTAAATGTGAAACAATAATTTTAGAATACAGTAACACTTGTGTTAAGCGACCACTAAGGGGACCACCAAAAAGCGGTTGTTTATGTGAAAAGTCGCTTAATACAAAATATCGTGATAAATATGAGTGTTCATTTTATAGCATTTATAGATTGTCAGTCAAGTCACACTGAATCCTATGATCTTCGAACCCATGAAAAAAGACGAATCTCATGGGTTCCAACATCATAAGATTCAATAATAATAAATTTTTTGTTAAGAATGTCCTCTTTTTCAGGGATTTAGCTTATAGTGAAGAGACTTTTTACGGTAGTCGCTTAATAAAATCGGTCGTTTGATAGACATGGTCGCTCGAGCAATATCGACATTTTACAGCAGTTTAATCAACCTTTCACTTGTAAATGGATTAGGTTATTCTGAATCATGAATCACCCTAAATCATTTCCCATAGGGTTTAAATATTTTACTTCTATATCAGAATTTGGGCTTATTTCAATTTTCAAAGTAGAAAAAGTTGTACCAAGTTCTCAGTTATCCATTATTCTGGTATTCATTTAATATTAATCGCTAATGTTTTCAGAGAAGTAAGTCCCGCCCAAATCTAGCAGATGGAAGTGCAGATAATTCATCCCTTGGCTCAGAGTCCTTTAATGAAGACAGTGACAAAACCAGAAAAAGTGGTAATACATAAATTTTACAGTTTTTGTGTATGATAGAAGTTTTCTTTGTTCCACATATATTATACAAAGAACAATTATATAATAACTCATTCCGCTTAATTGATATGAAATATCAAAATAATGATAATGGAGTTTTGTGTATCAAAGTTTTGTGCCTATAAGCTTAAGATTTCTGTTCTGTTTTAATTCATTTGATTCTTCATAGAAGGTGATTTGTTAGTGTATGTATTTGCAAGCCAAAACACAGAGTTTATAGGTTGGCTGTTTTTGGAGAAAATCTGAGGTATTGCTATAGCCTTGGTGTTGTTGTTCTTGTGCAAAAACTATTTTGTGTTATCTCTGGTGTTACTCAAGGTATTTACTTGAAACTTGGCAAATATGCTCACTATTAAAAGAACAACCTTTACTATCAAGAAGGATAACTGTAGATGCATTTTGTGCTAATTATGCCCCTTTGCCTTTATCCAGCACCCAACAGCCCTTCCTGGGCACCAATAGGTGATGCTCTTGTTAATTCAAGTTACCTGCACCAACCCAACTTAGAGTTTTATCTGATGGGTTTTTTTTCTTTTTTCTTCTTTTATATAATTTATTTTGAAAGAGAAATAGTTTCAAGGACAGTCTGTATAATTCTTGCTATCAACATTTTCTGTCATCTCTGTTATGATATGTATGATAAGTTATCAATTGCTAATAATTTTAGAATGGTAAAGAAAATAACCCTGTGCAAAATTAGACTAGCTTGATATTTTAAAGTTAAGGGCAACCCTAGTAAATTTGAGACAGATTATAGTGAAGTCATTAAGAGGCTTGAAGAAAACTTTTTCTTGAATGCTCTTGTTCAATAAATGCGAACTATCTGTAATTTTTTTTGCTCCTGCATCCATTACATGTTTAACTGTCGGTCTGTCTGCATAACTCAACCCGCCAAAGATATTGCCAATTACTTAGAGCCTTTTCAAGATACAATGTTCATATTTGGCTTTATGAAAGATCTCATTGATACACATCGGCTGGTATTGAAGTCATGATCATGTGACAAGGTCATCTGTCAAGGTCCAAATTCTTAAAAATTTGTTGGGGGGGGGGGTTATTATTGTTTCACAAACTGCTCATATTTCCAACAATATATGTGCAAAAGATGAAGAATCTTATCGGCTTGATGCATCCCTAGTCTGGTCAAACTACCATACAGTATATAGAGAGCTATTACATAGTGGCCTAATTTTCCTCGTGCATAGTGTGGATGGCTAGGCTGATCAATATTTCGTCATTGACTTGCTAAAACCTTGTAACTACAGCTGGAAAAAGCTGTAGTTACTAAATTTCAGCTACCCAATGACAGTATTTGCTTCACATACATGTGAAATTATGGGGAAAATTAGCACATGATTGTATACCCTTCTGTTCCATTTTCTCTTTATGACAGTAAATGTATAGCCAGCTCTTTAGCTTGCCAGTCCTTTGAATTCTTTGTGATTGTGTAATCCTTAGTTGCTTTTGGAATATGTATTCAGAGATATATTTAGAAATGCAAAATTAATGAAAGAAAGTAGAATGCAATCTTCTTTCTGTCAATTCATCTGATACTTATAAAATTATGGTAATTTGACTTTCAAGCTCATGGACCTGACCATCATAAGTGCACTCTAGAAATCACAGTTACAAAAATCACTACATTACTAACATTGGCATTGGGTACATTGGATTTAATATTTAATAGTTATAGTTCATTTCTGACAATTAATGCAATATAACCTAAGTGGAGCGTCAGAGGAGCAAAAGGTTATACGCGTTAATTGTCAGAATATGAAGTATAACTGTTTTACCGATCGACTTAATTTTTTCACCCAATAACTCTAGCTCCAGTGAGTTGTGCGTCAATCAATGATGTCAGTCAATTCTGTTGCGTCAAACATTCTTCAATTAATTCGCCGAAAATGAAAAGGGGAGGAGCAAATTTAATCATTATCAAGCTTTCACTTATATTTCATCATTTTGTGAGATGGGTTCAATGGATTTATTACCCTTTTAGTCGCAATTGACGACCTTGTGGTTGCAGCTCTAATTATGTATTTTAATCTATTTGGCATACTTTTTGCAGATGATATGCTTAAGGATTTTATTTGTGAGAAAATAAAAGCTATGTACCGTGTGATAATCATTTTCAATAATGCTTGCAATAAATAGCTCACTGGGCAATTAAAATGACGCACAGAAAGCCGTAGTTATCAACCCCTTGTTCAGGTTGCAAAAACGTTTGCGAACAATATAATTTGAAGCCTTATCTGCTGATAAGTACACATTTAAAGTGGAGCAGCTTTTTGCGAATGTTTTTGTTTTGAATGCAGGGAATAAGTTTTGGTACCCTATTTGACATTCCCTTAAAATGGATATTTTCGAAACTAGTCACCTTTCACAGGCCTAAAATGCTTCAAAAGTAATTTAATTTTGCTATTTTTCAATACTTAGTTATAATAACAAATATCGAAGTTATTTTTTCTGCTCAAATGTACCTTTCATATCACCAAACCTAAATACACCGTGTTGGTTATCCATCTTAAGAATAAATGACAATTTTCGCAAAAACCCCTATGATTCTGAATAAATATATATTCTTGAATCTTTTAAAAAGGCATATATAGGGGGAGAAACTGCAGAATAAATTAAAAGGATTTACATGAAAACAAAGGGTTAGATTTCAGATCATTCCAACGCTGACGTCATTTTAAATGTCAACTTAATAGGATGTTCGTCGGACTGTCAATCTAGAGTTCACGGGTTCGATCCCCGATGACGGCACTCATTCTTTCTGACTATTTGTCTCTCACCAATGGGTTGATAATCGTAATGGGTTGATAATCGTAGACCTATGTGAGATAGCGGCTGGAGGCTAGGAAAGAATGTGGTGGTTGTACTGGTGATAGATATACCAGGAAACCATTGTTAGGTGCTCCAGCCGCCGCGATATAACTGAAATAATGTTGAAAGCGGCGTTAAACTCCATTCAATCAATCAATTAACAGGATGTTACAGGAAGGCTCAATTCGAGTCAACTTTAAAATCGGAATCAGTATATCAGTTTCTCCCTCTATTGTTTGAAATATATATACATTAAAAAATCTCATTTGAGTGTTAGGATTGTTGAAAACGCAACCAATATATCAATTACAAGTTAAGGGTCTTTCGAGACCGTTCACCAGACAAGATATGATGTAACTGTCTGGTTTGTTCTGAAGTCTCCGCCCATAATGACATAATGTCACGTAGCACACTTATTTGATTAGATTGTCGGGTTATGCGAGGTCAATCATTGGCTGAAAAATTTTGGCGATTGGTAATGCCAGTTATATTATGAACATGTAAGAATGTAAAGATAAGAGATTTACTTTAGCTCTTGAATATGACATCCTTAATGAGAGTAAGAGCCACTGTCATATCACAAATGGTAGCATGCCGGACCGTCAATCTTTAAGTCCTAGGTTTGACAACAGCACTCATCCTTTCCAACTAAAAATAAATCAACTATTTATTATACCGATTACAGATGAATAACAATAATTCCTTTGTTTGAATTATGTTGTACTAATACTTTGTATTTCTAACCAAGAACTGTTTTTGTTTTGCTGAATTCAATTCATATACAACTACTTTTTGAGTTTTGTAATTACCCTATGATGTCGGACATCCAAAAGATAGGCAATTATTATTCTCAAATTCTAAGAGAGTGGAATCAAAATATGTAAATGCGCCCAAATGAGGCTAAGTGAAGAACAAAAGTTGTAGGCCTTGACAAAACAGCTCTTTCAGCTGTTTGGTCAGGCTCTACAATGTTGTTTTTGACCTGTCTAGCCAAAAGGTAATGGTTGATACTCTAATTACAGTCAATCTTGTTTGAGGGGCCACGTCTATTTAGGGACCATTTGTAGTAAGCAACGGTTTTCAAAATCCCCTTCTTTTAATCGAAATAAATGAAAAGGTAGACATCACTGGTATTAAAAATATTGAAAATGAATCCTGTGCTGTTTAAACTCACAGGAATCGTCTTAATGAGAATGTTCTTTTGAGTTTAAACAGCATAGGACTATTGAGAATCTTGCAATAATATACATAGTCAACCAAAATTATGTCTTATTTGTAAACAAAATAAGTATTCATTGACCATTTTCTTCAAAGACCCCTTTTGGTGGTCCTGTTTGTGGTCACTTTATACAAGTTTTACTGTATGTAGCTCAGACTAAATTCAGCAAGACAAATTCAGGGCACCTGTTATTGATAATTGCACTTGTTTGAATCTCTTCACTCCCTGCACAGACAAGAGACGGTTTCGACGTCGTAGAGGTAGCATACAGAGCACAAGCTTGCGTAATGACGGCCCCGGACTTCGGAAAGAGACAAGAGGGCTGGCTAAATCTACAACGGCCCTTAACTCTAGCCCTTCATCAGGGTCTCGTAAAATTGCTCTGTCAGATTTGAGAGGTAAAACTCAAAAATAACTGTAGAATTGAAAACTTATTTATACAATTAACATTGAATATTTTTATAATAGAACTAAAATTGAACAATTCAATTCAAATATACTGACTTAAAATAATTGTGTTCCCTTCTTTAGATCGAAATACTCTGACATGACTAACAAATATGGTTGACTTGTAGTAAATTAACTAGAGGATATTCAAAAACATGGTTCTAAGCTACTCATTTAAACAAATCATAAATCTCATGATCTATATCTTTTCTCTTACTTTCCTTTGTTTCTTAGAATACTTATTCTCTATCTAATTGTTTTTAGCTCCACTGGCTGAAAGCCACTGGGGCTATTGTCATGGCGTTGTGTCCGTCGTGCGTCCGTCCGTGCGTCAGTGCGTCCGTGCGTCCGTTCGTAAACTTTTTCTTTAAAATTCTTCTCCTCAGAAACTACTGGATGAATTTCAACCAAACTTCACAGGAATGATCCTTGGGTGACCCTCTTTCAAAGTTGTTCAAGAAATTTTGATCCAATGAAAACCATGGATTTAATGGGCGTGGCTAATTTCCAAATATGGTAAAAAGTGAGTTTTCTCAGATTCTAATTGATGGATACCAATGAAATTTTACATGAATGATCCTTGGGTGACCCTTTATCAGTCTACCAAAAATTATTGTGATCAGATGGAAAATATTCATTTTATGGGCAGAGGTCATTTCTCTATAAGTTATATAGTGGAAACTTTGAAAATCATTTTCTCAGAATCTTATTGATGGATATCAACTAAATTTTACTTGAATGATCCTTAAGTGACCCTTTATCAGTCTTCCAAAAATAATTGTGATCAGATGGAAAATATTCATTTTATGGGCGGAGGTCATTTCTCTATATGTTATATAGTGGAAACTTTGAAAATCATTTTCTCAGAATGTAACGAATGGATATCAACCAAATTTCACTGGAATGATCCTTGAGTGACTCTTTATCAGCCTACTAAAAATTATTGTGATCGGATGAAAAATATATATTTTATGGGCGGAGGTCATTTCTCAATATGTTTTTTAGTGGAAACTTTGAAAATCATTTTCTCAGAATGTAGCTGATGGATTTCAATCAAACATTTTTGGTATGAGCTTTGGGTGACCCATTATCATTCAGCCAAAAATTATTTTAATTCGATGAAAAATATGTCCTTTATGGGCGGAGGTCATTTCTCTATATGTTATTTAGTTGAAACTTTGAAAATCATTTTCAACATCATTAGAAGCCAAAATATCTAAAAAACTAGTCAAAACTTTTATTTGCTTTAACAATAATTTCAAGCCTGTGGAGCGACACAAGCCATTCATGGCTTTCTAGTGTTATTTTCCCTCCTACAATACATTTGTAGATACAGGTTTAATATAGAAGGAAAAGTATTGATAATTGTATTAGATTTAGTGTATTTTTGTCTATCTTCAAACTTAGCCATTTCTTTCTTTCCAACATTATTTAGGTACTAGGTCCACAGAAGATTTATCCGAATCCTTTTGTAGTCAAGGAGACTCTGTCTCCCTTAGCAACTCAACATTTATGTTCCTCCCAGGTATTTTGCTTGGTGTCGTTCACAACTTGGGATTAGTGTAAAATTGTGGGTGCATATTCAAAGGGTATGCACTTACATTTATTTTACAGAATCTCGTTGAATCTTGCAAGTGTATGTGGTCATGATGTTTGCTTTTTTAGCTTGACTGTTTTCTGAGAAAGCCTGAGGTATTGTTATTGCCTTGATGTTGTCAACATGGGAAAGCTTACATTTTGTGATATCTCTGGTATTAATAAAGACATTCTGTTGAAACTTGGCATACGTATTCAAAATCAAAGGAGCAATCTATATTTTCAAGGGGGATGACTCTAGATACATTTTGTGCACCTAATGCCTCTTTTTTACTTAGATTTTTTCCCAATATAAAGCACTCAACAGCCGATATAGGCACCCTTAGGCAGTGCTCTTGTTTTGGCACTTTTCATTGCATTGTGGCACCAGCATGACTCAACTGAGCGCTTGCTAAAATAAATGTGTTTCTGAATATATCCAAATTGTCTGAGGGCAAACAAACCTAGATCTTTGCATAATTCTGTAAGACCAAAAATTTTGTTGCTATGTTGCGAAATACTAAGTCTTGTATTTGAATGAACTATAAGTGTTTTTGTTTTGGTAAATTGATTGAGAGCTTTTACAAAAATTAGTTCTCCATTAATGTGATTAAACTTAGAAATTATTGGAACTGATACAAGACTCTTCTGTCAATGGAATTTTAGCTCTTAAGGATATATATTTTGTGCTTCTATCTAATGAGTCTTATCTAAAGAAGATAATAAAGGAAAGACTAAGATTGTCATTATTCATCTAGCTATTCTAATTGTTTCTTTAAATTAAACACTTGTAAAACAACAAATTGTAAGGAATTGCAATCTGCGGTTCAAAGTGCAAGTAATTTCATGGTAGAAAAAAATTTGAAACAATGTATCTTTATTCTTAATATCATAAAGTGAGATTTGTATGACAACGGGTTATATGAATTGACTTAAGATTTAAGCATGAACATAGATAAGCATGAAAGCATTGGAATGGGAAAAGATGTTTTGGAAATATGTGTACTTGTATTCAGTTTAAATTATTCATTATGATTATTCTAAAGTTCACTATTTTTGGTGTCATATGGTTGCACTTTATATATGTCCAGGGGATGAGTGATCTCTCTTTT
This sequence comes from Fragum whitleyi, assembly GCA_948146395.1. NCBI lineage: Eukaryota > Metazoa > Mollusca > Bivalvia > Cardiida > Cardiidae > Fragum > Fragum whitleyi. Next base: position 64,001,124 of record OX411544.1, read on the forward strand.
GAATAATATGAGCCAGTGTGTGACATTTCCAACAATTTGACTTGTGTGTGAGGCACATTGAATGGTATACACATCAACACAGTGTGATTAGAAGAATAATAAATTTAAAGACACTTTGAGCCCTATCTATCTTATAAAGGGCACAGTGAAGACTCTAGCCAGTCTGTGTAATTGCACAGGCTGGCCAGAGTCTTGACTTGGCGCAGAGTTGAAATTGCTTGAAATGTTATGCACAGTAGTGTTGGGAAATCGGTTTCAAATCACAACTGATAATCGGTTTTTAGTTGGAAGAGTAAATCAACTAGTGATCGATTGTACAATTGTTCTCATAGAAATTAATACAGCACTCCCAGTATCATCATTTGAAGAATGTGAAAGTTTAGTTAAATCTCATGACCTAAAGACTCTTTCTGCAGATCTGCTGACTTCATGGCTCAGCACGAAACAGTTGTAACTGCCTATTAACATATAGGCAGTTACAACTGTTTCACGCTTAGCCATCAAACTGATGTTGGTTTCCAAAACAATACATAATGGCGTTCATTTTTTCATTGATTAATTGATTATGAAATTTCCATTATCACAATCAGAAGCCCAAACCAACTGATTATCAATTATAATTGATTAATCTGTCCATCACTAATGCACAGGCTCATATAAATTTACTTTTAGAGCCTGTCTTGCAGTAGCCTTTAAAAATAACATACAGTGATACTGTGCATGTCTGTTACTTTCTGATTTTGATTAATCAATATATACTTTATTTTGGCCCTGCATCGTTACATCAGGGGCATATGGTTCGATCCCCGACGGTGGCACTCATCCTTTTCGGCCATTCAACGTCACTTTATAGGTCATCCAGCAAGGTCATGGTCAATTATCAATGTCAAACTTCTAAAAAATTCCTTTTGGGGGGCAATAATGTTCTAAGAACACATCTTGTCAATTTGTTTTGTAATTATTAGACATGATTACTTTTTCAATTGTTATTATGATTTGACTTACAAAGCTTATGAGCAATCTTAATATAAGGAAAAACACCATAAACACTTCAAATATTTTTTTGATTTTCAGTAACTAAGTGCTTGTTTATGCCATTTGATGATCTTTAAAAAAGATTTTCTGGTTAAATAGACTGTTGCTGTCAACATTAATCTAGTTATACCCCACCTACGAAGTAGAGGGGGTATATTGGTTTCACCATGTCTGTCTGTCTGTCCATTTGTCCGTCCTTTGGCCTTTTGGTTTCCAGACTCTAACTTAGGAACCAAGTGACCTAGAATCATGAACCTTCATGCAAATGCTGCTTATGACCCAAGGAAGAGTCCTATCAGTTTTGGGTCACATACATCAAAGGTCAAGGTCACAGTCTTTTCTTGTTCAATTTTCGTTTCCAGACTCTAACTCAAGAACCAAGCCACCTAGAATCATGAAACTTCATGTATTTGCTGCTTATGATCCAAGGAAGTGCCCTATTGTTTTGGGGTCACAAAGGTCAAGGTCACAGCCAGCCTTTCTTCAATTTTTGTTTCCGGACTTTTACTTGAAAACCAAGTGACCTAGAATCATGAAACTTCATGCAAATGCTGCTTATGACCCAAGAAAGTGTCCTATTGTTTTGGGGTCATATAGGTCAAAGGTCAAGGTCATAGTCAATTTTCTTTAAATATTTGTTAGACCTTTTCATTTCCAGATTCAACCAGAACCAAGTGACCTACAATCAATCACAGGCATATTACTTGAATTCTCAATATTTGCATATTACTTGAATTTTCAATATTTGTTTCAAACACATCTTGCACTAATAGCTTTTATATTTTGACAAAGCTAGTGTGTTGGGTATTAGTCTGCTTTGCAACAGTTCTAGTTTGGTAATAAAAAGATGTAATATAAATGAAAAATATACTCATTTAGAAGAAATAATATATCACATTTTTGAAAGTTCTTCGAAGCCAAAGCACTCCAAGCCATTATTTGGTGGGCAGGAGTTTATTAAACATTATTTATCATTACATTAATTTCAATGAATAAGCATATAACAGTTTAAACTGCCTATGAATATATAGGCAGTTACATGTGTTTCGTGTTGAGCCATGGATTTGCATGAGCCTTAACATAACATTTCCAACAATAGCACATATACATTAAGGATAGGAATTGAGCAGCCTTTGCAGCCACACAGAAGATTTGCTGATCATCTACAGAAACCTTTGGTCCATGGCTTTCTAAAGAGCAAAACTTAAAGACTTATTATTCACTGATTTGTTATTGTTTGAAATCTAATGCACAAGCTCATAATATGATATGATATTCAGATGTTATTTTTATGCGAGTTAACAGATCATATAATTTAATTAATTGAAAAAAAATGTGTTGATATCAAGTTATGTGGTTTACAGTATGTATCCCATTGAATTAACTTTATGCAAATTCATCCTTCTTTTGTTCATATTTGTTGGCTAGTGTATTCTGTTCAAATCAAAGTGTTCATTTAACTCATGCCAATTAAAATTTCATCTGTATAGTGGCTTAAGATATATTTTGATAGATTTTGAAGCATTTACTCTCTTTTTACAGAGATATGCTTGCTTCTATTTTAAGGTATGGGTAGACCAGCCAGTGATGACGAAGGTGGTTTCCGTTCTCGTGTGGGTGCAACATCTCCTGAGTTCCTGACCCTTCAAGAGTTCCTGGCTGAAGGTGTGGATAAACCATCGGCCTCAAGGACATTGGTAAGGAAACATAATCTTGCTCCTGTCTTCGGCAATCAATATTATTCCAAGTCCAATGAAATGTTTCATTAAAAGGGCTATGATAAGGCAAAAACATATATTTTGCCTTTGTAAGGATTGTATATGGCCTTATAGTTCATATTCACTGTTCTTGCACTAGCTTTTCAAATTCTGAAGTCATTGATTCCTTGACTGAAGTTTTTATTGATCAAAATTAATGTTGAAGTTGTAAAAAGTGTATATATGTTGGTTATGCTGATTGACTTATTCAATTATCTCTTCATATTTTTATCAGAGATTCATTTGAAATATTAATCTTTTATAAAGATATGAAGCATATAATAAATCTTAACCCTTGTCATGCTGAATAAATTTTGGCCAAAAATTTTCTTCAAAATCAAAGAACAAAAAGCACTGAAAGTACCAAGTGCAGGTAAATTTTAATTTGCAAAACTAAATCTATTGACAATTCTGGTTTGAAAGTTATAAACAGGTGGTTAAGACACACATCAGACTGCACATATGTGCAGGCTGATGTTTGTCTATGGCTCCTGCCAAAGCAGGAATATTCGGAGTTCAGCATAACAAGGGTTAATACATGCAAAATGCAATTTACTTAGAATTGAAAGTGACAAAAATAAACCCCCGACTGAAATGTGTAAGAGGTCAGAAATTTACAAGTCCAGTAATACAGTCAGTCTTGCTCAAGTGACCATGTCTGTAATGCAATATTTTTAAAAGCGACCGTTTTAAAAATCTCCTCCTTTAAATCAAAATATCTTAAAAAGTATGTATAGTTTGTCCAAAAAATTATTGAAAATAAATCCTATGTTGGTAAAGCTCACCAGATTGTCTCAATGAGACAATTCTATTGAGTTTTAACAACATAGGATTATTGTGAATTTCGCAATAATATGCATATTCAATAAAACACATGTTTCTTATTTGTAAACAAAATGTGTATTAAGTGGCCATTTTCTTAACCCTTTCCTGTTTTACAAAATTTGTGACCTGTCCAAATTCAAAGGTTTTGTAGACGAAAATTTAAAGTGGATTAAATTTGTAAAATAACCATTTAGTCGGGTAGAAAATAGTGTGGAAAAAGAAGAAATTGCTTGTCAGATTGCTTTCTCAATCATAAAATCACAGGCACTTAAAAAGCAGGGATTAAACAGCAAAGGGATAAACGATCGCTTGTTGGTGGTCCCATTAGTGGTTACTTAAAAACAAGTTTTACTGTATATTTCATGATGAGGGATCTGATTAGACAAAACCAAGTTCTGGGTCATCATAGCCTTGATATTGATATGAAATGTCTAATGAGGCTGGTTTGACTGATGAATTAGACTGGTTTGTGAACTCTCTTCAAGTAAAGGCAAAAGCTCTTTCAGTGAGAAATCCTTAAGGATCATACCATATCATTCTAAGCTTTCTTTTCCTAAAAAAAAAAAAATCAGCATAATTTCATGCTGATTCATAAAAAGTTATTCTCCAACCATTGGGTCAATAATTGTAGACCTATGGGGGATAGTAGCTGGAGGCTAAGAAAGGATAAAATGGTAGTACTAGTGTGAGAAATACCTGGAATCCCTTGTTAGGTACTCCAGCTGTGCTGCTTATAACTGAAAGATTGTTGAAAGCAGTGTAAAACCCCATTCAATCATCTCTCATAATTTAATATCTTGAAGCAAAAATAGAAGAATTTCTCCGTAATAAGACAGACTTGTTGCGGGACTACTTTGGTTGCAAGCTTAAAAAGTAGTTGTGTATGCTGCAAATTGTTTTCATTGAGTGAATTTTTCAGCCAATCAGAATGCACGAAAATTAATGGAAACAAATAATATAAAATCTATTTTCAGATAAAGGCTGAAACAAAGCAAGAAGACACAGAGTCTAGAAGCAGTGAGAACTCTGACGGTAGTTCTAGACGGAGACGACCAGCACCCCTACCTCCAACAAATCAATATCGTGGACGTGTCGACTCCATACCCAACGCTGTGTCTGCATCAAATGATTCCAGTCTATCACGAATGTCTCGCATGTCAACAGGAAGCAGCGGGAGCTCACAGGATATCCGTCCAGAAACCACATTCACACAAGTGACTTCTCCGTCATATGACATGCAACCAAATAATACATCAACTCCGGCTAAAATTCCGTCAGGATATAATCCAGACTCTGTGGATGCATTGAACCTTTCTGCATTTTCGCGTGTGTTCCCAGTAGACGATCATAGAAACAGTACAAGTTACGAGCCTGGAACTCCAAACAGGCATCAACATGACAATAATTTTAGTGATCGCTACCAGTACGCTCCGTCTAATAAGGACAACACATATGAAAAAGAAAATAGACTCTCTGCTGATACAAGACTTGATATTCTAACACGAGGGCCAACCAACACATTGTCCCCACCCTCTCCTAAAGGGGCCTTGTCACCCAACTCGAATTATTCTAGTCCAAGGGATCAAAGGTCCCAGGAGGAGGATTTATCTGTTCGTTCAGGTCCGACCCTTTCTCCAATGCAGAATTGGAACAGAAGTCAGACACCTGTGTCTAATAACCAGCGTCCATTAAGAGCATATCCTCAACCATCCGCCTCTCAGCCACCAAGTTCTCCACAAAAAAAGAGTAATATACTTGTGTCTAGAGCTAATATTGCTCCAAGACCTTACAATGGTCAGAAAAATGTATCACGTGTCCGTCCTGCTAGTGCTTTTGGTGCCCCAAACACATTACATGGGGAAAATTCCCCAAACACTTCATTAAACAATTCCCGTCAAAATAGGTCTGATTTGAATAACTCAATTTCAAATCAAAATAATTCATTTGATAATTCATACAACAGTGGATCCGTGCCTTCATCGCAGTTAAATGGTCCTACCTCAAAAAACATTCCTCCACGACGGACACTGCCGAGTGGTTTTGGTGAGAGACCCAAGTCTGTTCCTCCAACCATGTTTAACCAACAAGGCAGTAGTGATTCGGACACAAATTATAACAGCAATAGTGAAGATTACAATGTTAACCATTCTCGTGCTCATGGAACGCCCCCTGTCCCACCCCCTCGCAAAAACCGTGATATTTTAAATAGTGATCGATATAGTGTCCTTCGTGAACCATCTTCACCAACCAAACCATTCCCAGGAACTCCGAATTTCAATATTCTCAACAATTCCAGAAGTTCAAGTGTTCAGGAACCTAAAACCATTCCCATTCCCCCTCATCGTAATTCCAGTAAACCGTCAAATAAACCGCCTGCTCCGAAACCAATGAAACCAGAGGATGGAGAAGCAAAAAAGAATTCAATATGGTACGAGTATGGTTGTGTATAGATTCGAAAATCAATTTCGAGTCTGTGCATAAAATTTCCAATGATTTGAAACATTTTTGAGTTGCAAATGTTGAGTAGCTACATACTGTAATTATAAAGTTACCTGATGGCCTACAGGTACTTTGAGACCTTGACTATCTACTAAACGCATAGAGAAGACTCTGGTCAGACTGTGCGGATACACAGGCTGGTCAGGGTCTTTGCTCTGCGCATATTTGAAATTGTTGGAAATATCATGCACAGGCTTAACTGAACTTTTAACCATTGTTGTGCTGAACCCTGAATAATCCTGTTTTGACAGGAGGTACATACGAAGATCAGCTTGCACATATGTGTAATCTGGGTCCAAGGTTATAAAACTTTTCTCAGGCTCAGGCTCAATTTTCTCAAATTTTAAATTAAAATAAATGCAAAATAAAAGATAATATTAATAAGTTGTTTTTTATAACAACTTATTAACAACATCTTTTATGTTAATACATTAAAATGAGTAATAAAACAGAATTACGGTTTTAATCTCAAATTGAAATTTGAGAAAATTTTGAATTGAGCCTGAGAAAAGTTTTATAACCTTGGGCACTGATCTGAGGTTTATGGCACCTGAGTTTCCTTTTTAAATCCATAACTTTTAAAAGCAAAGACAGTTTGAAAATGATTTTTTCTTTGCTTCTTTTTTTTTCTCAAATAGGACTGAATATCAATAACTGCATCTAGTACTTTCACCACTTTGATTTTAATGCAACTTTTCTATGGTTTTTATCCAGCTTGACAAGGAATAATGAGTATCATGGTCAAAGGTCAACTGAGCACTAAATGAAGGTCAAGATGTTCTTTTGTAATTTCTCTATGTCTGTAGCCATCCACAGCGTGTTTTCCCAGAAGTTCTAGATTACATTTCTGCAAATAAGAATCTTTTACAGAACATAAAAATAGTTGAAAACTTTTTTAAAGTCTTCTTCAAAAGAGTATTTTGATAGGTCACACACAATGACACCGTTTTGCCTTTAAAGCAAAGACATACATTTGTGCATTACTAGATAACAAAATTTAATCTGGTCATTGATTGACATACTTAAGCCAGTAGAGTGACATAGGCTCTCTTTGGTCTCGTGTTGAAATCTGTCAAGATGAGCAAATTAAGCAATTTTATCTATAAAACAAACATAAAGTTTGGAAATCTGTAAAGAGAGCTGTACGGCAAGCAATCTTTCCCTGCTATTGTCTGAAAGTGGATTGTCTAATATTACTTAAATTGATTTAGACTTGAAAAAATATCTCAACTTGGCTGATGATCTTTATTCAGAAGACTAAGTGTTGGGTTGAATTTTCTAGCTATATGAGACAATTTTAACCAGGTGAGTGGTTGAGTATTATATAGAAATCAATATATACATCATATATACATTTTTTGGTAGTTTTCTAGATACAATATGTCATAAGTACCATTGACATATTGTCTAGTCACAAACCAGGTTGGATGTCGAAGTCATTGCAGTAAGATTTGTAGCTTTTATCTATCTGAATTATGGATAACATTGCCGTGCACATCATGATCTCAAATAAGAGGGTATTCAGGGTTTAAGTTTGACTGCAATGAAGAGGGGTGCAAAGGACTCAACATTTGGTTCCTTGGGTGTCCATTCTAAATATTAGGGAGTCCCTCCTTGAGATAAAGACCATTGCTTTTAAGCACGAAACCTGTTTATATGAATTTAAGAATCATTCCCTAATTAAAGGTAAAGAAAGTATTGGGTATATATTGACTCTTTCGGGCTCATCTTTGGGAAATAATTGAAGACTGTTTTAAACATTTTTCAATTCTTTTCTAAAGCTGATACCCAGAGAGTCTTAATTGGGACTCGCATTAGATATTCTTGAGAGTCCCGGCTACTTATTTGAGAGTCTCAGACTTGCAAAACCTGCATCCCTTAAAACCCTGGGTATTAATTATTAATCGCTCACAATAATTAGTAAACTGATGACAAAAAATATATAAAGATCAAAATGAAATAAGGCAAAAAAAATTTATGCTTCAACTTAATCCTTTTCCATATGGTCCAGGAATTTATGTCCCTGTGCCTGTGATTTTATACTGGAGAAAATATTGTGGAAAAAGAAGCAATAATTTATAAGAGGCAATTTCTTCTTTTACCACAATATTTTCTACCACATATGTAGGTTTCTTTTTGAAATTGCATTTTTTTTTCTTAGTCGTCTGCAACTTCATTTGATTTGGATCAGAACTATTTTATAGACAAATCAATGGCTCAGTGTGAAACAGTTGTAACTGCCTATATGTTTATAGGCAGTTACAACTGTTTCTCGCTGAGCCATCGAAATGTGAAAGGGTTAAACTAGACATCTGTGATGTTTTCTCCTGTAATAGCATTCCATTTTTGAACATAACTAAAATTTAACAAAGCAGTGTAAGCTGATTAAATACAGATGCTTCGACAATGTACTAATCTAGATTAGTTTTATAGGTGAAACATCATAGGAAAAATATTATTATGAAATTGCATTTCTTGAAAACTGTGTTTTTTGCACTGGTATAAATCAATGGCTCAGCACAAAACAGTTGTAACTCCCTATATGTTTATAGGGAGTTACAACGGTTTCGCACTGAGCCAACGAAATGCCAAACAAATGTAAAAGAATTTGATTTACAGATTTCGATTTAGCTTTGACAGAGCTTTGAAATTAAGAGAATTTGTCTTTTAATCAGTTGCACTGCTTTGGAGAGTTTTGGTTTTGTACAAAAAATAGTTTACATTTTTGTAGATCAATATATTTTGTATAATGTAGGTCTTATAGAATATTTTTCTCTCATATTAAAGAAAACCCATATCAAACCTCTCAGGCAAACCCCAGAGTTATTTTCCCTCCCATCATATTGTTCCTCTTTTTTGCATGCAATGTTAAACTCAATTATTCAAAGCAAAAGTAGATACCATTTGAGTAGAGAATTTAATGGTTAACTTTATACTCTCTAGCATACAAGTTAAAAGACTCATTATTAATATTTGGTAGGAAGGTCCTTTGTTAATTTTAGCCAAGAAAAATTACTCAAATCAAGCTTTCTGTTCACGGCAATATTAAACTAAATAAGAATGCTTTTTGAAAATTTAAAGAAAGAGTTAGATTCTTAAAAAATGCCTCAATATTTGAAAATATCTTGAGAATTTCTGAAATTGAAAGAACTTGAAGCCTTCACAGTTCTCAAAAACATCTTGATAAAAAATTGAAATTTTCACTTTGAATAATATGAATTCATGACTTGTAAAGATGTTCTGACTCTTGTGTAATTTATACAGGTTTGTTTGTAAAATTCATAAGTGATATTTCTAGTCGATTCAAGAAACTCAACTTGACTTTAAGATATGGTTAAACTTAGTAATTTTCAAAGAATTTTTCAATAATCATACATGTGGGCTAAGTAAAGACTAAGATTACCCTTTGCATCTGCTGGGTCATAGATCAGAGTCTTTATAAATGTGTTATGTAGATAGCCAACGCCTCAAAGATCACAATGAGCTATTTTGCTGATAATGAAGTTGTGCACCTACTATTTTGAAGCCCCTAATTTCATAGGTTGCTGAATTATCTCCCCATTTTTCACTAAACTAATGTCGTTTGGACTACTAGTCCGCTTAGGGACAATTCCAGTTGAAAATTGTCTAACAATTCAAAATTTGAAAATGAAGGTGTTAAAAAATTTCACTTAATTTTATGAGCTGAAGTTGCAAGGTTTTAGTAGCCAATCAAGGATATGCTCATTTAGGAATTCATAATAGACGTACATACAATTGTTATTTCACTTGCTAAGGTATGCATGGTTAAAGCTGCATGTGCATGACTATTAAATTTAATCCATTGCTTTTATATGCTTGGCTGTTTTCAAAGAAAACCGTATGACTTGCTTTAGCCTCCATATAACCATAAAAGGTGGTGTTGATGTTATAACGCCAAAGGTCAATTTTTTTTTTGAAATCTCTGATATTACTTAGGGTATTCTTTTGGATCTTGGAATATATGTTCATAATCAAAAGAATAACCTAAATTATCAAAGTTGATAAATCTACAGACATTTTTGTATGAGTTATGTCCCTTTTTCAACTTGGATTTTTTACCTTTCCTTGCACCTAAGTAAAGAGTGTAGGCTACCCCGTATTTTATTTCTAACTGGTTTAAAATTCTAATAAATATGCATGCATGCTTACATGTAACACGGCTGTTTTCCTATCTATGTGTACTCTTTTGTTTTAAAAAGGCGGCAGAAACGAGTCACATTTGACATTGACTCACTCCCAGATTCCCTCCCAGAGTCGATCATTCCTTAACAGGCGATGGTACACCTGACCATCTCACCTGCCTGCTTTATTCTGTAAAGGTAGTAGTAATACACCTGGGTCTTGTGTCTGATTGTTGATATTATAGTGTCCTATTGTTATACAGTAAGAAAACTATACAAAGTAAAAACAGAGAATGTCATATAAATTTTAGTTGTATGAACTGTGATGGTATTTAATTAATTGGGAACTATTTGCGATTCTATGGAATAGGCTTTTGAATGATAAGTGCACTGTTATTAAAGCAAGTTATATTGTACATGGAATTATATGATGTCTAGAACAATGAAGTGGTGAAAAACAAAATCATCAAAAAGTTAAGTTAGGCATATTTTGATTTGAGTACAAAACACAGTGTTTACTGCATTTTGTTTTCAAATTACAACATACCAAAAAGATCTCCACAGGCAATCAGAAAGCATTCAAGGAATTTGATTTACTTATTTGGATATTTTACTTAAAGCCATGAATCTTATGAAGTTCCTTCCCCTTGGCCAAACGGGTGATTTGTATTTTCCTTACATTAGTGGAAGTAATATACCCATTAAAAAGAGACCCATTAGACCTTAAGGGAGAAGGTAGCTAGCACCTCTTTTATAAATTTGAAAGTTTTGTCTTCAAACATTAAATAATAAATTGCAATCTATAAAATTCCTTTGTATAGTTTTCTCACTGTATTTGATCACACTTTGTTTTGTCAGGATAGATCATAAGTCAACATTATTTATAATTGTAAAACACCACTAAATTTTATATAGATCACTGTGTCAGTTTTCAGGATGCTAAAAATTATACTGCATATACTATTTCATGCTAAAGTGAAAGTGTATCAAGAGCTGGGGTGGTAAAGGCAAAGGTACTGATATGAGGGGGTAAAGCCAGTCTAAAATTTTTCAGATTCTTAACCCATTGCTGTTTAATCCCTGCTTTTTTTGTGCCTGTGAATTTACGATTGAGAAAACATTGTGAAAAAAGAAGAAATTGCTTCTGACAAGCAATTTCTTCTTTTTCCACACTTTTTTTCTACCCTAATGAATGGTTATTTTTCAATTTAAATCCACTTCAAATTTTTGTCTGCAAAACCTTTGAATTTGGACAGGTCCAAAATTTTGTAAAACATGAAAGGGTTAAAGTATCTGTATGTTGTTATTACTCATTTGAATAATCTTGCCAAGACAATTCCAATGAGTACCCTCAACATAAGATTTCTGCAAGATTTATTGACATATTTCAATTTGCAATCTTAAATACCCCCACCCCCCACCCACCTCCTATCTGTAGCTCTGTAAATGCTGATAATGCATTTTCATAACAAAAGATTCAGGAATTAAAAGGACTGCAATCAGTTATTACAATACATTTCTATTTCCTTTTATTACCGATGTCAATATTCAATGTGTCTTCAGGTGGAAAGAAGGCTTAGCTCAGTAAGTTAGGAGTTTGGGGATTTGTTTTCTTTCTATGGATCAATAAGATCGAAATGGAAACTATTTTGCTTCAAATAGAACAGGTTCCTTAGTCGGATATAAAAGTGCTCAGCTAAAAACCTGCTTTCCACTTTAAGTGGAATGCTATTTCAAAATACTGCCAAACATTTCAAATATGTTAATTGACCTAAAGCCAAAGTTAATTTGGTCTAATATAGAAGATAATGCAGCAGAAAATGTGATAATATATACTTTCTGTTTGCCCTTTTAGGACTAAAAATCCTACCCTTTAGAAGCCAAGCATTGGTTATTTGTTGCTCTTGTTTGCTTTGATATTTTCACTATATAGAATCTGCATTTAAGCTTTGGAAATGGCATTTCTAGGATCTTTACCTTTAGTGTTGGAAATCTTTTTAGGAAAAGATCTGGAATCCCAACACCCTTCTAGAAAACTTTTTGCTTTCCGAATGGTGTCTGTCATATAGAGTTATTTTATATGATCTCATTAAATGAGCTTGTTTGTGATTTGAATGCATATTTTCTTTTTGTATAGTGTTAAAGTGGTATCAAATGACATTTAGATAAATTGTATATAATACCAAATACCCCTTTTCTGTGTGAAGCATTATCGATTCCAGTTTGTTTGATGTTGATCTATAGTTTTGTGTGATTACCCTGTACCAGCCATCTTTACTGACTGTATCTGGCTAGGTCAAACTAGAACAATCATTATTGTCACCAGCTTTCCCATGATACCTCGTCTTTCTAAATATTTCTTATGTGAGCTCTTAAACTTGAATTTGTTTGAACTTGCATTGTGTACATTGGGAATTGGTATCATGTTCATTTTCAGAAATACTGGTTCACTATCAGAATTATTAGTCTTCTTACTACCTCTTTATGACCCATGTGATTTCCATGATATTTGCCTTAATTATGCAAAGCGACTTTATGATCTATATGATTTCCATGATATTTGCCTTAATTATGCAAAGCGATAATTTAAGTTTTCTAAGCATATTTATTTACACAATGGAGCTGATGGTTACACTTGGTGAAATTTTAAGTCACCATTTGCGAAGGAAGAATTTTCTGTTCGAAAAGCGATTGAGTTTGGTGCTAAACAAAGTTATTTCATTAATTCGCTAAATTGTGAATGCTTTTAGAAGCTTTGTGCTTAAACTGTTGTTTAATAATGAATTACAGCTACGTTATATTTTGCTTAAATTATGCATCATCTGTACAATTAAGGTAGTGGAACCTTAATTTCGGCATTCATGAACTTTCACAATGTTGACCAAGGTTTCCAAATGAAAATTATCAGCAAACATCAGTTAACACTGTTTAAGTTCACTACTTCCGAAATGTTGCAGAACTATTATGGGTCCACTACCTTAAAAGAATTTGTTTACCACTTTCCAGTCCATCAGACCAGTAAATGTGACCCAAAAAGGGACCATCTAGGAATCCCTAAAAAAGATAATTGAATGACAGACTTAGATTCAGCAGATGTCAACTTTAAACTGGGATTGCATTTGAAACTTAAAATTTATAGTAAGGTAGAATGATAGTCTAGATTCAAAAAAATTTCAAAATCCAAGTTTAACCCTTGTCTGCCTTCAAAGTATGCTCAGTCTTGCCAGGCTTGATACTTTTCACAACTCCTAGATGGTTATTTTTCAGCAGGTGGTTTTATGTTGGTATCATCTCCTTGTTAAGGCAACTCTTTCTTCATTTGTGAATTAATTTAGATGAAATTTTAACAATATTTCTAGTCACCTGGCCTGAAGAGTCACAAATATGCAAAGAAAATAGCTGCTGACTAAACATAACAAGAGTTTCAGAATAAGTGATAGTTATTCAATATATCATTAAGACAGACTTAGTACTATGAATCCTAATAATAATGTTTACATTTTCTCCTTTTTCAAGCCTGTTTACCTCTAGTATTGAAGTTTAAGAACCTTGTTGTGAAACCCTCTCCTGGAGTGTTGGTAAAGGCTTATAATACAGAAATGCTGTTCTTTTAGATATAACAGGACTCTAGACTCAAAAACATGAACATTTATGCTGTAATAATCAAAAGATTTGGACACTGAAAAGGAAAACAAGGGTCCCCTTGAGAAAAAGTTCAAAAACTGTTTTTGGAATGTTCAAAGGCAGTCCAAGAACTCTGCTCTAGAACTGGTTCAAGAACTTGTTCTTGAATTTCTAAAACTAGTTGTATTTGAAGAGCATCAGATCAAGAACTTCAGTTCAAGAACTAGTTTTAGAAGGTCAAGCAGTTCTTGAACTGTCATTTATTGTTCCACAGCGTTTAAGAACCAGTACTTGAACTTTCTGGTTCTTGAACTTTTTAACAGGCATTGTTCCAAATTTTTAGCTCGGCTGTTTTCAGAGAAACCTGGTGTATTGCTTAGTGTCGTCCTCGTTGTTGTTGTTGTCATGCTAAACTTTGTCATTTTGTGATATCTCTGGTTCTACGGAAAACATTCACTTCAAAATTGGTATACATGTTCACCATCAAAAGAACAACCTATACTATCATTGGGGATAACTCTAGATGCATTTTGTGCGAATTATGCCCCGTTTTTTACTTGATTATTTTTCCACCATCCAGCACTCAACAGCCGAGCGTTGGTACCTGTAGGAGATGCTCTTGTTAGAAAGTGGAATAAAAAAATGTTTAATGTATCCAAATGAGACCTAGTACCGAAAAAGGCTCTAATCAGACTACTCCTTGAGGAGCAATTTAATCCTAATCTTCTATTCAGTAGGTTCAGCAGGAAACTGTTGTAACTGCCTATATGTGTATAGGCAGTTACAACTGTTTCATGCTGAGCCATCAAATTGTTGCTTAGACTTTTTGTCTGTAATCTTGGGGTCATTGCAGTAGATTGCCTATTTGTCTGAATCCATTTTAGACACAATTGATAAATATTTACTAACTATTTGTGAAAAAATCTTTCGTAATATTTAAGAGATTTACATAATCAGAGGTTAATTTAATTTGGTTATAATTAACCTTATTTTAAAGAAATAAAGAGACAAAAGTAATGAATGTTTCTCATGCTTCAGTGATTTCCATCAGTTCTATGTCTCGGATACACTCCTTATTAGGTTTTTGAATTCAATCAAGGTTCGAAAAAAAATGAAGAAAAAAAATGTTATTTTGATGTCTAGAGCTCTGCTTAAGCTTTTTGGGTTGTGGCTTTGGTTCTTTTGCTGTCATCTTTGAAGCACTTCACCTCATAATGAATTAATATGATCTTTTTTTTTTCATCTGAGCACATCTTTTGGGGTTTTTCAATGTTTTAATGTGTTTAAGACAAGATTTAGTTAAATTTAATTTGAATAAATTTATTTCTTTTACCAGCTAGAACATTATAGTAGATCTGATTAGTTATTGTAACATTTGCTCAAAATTTAATTTTTAGCTCCACTGGCTGAAAGCCACTGGGGCTATTGTCATGGCGTTGTGTCCGTCGTGCGTCCGTCCGTCCGTCCGTGCGGTCGTAAACTTTTCTTTAAAAATCGTCTCCTCAGAAACTACTGGATGGATTTCAACCAAACTTCACAGGAATGATCCTTGGGTGACCCTCTTTCAAAGTTGTTCAAGAAATTTCGATCCAATGAAAAACATGGATTTAATGGGCGTGGCTAATTTCCAAATATGGTAAAAAGTGAGTTTTCTCAGATTCTAATCTATGGATACCAATTAAATTTTACATGAATGATCCTTGGGTGACCCTTTATCAGTCTACAAAAAAATCATTGTGATTGGATGGAAAATATGCATTTTATGGGCGGAGGTCATTTCTCTATATGTTATATAGTGGAAACTTTGAAAATCATTTTCTCAGAATGTAATCGATGGATAACAACCAAATTTCACTGGAATGATCCTTGAGTGACCCTTTATTAGTCTACCAAAAATCATTGTGATCAAATGAAAAATATGCATTTTATGGGCGGAGGTCATTTCTCTATATGTTACATAGTGGGAACTATGAAAATCATTTTCTCACAATGTAACAGATGGATATCAACCAAATTTCGCTAGAATGATCCTTGTGTGACCCTATATCAGTCTACCAAAAATTATTGTGATTGGATGAAAAATATGCATTTTATGGGCAGAGGTCATTTCTCTATAATTTTATATAGTGGAAAATCTGCAAATCATTTTCTCAAAATCCAATTTTTGGATATCAACCAAATTTCACTGGAATGATCCATGAGTGACCCTTTATCAGTGTACCAAATATTATTTTGATTGGATGAAAAATATGCATTTTATGGGTGGAGGTCATTTCTCAATATGTTAAATAGTCGAAACTGAAAATCATTTTCTCAGAATGTAACTGATGGATATCAATCAAACATTTTTGGTATGATCTTTGGGTGACCCATATCATGCAGCCAAAAATTTTTTTGATTTGATGAAAAATATGTCTTTAAAGAGCGGAGGTCATTTCTCTATCTGTTATATAGTTGCAATTTTGAAAATCATTTTCAACATCAGTAGAACCCCAAATATCTAAAAATCTAGTCAAAAAAATTATTTGCTTTTACAAGAATTTCAAGCCTGTGGAGCGACTCAAGCCATTCATGGCTTTCTAGTTATTAATTGTCATCTTAGTAATGAAAGTAACAATTAGATAAAAACATAATTCAGGGCCAAAATTCAGATATTTACTGAAATAAGCATCATTATCATTCAAAATATAATAGAGAATAAAAGAATTGACTCAACTTTTAGGAAAAATTTGATATAGTTTTGCTAATAAGTTTAAATACCAACTGTATTTATTGAAGACGGAATTTCTTTCTTTAAATTCAAGGCCACATTTCAAGGTCATATAATTCATTCAAGAATTAGTAACTTTTGCAACTATGGCATCAACAGTTCTTCATTAGCTTAAAGCTATGCTCAAAAACTATCAAGATCAAGATATTTCCAAACTTTCTTCTCCCTTTTAGAGGAATATTTCATCATTATATTTTATCCCATCTTACATAATATATACCCCCTCTTCTTGCTTTGTTAACTTTATTATTATTAGCTGATTCCCATGATAAAAAACCCCAACAAAACTTTAATATCTCTCCACCCAATTAAGTATGCTTACTATACAGGTATATGTTTTATGCTTTGAACAGTTATAAAAACATAATAGCAAAGCAAGCAATTTTTCTTTTCCATATATTTAGGCCCCTTGAAAAACTTGAAGCTTCCTGCTATTACGAATTGAGCCTGTACATGACATTTCCAACAATTTGGCATGTGAGTGGAGTGCAAACATTTGGCATTGAAAACGGCTATGTGATGCAATAAGTTTATCGCCTGACTGACTACAGATTCACTGTCACCTTATTTATCTATAAAGTGCTGAGTGAAGATTCTGGTCAGACTGTGCAGATGCAAAGGCTGGCCAGTATCTTTGCTTTGCACAAATTAGAAATTTTTGGAAATGTTGCACACAGGTTCAATTATCTTTAAAAGTAAATGACAGGCTATGAATTTGAATACATGTTTTACAATTATATATACCTGTAGGACTGAGAAACCATTTAATGATGTAACGTTTTTGAAATTTCATTGTCACAAGCTATTGTAGTCAATGGTTTTATTTTTCCTTTGTAAATCTTGTTTAGTATTGCTTAAAGGTGATTTGGTTGTTTCGTTCAAATTGTTAAACCTGTGTAGAAATCCACACTATTTCATGAAATTAAAAGTAGAAAAAATATCACCTCAACCTGAAAATTTTCTGCAATAATTATGTATAAAACACTCATAATATTCCTCCTCAATTAACATGAATTAAGTCTACTTTCTTCGGAAAATTTGTAATAAGTCTTTTAATTCAGCACATTTCTGTTCATAAAGTGGCTTGAATCTTGCTAGATTGTTACTTAGATATGTGTACCTTATTGTCAAAGCAATTTGGAGGCATTATGCAAACCTGTTGTTCTAGCGGTATAAAAATAGGTGCTTACAATAGTTTTGTGCTAATCCCTCTATATAACTATATTTCCATACTCTTCTTTTCATAAAAATGTGTATTCTTTAATCTTTTATTTATCTTGGAAACTCATCTTATCTGGCCTTTTTTCTCCTTAACCCTTTCCTGTTTCTCAAAATGTTGGACCTGTCCAAATTCAAAGGTTTTGCAGACGAAAATTTAAAGTGGATTTAATTTGAAAAATAACCATTCTGTAGGGTAGAAAATAGTGTGGAAAAAGAAGAAATTGCTTGTCAGAAGCAATTTATTCTTTTTTCACAATGTTTTCTCAATCAAAAAATCACAGGCACGTAAAAAGCAGGGATTAAACAGCAAAGGGTTAAAGAAGGATAAAAGAATAATGAAAGAAAAGAAAAGAGAAAATTTAAATGAGCCTGGGAGGAACATTTCCAACTTTTTCTATTAAGTGCCAAGCAAAGAATCTGGCTTGCCTGTGCATCTGCAAAGTCTGGCCAGGTTTGCGCTCTGTGGATAGCTCAGGTTTCAAAGTGTCTATAGACAATCAACCTAGTAATTGCAATGTGAGGCTGTCTAGGCTGCTCAATGATTGCACTTCATACGCATGTCAACTTGTTGGAATTGTCACACACAGGCTGAAGTGGTAGCTTGTATTTGGCACAAGGAAGGAAAAAAAACTTAGGCATTGTTACTGGTATTTATGTATTAGATAAAGTATTAAATTGTTGTTGTATATAAGAAAATACTATTTGACAGAGAAAAATAATTTACAGCTATCTCCTAATAATAAAGAAAGTGTGCTGATTTTGATACTATGAAATAATTTGAAAGTTGACTTTACCAATACAGCCAAGCCTCAGAAAATTTTAATTGAATTCAGAAGAATGAAATTAAGATAAGTAATTTAGCATATATTCTAAGGTAATGTAATACAATTCTCAGAAGAAATAACTTTCTATTTAACAGGGCATCTACCAAGTTATAGAAGAAATGCTGATAAATCAAGGAACTAGTCAAAACAGTAACCACTCCAGGAGAGACTTTAAGAAATAACTGTGTATTAGAATCATTTTAGCCAGTGTGTGATATTTCCAACAATGCCACATGTTTGCAAAGCAAATCTTCTGGCCAGCCTTGTATATGCGATAAGGTCTTAATCCCTCTCCTGGCAGTCAGCAAATATTAGGATTACGATGTATTGTTGTCTACACTGCTTAACGTTTGTACCTTGCATACAAGTAAAATTGTTGGAAATGTCACACAATGGCACATTTTATATTCATGTGTCTCATTTTGAATTTGAGTTACTTCAGACAAGAGTGGATCCCTCTGGAATTTAGGATCCTGATCAGACTGCTGTATTGAGCATTATAGAGATAACCAGGGTTAAAGCTTTTCCGTTTCATGGATTTCTTTGTATTGGTTAATCATTCTACCTTACTTTTGAGTGCAATACCAATAATAAGCTGAACAATTGATCAAAGGTGATCAAGCAAAATAAAGTTGAAGCTTGAATGAGCTTTACTTAAGACATTTTGTTTGCCTGCCTGCCATTCCTGTAAAATGTTATTTTACAATAGATTTATCAAATTATGGTTAATCTTTCTTTTCATAATTGCTCACAGGTATATAAGATACAAATTCTTGGCAGGCCTGACCAATGGGTTATTAATCATAGAGCAGATGGAGGCAAGGTTAAAAGAATGTTATGGTAGTATTGGTGTGAGAAATACCAGGAATCCATTGTTAGGTGCTCCAGCCGCAATATAACTGAAAGATTGTTGAAAGCGGCATAAGCCCCTTTAAAAAAAATAGGGAAGGACTGAATTTTTTAACAAATTCTAATAATACAACAATGTTAGAGGTCTTGAGAAGCTGTTTGCCCCTTATCTATAAAGAAAAATGTGAAGACTTTGATCAGACTGTGCAGTTTGATGTATGTCATGTTTACATCCTATATATGTAATTGTTGGAAATGTCTTTATTCAGCCTATATTTAGCTCAATACAAGAAAAGAATAAGAAATTCACAAGAAAATGTGCTAGATATATTATGTATTAGAACTATTGTTATTTTTACACTGCAATAAACTGCAGATAAATGATATTCTCTTTATATAAGAATATTGACCACTTTTGCTACAAAAATAAATCTAAACTACAGATTTAATTATATTCCCAATGGTGACATTCATCCTTCCTGACTTTTGGATACCACCAATGGGTTAATAATTGTAGGCCTAGGTGGGATAGCAGCTGGAGGCTAGGAAAGGATGTCATTGTACATACCAGAAAAAGCTATTGTTAGGTGCTCCTGCTGCGGCAACATAACCATTGTTGTTAAAAGTGATGTTAAACCCCACTCAAACAAAGATTTCTTGTAAAGTTTTAGATTGGTCTTGCATGTGTCGGCTAGTCACCCTCACAGGGTAAGATCCATAGCTGAAGGGTTGCGGTCTTCGTCCTCATAACCAAAAAGGCTGTTGGGTCACAAAGTATAAGTTGTATAATTTGTACCATCAAATATTTGACAAAAGGAAAATTAAGTCACATATTTTACAGATAGAAAACATTTTTTCTGTGGATAAAAATAATGTTGATAGAGTTATTTGTCTTAAAAGTAGAGCTTTCTCCAAGCTATGGTTAGTCTAATATTTTCAGTCCATTGTGATTTTATTGTAAAAAAGTGAAAATTTAGGTGTCTTATATAAAGAGCATGGAATTACATGTATTTTATAGTAATTTTACTCTTGCATAGCTTATAATACATAGTTATTGTGCCTTGTTGTTATATTGTTTTTGATTTGAGCCTATGCCTGACATTTCTTACATTTTAATGTGTGTGTCACAGCGAGACATGGTTCTCCCTGGGAACCCACACAGTGAGAAAATGATATTATCGGATTGTGGACAGAGACTGTTAATTATCTGTAGCTAGCTATTGAGCGTGTAGTGAAGACTCTGATCAGACTGTGCGAATGCACAGACTGATCAGAGCCTAAACATTATGTACAAGTGAAATTGTTGAAAATGTCATTGCACAGGCTCATTTGTCTTTATGTGTAAAGGTGCTCTTTTGTGACTATGCATGGAAAGTACTCTTCTTGAGGATTTTTGTAGTACATGTACTTGTTAACTCTATAGATATTAGTATTAAATAATATAGAAAAATTTTAACCATAAGGGATCAGAAATCCACATTTAAGGTAGTGGAACTATAATAGTTCCGCAACATATCAGACCCTATGTTCTTTAACAATGTTAACCGAGGTTTCCTAATGAAAATCATTAGGAAACCTTGGTTGACACTGTTAAAGTTCATTACTCCCGAAACATTGCAGAACTATTACGGGTCCACTACCTTAACAATTAGCATGGTCAGTAAATTACTGCTCCTAGAATACATTACATTCCGTCCAAATATATAACAAGGCTTTTGAAGCTTTGTTGAGTATATTTAATTGTATGAAAATATGTAACAATGATGCTAAAATTTAATATGCTTACTTCAATTACATTACAACTACAGCTCGATTTAATTATCTTAGTCTCTTATTTAGCTATAAATTAACAGTAAAATTCCAACAATTTCATAATCTGAATTTTTATTCCGATCTTATTTTTCATTAAACTAAGGAACCTTTGAAAAGACCATAAGAGAATGAAACTCAATTTGAATTAAAAGGGGATAATGTCTTATAAAATTACTTTTATTCAAATCAATTCTCTTTATATATTTGAAGAAGTCGTCAGCAAAAGTCTGTTTTTGCTACTCATTTTAATGAAACAGTAATCAACCTTGTGTCTTGATTTTTGCTTTGTTAAATTTCAAATTTTCCATCCACATAATGTAATAAGCATTTAACTGATTTGTGAAAAACAGTCTAAACAGTTTTAGTTCAGATCTCAATCATTTTCTTTCAAACTTGTTCAACTTCATATTACCAGTACATTACCTTTATAATGATGTCAGTATTTTTTTTCCATGAAAACTAGAAAGTTAAATTGATGGGTTGTTACTGATGAAAAAAGGTCAAGGTCATATTATGAGGTTTAAATGTTTCTTTAAATCCAGTTATTATAGAGCATTTGGTTTTCCACTGAAGGTACTCTTTTTCCAACTGTTTATTAATTATTTATCCTCTTGAAACTTTATACGTGTATGAATGAAAATTTTAGTCCTTGGCAAATTTGCGGATTTATTTCAAAAGTTGAGCATTAATATGAATATGAATGATATTAGATTAATATTGCATTTATCAAGAAAGAGGAACAATATGATGGAATTTGATGTTGATTATTTGTTTATTATGATTGAAATAATGTTATGTAAATGAAAATAGAAATTGAGACTTGCAAGAAATTCATGTACCAACCAATTAAGGCTTTTAATTTAATGATATAAAGTTTCAAAATTAAAAAAAGGTTAAGCAGTCAGTTTTGCCTGGTAATTTAAAAAGCAGAAGCTTTGAATTATATGTATAGATTGGTTTGATAAATCTTTAACCCTGTTCTGTTTTGTCCCAAAATTGAATGATCCAATAGTTTTAAACATGAGACAACATTGATGAAAAAAATAAGAAATTGCTTGAAACATGAAATTTCTCTTTTTCCCACAATATTTTGTACAATATATTGTTACTGGGTACTGCAGTTGCTTTTGAGATTGCACCAACTTTTCCTTGTCATATTATATAGCCTCTTTTAGGGGTGTGGAATTCCCTTGCCTGACTTGTCCGACACAGGTTTTTCCACTTGCGGGCAAGTACATTTTCTAGGCTACTTGCCGGTGGACCAGAAAATACCAGAGCAAATGTAGCAAAGAAATTAGTGGAAAAAAGAGTGTTTTCTTACTATAAAGTGTGTGTAATGTGCTATGTTATATATTTTACATTTTACCAATTCTGTCTCGGCTCTAAAAGTAAGAAATCATTACTTTTACCTTGTCATGCTGAAAAAATCCTTTATCAGTATTCAACAAACACCTTTCTCTAAGCAGTCTAAGGCTTTTAAGTCCCTGAGACTTTATATTTGCAAAAATATCATGGAAAAGAAAGAAATTGCTTGAAATAAGATTTTCTCTCTTTTCCACAATATTTTCCACCACTATAATGATTTCATTGAAAATTGTACCCAATTCTTTCTGCAAACTCTGAACTTGGACCAGTCTAAAATTGCCAAATATGGGGGAGGGTTAAGGTCAAAGGACTGGGCATAGGGCCTAATGCGGGTCCTATACATTTTGGATGTTGATACAAAATTATTCTGAGTGTCTATGTTCATGTAAGTTTACAATAGTGTAGTACTGAACCCTCAATTAAAAAATAATCTCAGTTTAAATTGACAAATAGGGAGTGCAGATCTGGGCCCAAGGTTATAAAACTCTTCTCAACTCAAAATTTTCTCAAATTTCAACTTGCGATTCAAGCTGAAATTTAGTTGTTATACTAATATAAATGTATGATTTAAAAAGATAATATTAATAATTTGTTATAAATAAAAACTTATTTGTGTTACCTTTTTAGCTCACCTGAGCACAAAGTGCTCAAGGTGAGCTATTGGGATCGTAGAATGTCCGTCGTCAATCGTGCGTCGTCCGTCGTGCGTCGTCCACAATTTCTTTAAACATCTTCTCCTCCTAAACCAGTGGGCCAATCTTGATGAAACTTGGCAGGGATGTTCCTTGGGTCAAGCTCTACCAAAGTTGTTCAAATAAATGAAATCCACCCTTAACTTTCCCTTTACCCTTAACAAAAAGGGTGAAAATATGAAAATCTTTAAAAATCTTCTTCTCTGAAACCAGAAGGCAGACAGCTTTCATATTTGGTATGTAGCATCATCTAGTGGACCTCTACCAAGTTTGTTCATATCAAGACCCTGGGGTCATATTTGGGCTTTGCCCCGGCCCAACCCTTTTTACATAGAATCAAAGTGCGAAAATCTTTAAAAATCTTCTTCTCTGTAACCAGATGGCAGACAGCTTAAATATTTGGTGTGTAGCATCACCTAGTGGGCCCCTACCAAGTTTGTTCATAACAAGACCCTTGGGTCATATTTGGGCTTTGCACGGGTGCATCCCTTTATCTCTTATGAGCACGAAGGGTAAAAAAATGAAAATCTTCAAAAATCTTCTTCTATGAAACCAGAAGGCAGACAACTTTCAAATTTGGTATGTAGTATCATCTAGTGGACCTCTACAAAGTTTGTTCATATCAAGACCCTGGGGACATGTTTGGGCTTTGCCTGGGCCCAACCCATTTTACATAGATTCAAAGAACGAAAAGCTTTAAAAATCTTCTTCTCTGTAACCAGATGGCAGACAGCTTTAATATTTGGTGTGTAGCATCACCTAGTGGGCCTCTACCAAGTTTGTTCATACCAAGACCTTTTGGTCATATTTGGGCTTTGCACGGGTGCATCCCTTTATCTCTTATAAGCACAAAGGGTAAAAAAATGAAAATCTTCAAAAATCTTCTTCAAGACCCTGGGGTCATATTTGGGCTCCACCCGGGCGCAACCCTTTTTACATAGAATCAAAGAGCGAAAATCTTTTAAAATCTTCTTTAATTGAAACCAGAGGGCACACTGCTTTCATTTTTAGCTCCACTGGCTGAAAGCCACTGGGGCTATTGTCATGGCTTTGTGTCCGTCGTGCGTCCGTCCGTACGTGCGTTCGTGCGTCCGGTCGTAAACTTTTTCTTTAAAAATCTTCTCCTCAGAAACTACTGGATGGATTTCAACCTAACTTCACAGAAATGATCCTTGGGTGACCCTCTTTCAAAGTTGTTCAAGAAATTTTGATCCAATGAAAAACATGGATTTAATGGGCGTGGCTAATTTCCAAATATGGTAAAAAGTGACTTTTCTCAGGTTCTAACAGAAGGATATCAACCAAATTTTACATGAATGATCCTTGGGTGACCCTTTATCAGTCTAACAAAAATTATAGTGATTGGATGAAAAATATGTATTTTATGGGCGGAGGTCATTTCTCTATATGTTATATAGTGGAAACTTTGAAAATCATTTTCTCAGAATCCAACTGATGGATATCAACCAAATTTTACATGAATGATCCTTTGGTGACCCTTTATCAGTCTATCAAAAATTATTGTGATCGGATGAAAAATATGTATTTTATAGGCGGAGGTCATTTCTCTATATGTTATATAGTGGAAACTTTGAAAATCATTTTCTCAGAATCTAAAGATAGATATCAACCAAATTTTACATGAATGATCCTTGGGTGACCCTTTATCAGTCTACAAAAAAGCATTGTGATTGGATGAAAAATATGTCTTTTATTGGCGGAGGTCATTTCTCTATATGTTATATAGTGTAAACTTTGAAAATCATTTTCTCAGAATCTAAATGATGGATATCAGTCAAACTTCATTAGTATGATCCTCGGGTGATCCATTATCATTCAGCCAAAAAATATTGTGATTTGAAGAAAAATATGTCTTTTATGGGCGGAGGTCATTTCTCTATATATGTTATAATAGTGGAAAATTTGAAAATCTTTTCAACATCAGTAGAAGCCAAAATATCTAAAAATCTAGTCAAAACTTAGATTTGCTATTACAAGAAATTCAAGCCTGTGGAGCGACACAAGCCATTCATGGCTTTCTAGTTGGTATGTAGCATCATCTTGTGGGCCCCTAACAAGTTTGCTCATATCAAGCCCATTGGGTCATATTTGGGCTCCACCCAGGTGCATCCCTTTCAGCTCATATGAGCACGATGGGTGAAAATGGGAAAACCTTCAAAAATCTTCTTCTCTGAAACCAGAAGGCAGACAGCTTTCATATTTAGAATGTTGCATCATCTTATGGACCTCTTCCAAGTTTGTTCATATCAAGACCCTGGGGTCACTTTTGGGGTCCAGCCGGGTTATCCCTTTTTACATAGAATCAAAGAGCAAAAAGGCATATCTGTCTTGCTCTTCGCTGAAAATGTTCCATGGTATTGATCTTAGGCAATTATCTTCTTTTTGACATCTGCCTATCTAATTAATGTGATGTCCCAGGGGTCATAGAGACTCAGGTGAGCGATCTAGGACCATCTTGGTCCTTTGTATGTTAATAAATATTTGAATTCAAAATTTGAGACAATTCTCAGTTGAGAACACAAATAGTTTTAACACATGCCGCAATTGTGCATGTTTGCAGACTGAACTTTGTCTATGGATGCTAGTTATATATTGCTTTACTTCAGCATGACGAGGGTTTACATTTTTGAGATGTGCCTTATTGCTTTTACATGATTATATAAGTACAATTTATTAACATGTGACTGGTCACGCAAAAAAGGACCATCTGGAACCTAGAGTGAATACCATATAAGCTCAAATACTTACCCGGGTTTTTATTAGAATCATCATGTTTCCAGCAGAATGGGGTTTGTAAGAGGTTATAGTTGTTAAGATGTGAAAAAAATGGCCAAAAATGCCACTGCACTTCTCAACAGGAAATCTCAGGTAAATCAAAGAAAATATAATACAAATAATTAATTAAAGCATTGAATAAGGACAAAAACTTAACATTTGGTCAGAAAAACTTTTACCGTATTTGCAAAAGAGATCGTTTGCAGTAGAGATCAACGGAAGTTCACATTTCAAAAATTTTATAACAGGAAGGTAAAATGATCAATCTAGCCTCAAAAAATAGCATAGTGCTTAAAGATTTCGACCTTTATTAGCCTGTGCAGGCTGATTAGGATCAACACTTTAAGCACTATCCATTAACCTTCTTTTGCCTGAGGAGTCACATAAAATCTTTATAGATGTTCTTAATACAATCAATTCCAAATATGCATCCATGTGAAGAAGAGTGAGTATATTGTTTTCACTTGCCGGTCCGTCCGTAGACCTTTTTTTGTCCAGAGCTTATCTCAAAAAGTATGCAAGCTAGAATCATGAAACTTCACAGGTGGATAGATCTCATTGGGGAGAGGTGCAGTTCACAAGAAACATAACTCTACTCATCATATTATTTGAGTTAATGCCCTTTGTTGATTGACAAAGAATAGGCCATTGTCCTGCTCTAAAGGGGGTGGGGGTCATAAATGTTTTATCAACATCTCTGGTTTATTTCCTTGTAACCTGGCTGGATTTATGAAATCAAAGAGTTACCTTTTTCAAGCTGTGTGTCGTTTGCAGTCTTGGGTCTGTTGGTTTACAATCACCAGTCGGTGTGATGGATACTCGTCATATTATTATGACAGTGAATCATAAATGATGCTTTGCTGTCAGAATTTTGATGAGACTTTTTTTTCGATATTCTGAAGTTTTATCTTCTTTTTGTAGAAGTAGATATTTTAGATCTTTGGGTCAATCTCTCTTTACTTATTCTTAAATCGGGTTGTGAGGTTAGTAACATTTTGCCGTGATTTGGCTTAGTGTTAAAAGTAGCTTTCAGGTCATACAATAAAATCAATTGCAAAGCTTTATTTGTCTTGTATTGTTACAAGTGATGGATATTTTATATGGAAAAAAAAACTGTAGTGTTCCTGAGGTACTGCTTTGCTTGTTGGCCTTGGGACAAACAGGAACTCAAGTGATTCTTGTGTAAGTTTGACCATAGAAAAACTATTAAATCATCGTTTTAATTCTAAAAGCTTGTAACTACAGCTTAGAGTTTTTAGCATTAAACCATCAAATTTTGTGGGTGTCAGTGTACAGTTGTAGCTGTTTCACCTTTATCGCCCATCAACATAGGAGGTTGTCTTTCTTCCTATTTAATTGTTTATTAGAGCTATTTAGGGTATTATTGTATAATGTTGACTTACATCTAAATGTTTGTACAAATATTTTGTTAGTTAAAATAATATATTGTGATGAATTTTGTAGTATAGAATTTACAAATGTTTCCACTATTTCAAGTTATTAAAATCCATTTTTATACAACATCAATAGTGTTTATAGTCCTTTTCTGTACCAAAATAACAAAAATTGGTCCTCATGTTTAAGCTATGAATGTCTGCAGTTACTCTAAGCCAAATCAAGAACTCTAATTCAATGTTTAGTTATTGAGCCTGTACAATATGACATCAGTGATGGAATCCAGGTTTAAATGGTTTAATCCTATTTATTTTACATCGATTGGTAAACAAGTTCTTGCAACTTAGATTAATCTCTCTCGATTCTGGAATCCAGGAGTTCAGGGAGGTCTCAAATGACCTGCCTTCTTTCTGAAGCCCAGTTATTACATTAGCATGAATGAATTTCAAGTAGCTCTTCTGCTTTTCACGACATATTCTTATTGTGAAGAATGTTTTGACAGACAGTATAGCGTATAATCAGCCTGCACTGTTGTGCAGTCTGATCATAGCACACACTACAAACCTTATTGATTTTAACTTGGCTATTTTTGGAGAAAAAACCCAAGGTTTGCTAAAGCCTTGGTGTCATCGTCGTACAAAAACTGACATTTTGTGATATCGCTAGTTCTGCTGAAGGCATTCACCTGGAATTTGGCATACAATATTCACCATCAAAAGATCAACCTATACTATCAAGAGGCATAATTCTTGATGCATTTTGAGCAAATTATGCCCCTCTTTTTACCATCCATCCCTCAACAGTTGAGCATAAGCACCCAAAGGGGGGCTCCTGTTGGACAAGCCGATGTCTGTGTGATGGACTTCAGTTGAACAACTTGACCAACCATGAGTGTATAGAAAATATTCTCCCATTTTCATCATAAACTATTGATGAAAATCTTTGAGATTCTATGTTTATCAACCTGCGCAGTACGATACTTTAAGCACTATTCAGATGGTCCCATTTCGCCTTACCGGTCACATATTTTAGCTCACCTGAGCGAAAAGCGCATAGGGTGAGCTACTGTGACCGATAATTGTCCATCTACACGTCCATCCGTAAACAATTCTTAAAAAGTCTTCTCTGAAACTACTGGACAGAATTACACCAAACTTCACAGTTATGATCCTCGGGTCATGTATTTTGATCGAACATGACCCAAGGATCATATCTGTGAATTGGTCAGTTCTGATACGAACTGCAAAAAAGATGAATTTATTCACATTTACTTCTCTCAGTCAAGAAACCTCAAGTTGACACGTTCAACACAATTCGATTTTTACACCCCCTCCCGATCAAAAAAGTTTCGGAAAACAATTAAGAGATTATTTTTTGTTGATTTTATGGGGGTATGAAAGTTAAAACCTTATCACACTGCACGAATACGCGAAGCAAAAATGTAAAGATTTGCCAATTATGAACGCAATCTCTTGCGGGACTAGTTCTTTAGTTCTTGCGGAAGCTTACAAAATAACTGCGTACTCAAAATTGTTTTCATTGAGAAATAAAACTAATTTTTCAGGAAATCAGATTGAAAGAAAAATAGTGTTTTCGTCTACAAATATATTATTTGAAAATGAAGAAATTGATTGCTCACCAATGTTATTGTTCCCCATGTTTTCTTCCATAAAATACTTTATTAGATTGTTATCTGTATCTTCTTTCTTTGGAACAATATAAAATTTAAGTTCTTGTTACAGGTTAATTTATTCTTTAAGGTAATGGACCCATAATAGTTACGCAACGTTTCGGAAATTGATATTTAACAATGTTAACCGAGGTTTCCTAATGATTTTCATTAAAAAACCTCGGTCAACATTTTGAAAGATCATGAGTTCCGAAATGCTGCGAAACTATTACAGGTCCACTACCTTAAACAATCTCTAATTATCATTTACCAAAATATATTCTATCGAATTCACGATTGGTAATCACGGAAGAAAAAGGAATCGGAAAACTAGAAAACCAATATTGAGCAAGGACATCGCCTAATGTTCCTCTGCCAAAAGCTTTAGTTATTTCTCTTTATTATAGGGATGAGTGTCTTTTTCACTGCGTTTATTGGGGTATAAAGTGCAATTGCCTTAGCACATGACAAATAACGCCCGAAGGGCGTTATGATTAAGCCATGTGCTAAGGCAATTGCACTTTATACCCCAATAAACGCTGTGAAAAAGACACTCGTCCCTTATAATTGCAATCATCTATATCGAAGAAACTATTAACATACTCAGCCAAACATTAAAGTTTCAAGTCTACTTTCTGCGCGTATACATTACACTATCTATTTTTAGATCGTGTATTGTTTATCTCGCTATCGAAGTGAAATGTCATATAGTAAAACAAATGATACACAAATAAAAGACAACATTAAAATTCGTAGAGGTAAAGTACTTATGACAAAAAAGTTTGTTTCTGCAAAGTTAGTCTGTATTTTTAAACGAAAACGGCGTGGTCGGTCTAAGTTGAGAGGGTTGCTTGAAGGTCTTCGTCGACTCGCTGTTTTCTAAGTTTAGGTCGGCTCAGAATCAGAACTGCATGCTTATAAATCGTAAATTCTTTCGAAAGTATATTAATTTATAATAGATTGAATAGCAATGTTGCGTTGATGATCGGGAACTAGGTTAATTCGAGTTCCCACAACACAGGACTTGCAGATCGAATTTCGGGGGTTTCCCGAAAGACCTATTGCATTTTATACAGAAATAAAGTGCAATGGAATTCCCCACGTGATGCGATTTAAACCAATCAGAAATCTTTATTTTAACGGATTGCAATTATAAGCAGCCCTGTGTTGCGGCATGCCCGATTTGGCGAGAAATGTAAAGGGACTTTCTCGCCAATCGTAGGGCCATAATTCTTTGAAAGTTTGTATGTAGTTTGCCTCGTGGATGATTTAGATAATATAATCTCATAAAAAAGCTGTAGTTGCGACATTTGGTCACCCAAAGACACAAGTTGCAGTTTAGCAGGTTTTACATAGGAATATCCTTAGGAGACAAATGAGCCTGTGCGTGACACTTGAAACAATTTGTGCGGATGCACAGGCTGGTCAGAGTCTTTGCTTTGCGCACATTTTAACTTTTTGAAAATATCATGCACGGGCTCAAAGATCAAAACTTCTCCAAAGCAGTAAAGCTTAGTGTTTCGAATTTAATAGATAGCAATGCACTAAGCCCCGCCACTGTTCTAAATATCTGCTATAGAAAATTGGCCCCTTTCTTTTGGATCCTTAATAAATCAAAGCACTGAAAGTACTGGTTGTGGACGTTTCTGTTGGCTTACAAGAGTGATTCTTCCATTTGTTGAGAAAAGAGAAATTTTACATGTAAAATTACGATAAAAGGAAAATGACTTGACCCAAGTTCGCATCTTGCTTACTATGTACTTTTCTCAACATATATCGTCGATCGTCAACCAAAGTCCTGTAATTACAAGGTTTCAATAACTTTCGGTATTATGCGGGGTGTAGTTTAAAGAGTGATTGTCTGATCCACTGGGTATAAAAGGAAAGAAATGAAAAATAGATTATCTAGGTATCATTATTTTTTGCAACACTCTATTTTCTGTGGCAACAATAAAAATTCTGTTGATATCTGCTTGAAAAATTCAATACAGGGTTCATCAATTAATGTTCTGCGAATTTCATTCTCAAATGAAAAAAGAGGACTAAGACGGTCCTAAATCGCTCACCTGAGTCTCTTTAACCCCTGAAACATCATATCAATTATAAAGGAAGATGTCATAAAGGAGATAATTTCTACACAAAACCAAGTTTCGTGAAGTTTGGGCCAAAATTGTGACCTCTAGAGTTTTAACAAAAAATTATTAAGACTCCTTTTCCTTTGATATGTCATGGATCTTTCCCATTTTCGATATGTTTCGTGACTTGGCCAACATTCTAACCAAGTTTCATGAAGATTAGATCATATTTCTTGTTTCTATAGCATAAACAACAAAAATTGTCATAAAGGCTCCTTTAACCGTGATATGGCATGGGTCCTTCCCTTTTTCTATAGTCTTCATCCCTGTGACTTGGCCATCATTCTGACCAAGTTTCAGGAAGATTGGACATCATTTGTGGTCTCTAGAGTGTAAACAAGAAAAATGTCTATAAGGCCCCTTTTCCTGTGATTTGGCACGAATCCTTCCCATTTTCGATAGGGTTCATCCTTGTGACCTGACCAACATTCTGACCAAGTTTCATAGAGATTGAACAGGGTTGCCAGCAGTCTTGAAAAGTCAGGGAAATTGGATATTTTCAATGTCAGGGAATTGTCAGGGGATTTTGAAATTTGGTCAGTGAAAAATGAAAATCCTGAAAAGTCAGGAAAAAAATATTCGAAAGGTTGAAAGATGTTTGCATTTAAGGTTTTCAATGGCTATGGCATTCTTAAGGCATTTGATATTTGACTATCACACTCACAAATCAGCATTCAATTCAAATAACAGTAAACAAAGAATAAAAGTGATTTAAAGAAGTATTACCTTCTTAACTTGGTGTTTACAATTACCAGTTTTAGAACTTCATTCAGCCTAAAGATTGGAGGTTTTGCAACCCTTGCCTCGAGAGCTGACTAATCAATTAATAATTTTTTCTGTTGTATTGTAGGAACATAACACCAGAAAAAAGCATCCAATCCTCAAAAAAATCAACCTGAATTAATATGAATAGATACAAAATCATGTACTAATGCTAAAAAAGAAAAGACCTCACAGGTAGGATGAGTCTGATTTTCCTATGCTATATCCTTTTTTGATAGCTGGTTGTCTACTTATTAGTCCCCCACCAGTAACCGGTTTAAGGACTATAGGTTTGCTCGATTCAGTTTGTCCGTCCGTCCGTCCAACCGTCCGTCCAACCGTTCGTTTGTCTGTCTGTCCGTCACACTTTTGTCCGGATCATATCTCCTAACCTATAAGTGCTACCAACTTCAAGCTTGGTACACTTATAGATCTTATTGAGGACAAGTGTCATGTTCAAGAACTGTTATTCTGCCACGCCCGCTTTTTGAGTTATTGCCCTTTGTTGATTTTACCCTTACATTCTTGTCCGGAACATATCTCCTAAACTATGTGTGCTAGCAACTTCAAACTTTATACACTTATAGATCTCATTGAGGAGAAGTGTCATGTTCAAGATCGATAACTCTGCCACACCCACTTTTTGAGTTATTGCCCTTTGTTGTTTTTAGCCTTACATTCTTGTCCGGATCATATCTCCTAAACTTTAAGTGCTACCAACTTCAAGCTTTGTACTCTGGTAGATCTTACGGAGGACAAGTGTCATGTACAAGAACTGTTACTCTGCCATGTCCACTTTTTGAGTTATTGCTCTTTGTTGTTTTTAGTCTTACATTCTTGTCAGGATCATATCTCCTAAATTGTAAGTGCTAGCAACTTTAAACTTTGTACACGTAAAGACCTCATTGAGGACAAATGTCATGTACAAGAACTGTTACTCTGCCACACCCACTTTTTGAGTTATTGCCCTTTGTTGTTTTTACCTTTACATTTTTGTCCGGAACATATCTTCTAAACCGTAAGTGCTAGAAACTTCAAACTTGCTACCTTTGTAGATATCATTGAGGACAAGTGTCATGTACAAGAACTGTCACTCTGCCATGTCCACCTTTTGAGTTATTGCCCTTTGTTGTTTCTATCCTTACATTTTTGCCCTGTACTTATCTCCTAAACCATAAGCCCTAGCAACTTCAAACTTTGTACACTGGTAGATCTCATTGAGAAGAAGTGTAATGCACAAGAACTGTTACTCTGCCACATCCACTTTTTTAGTTATTGTCCGTTGTTGTTTTTTATCCTGACATTTTTGTTCGGACCATATCTCCTGAGCCATCAGTGCTAGCAACTTCAAACTTGGTACACTTATAGATCTCATTGAGGACAAGTGGCATGTACAAGAATCATTCTTCTCCGCCCACTTTTGGAGTTTTTGCCATTGGTTGTTTTTACTCTTATATTTTTGTTTGGGACATTTTGTTCAAAACCTAATGTGCTAGCAACTTCAAATTTTGTATACAGTTATAGATCTAGTAAGTAGGAGATATATTATAAGAAAGGATTTTTTGTTACCCAGTGGGGGACTCCTGTATTGCATCGCAATACGATATGCACTTGTTATGATAAGCTTGGTAGCTACTTTCTAATGTTGAAAAAAGAATATTTAATGCCAATATTCATTTATATGCAGCTGAGATATTGAATCAGGGAAAAGTGATACAAAATATAAAGAAATCTTTTCAAATGGGATAATGTGGTTCTTTATTGTTTAATGTATACAGCTTGCATGTTATAATCAAAGCTTATCAGTTTTATTTTATCAAATTTATGTCCCTTAATTTGTTTTATAACTGTTTAGATATTTTGAATCAGTAGGTATGGATAAAAAAAGGATCTCTTCCTTACTTATCACTTGCTTGACTTTAAAAAAAAATCACATAAAAATGGGAAAAATGTTAAGTTTCTCCACTTTTGCTAGGTCAAGGGTCATGAATTTATTAGGCATCCTGTGAACCAAAAAGAAGGGAGTGGCCTAAGGAGGTTGTTTAAGAATTAAAGTATTTGACAATTCTTGTCAGTGAAAAACATGAATTGTTCAGGGAAAAGTCAGTGAAAAGTCAGGGAATTTTGTTTCACCAAAGTGCTGGCAACCCTGTTGGATCATATCTGTGGCCTCTAGAGTGTAAACACTTAAATTGTTGACGCCGGACGACAGATGACGCACGACGGACGAAAGACGACGGACATTCAATGGTCACAAAAGCTTACCTTGAGAACGATGTCCTCAGGTGGGCTAAAAAAGAAAGGGTAAGCACAAAAATAATTGCAGACACTCTCGAGATTGAATGTCGCGTGTTAAAAAGTAGCGTAAAACCCCATTGCATAAACGCACGACCTAACTGCTTTACACTACCAGCTTGCGTTGTGTGCGATCTAGGTTACTATTCTATTATTAGTAGTAGTGTCAGGGGAGGTTACCATTCCAGTAATTCCATTCACTAAATTTTCATGAGTGACCTCCCATAGACCATTGGTAAAACAAGAGGCAAATTACTCACTCTACTTGAAAAGTAGTTCTACGCAAACAAAATGTTCATCCGGTCTCAGATTCGCATATGATTTCACACTTAAAAGATGTCTTTGAGGTTTCAACGAGTTATGTTGAATACTTGTTTCACTCTATTTTTGGTGGACGTTTATTAAAATGCATAGTTGTCAGACTGATACAATTATTGAAAAAGAGTAAATTGAATCTAAGTGAGCACTACTGTTTTGAAAACCTATCAACATCCGACAGGATTGTTCTTACGCAGTATTTACACTGGTGGACGCAAACGTCCACCAAAAATAGAGGCAAGTAATAGTTACCGTAATCGTTTTAATGGTTTACAATGTTTACAAATGGCTAACAGAGCCCGTACGCCGCACGTGATCCAAAATCGGTCGGCGGCATAAAGTGCACGTGTGATCATCGCAAAGTCTTATGGGAGCATACTGCATAAACCTTACTTTATTGTATTGTATAGAGTTATTCATTTATTTTTTTTTTTGAAAATAGAAAGTCCGCACGTAGTCCGTAGACACGTCGTAAATATATCGCAAGGTCGCCGCACGGACATCGCACCGTCATTGTGCGATGTTTTGCTTGCAAATCTCTTATCGCATAATCCTACGGTCTCATCTCGGTCTTTAGCAAATTGAGTGTCCGTGCGTAGGTCGCGCGATTACCTTGCCGCATTGGAACCGCAAGAATTTTTGTAACATATTAATGAAGAGCCGTGTTGTCATCGCACGATTTTATGAACATATATGCCGTAGAAAATAAAATCGTACGATGTAAAAAATGCCATATACTAAAAATCGTAGGCTAAGCAAATGTAAAGTTGCCCTGCGTTCAGGATGACAAATTGTAAACTGATTGCCAATTACATCCCGCTTTGCACGTGCTTTTGCGTGCAAAGCGGGGTATAATTTGCAAACAGTTTGCACCGTTTTTCATCCTGAAGGCATGAAAGGGTCACATTGTTTCGCCTACGAGAAGAACGTAAGAGGAGGTCAAGACACATTAACCCAAATTACCGTTTAGGTCAACTTACCAATTTGTTACCAAATATTGCTGAAATTAGTTCATTATATCATGTTAATATCTTAGTTGAATTTTATCAAATAATATGAAGTAATGCAAACGGTAAACGCACTAAATGTATACCATATTAGTGTAAAAACTAACCAATCAAATCGTGAGAAAAACTGGCCTTTGGCTGTCAAAATGTCAAATTAACTAATGCTAAGAACTTGTTTCGTAAAGTTCTTCGCAAGAATTTACCCCAAACTGTGATAAAATATTGTAATCTGTCACGCTAAAAGAAGCAATGGGAGTCTAATAATGTTAACAAGCATTTGTTCATTTGAACGCAATGTTTGTCTTTGCGTCCTGGTGATTTCGGGGTCTGTCATTTCAATAAATAGACGAAGAAAATAACTTTTAAGCTCAAGGAGTTATGAAATCAAATACCTCAGCGCACAGTATGAATACACGAAAAGGAAAAATACACGGCTGATTTAGTTTTTGGTTTAATACCTCCATGAAATAAAATTAATTTTGTCGTAAAAGTTAAGTAAAACGGGTCCATGAAGCTTGTAGATTATATCCCCATCACTCTGCACTAATTATTTACAAATAAATGGAAATTTGTCCATTTATTTCAACTGATTTGTAAGAAATTCCAAGAAAATTCCATAACCCGAAAGAAAATAAAATTAAATGAATGAAAAAATTTCAAAACCCTTTTCCAAGTCCATATTATAAAACAGCTTTGCTTTTAGATAAAAACGCTCGCAAAACGCTTTTAAAATTATACCGCTCTTTGCACGTGTTCGTACGTGGAAAGCGGGGTACAATTTTCAAAGGTCGCCGAATACTATACGTAGGGCTGAATTTACAATACGTTCACACCCGGAAGTGATCGAATAAAATTTGAAGGGTGGTTGACCATCTGGAATTATTTCATCAAATCACTTCCGAGTTGACACACTCGCTCCCGTCATATTGATGATTAATGTTTTAGTAATTAATTTTTCAATTAGTATATATTCTACAGTCAAATCTAACACGCTTCATTACTGGATAATCTTAAAGTAAGTAGGATTTGTTAAAAATTGGATTAAATATTTTTGGATATATCAATAGCTCAAAAAGGTTTGGTATTCGGATGTCATAGTTTATTTCAACGCAATAAAATCTCTTTTTTTAATTAACTGTTAAAAAATCCCCTTCAACAACAGTGAGCAACTCAAAGTACTTCTTTCAATCATCCTTACAATAAATTTTTGCCAGATTTGCAAAACTGTTATTATTTTGTCTCTCGGCACCAATTGGTGGATAATAGTCTTAAGTGGGATAGCAACGATAGGCCAGGAATGACTTGAATAGTTGCACTGATGCAAGAAATAAAAGAAATCAATTGCTAGGTGGTCCAGTCGTCGTGATATAGATAAAAGATTGTTGAATTCATGGTTAAACCCCATTCAAAACAAAGGCAAAACTAAAGGATTAAAAAACGATAAAATTAGATTCAAAATTAAATTCATTAAATTCAAGTAATTAATTAAGTTTCTTACAACAAAATCAAATCTTTTTTGGGCTGAATCGGTGTTTAAAATCGATAAAATATACCTTTTTCAGGTTTATTTTTCATATTTATTCATAATATATTGACTTAACGTATTTAAGCCGTTTTTATTTTTTCATATCTATTATAATTCCACGTTTACGTCTTAAAACCAATGTTTCGCATCTCTAGAAAACTAATTCGCTTTATTTAATGTAATCATGATATAAAACTTAGGTAAATGCGTGAATGTTATTCCTTTTTCTTTACCGATGCAAAAGACCTGTCCTGCGTTCAGGATGACAAAACAGTGAAAACAGTTAGCCAATTATACCCCGCTTTGCACGCAAAGACCCGTGCAAAGCGGGATATAATTTGCTAACTGTTTGTAGCGTTTTATCATCCTGAACGCAGCGTTGATGTTCAAGAAAAGGAGGACGGGGTTTTGGGTGACATTTCGTACAAACTCTATTGTGCGCGAAGCACAAACATCGAGTAGCCTAGACAATCCCGCACGGCTATGAATGTTCATCGACCCCCCCCCCCTTCCCTCCTCCCGAATAGGGGTTCGGACATTATCAATGATCAGGTCGCAAAGTAAAGACTCTGGTTAGACTGTGCGGATGAACAGAGGCTTTGCATTCCGCACATGTGAAATTACTGGGAATTTCGTGCACAGGCTCAAGCATATTTTTGTACTTAGTACTTTAGTACTTATACGAACGAAGTTATCTTTGAAGTGTAAGAGAAGCAAAGATCCTGATCAGACTGTCTGGATCGAGCCGGCTGAAGGATAAATTGAGCCTGTGTGTGATATTTCCAACGATTTCAAATGTGCAAAAGGCAGTCTCTGGCCAGTCTGTGAATTCGCTCAGTCTGACCAGAGTCTTCACTTTGCGCTTTTAAGATGAAGAAGGTCTCAAAGTATCTGTAGATTGTCAGGCAATCATCTTATTACACTATTTAGATGTCCTAGTTGAAATGTTTGCACCACACGCATATGTCACGCATATGCTCAAATCTATTCTTTTTGGGTCTGTGCAAGGCATTTTCAACATCTTTATACGCGCGCAACATTCATACACAGATCAGCATGTGTGCTACATGCATTTTCACAGTCTGATCTGAGCCTTCACTGACGACTCAAGATATGGCTACGGACTTATAGGCTGTTCACAATCGCAGAATACATGTAGTTTTCATGACATACGTGACAGTTGAGGCTACTTAATATCTATCCATTACGCATTTGTTTGTTTGTTTGTTTGTATGGAATTTTAAAGCGACTTTTAATAATCTTACAATAATGTCCCGGTGACTGGAACACCCAACAGAAGATTTCTGGTATTTCTTTTACCAATACTAGCATAACAACATTTTCTAGTCTCCATCTGCTTTCCCACATAGGTCTATGCTTATCAACTCATTGGCGGGAGTCAATGGTTCCGATGGGCATCTGAACAGAACCCTTTTGAATGATAATCCGACACGCTACCACTGCGCTTTGATGGCGTTATTTATTGCTTCATCGTAAACGTCACGAGCAATATTATTTTATCTTATAACTATACAAATATCCGTGTGATAACATTCCAAATGATGTTTGTTATTGTATTACATGGGTATTTTCAGAACAATGACATAATGCACTTATTTTTAGAAACTTGCATTTCTGTTAAAAACATCGACAAGGCAAGGCAAATAGAGATTATAAGATGAATATAATACGTATGAAAAAATATCTAACCCGGTTGTGGGAATTGATAATTGTCTCGGCAGAGCCTCGACAAATATCAATTTATCCGACCTCTTTAGATATTTTTTTTAACAATACGCTAAGTACGTATTATATATCTCTATTTTGTCACACTTTATCATATCCCCGCAACGCGTGAAAATATAACTTTTGTAGTTTACCTAATGAAATATGAATCTATTTTACACTGCAACACACGATTTTCCTCTATATCTTTCTATTTTCACAACAACTTCAGCTTACCAACATGAAAACCTTACTAGCCGTTGCCACAGTGTGCTGTATAGCCGTGAGTTCAGCCTTTCCCATGTACGGGATCAGATCCCTCCCCCTTGTTAGAGGTAAATGATAGAACTTTAATGTTGATAACCATATTTTTGACTTATCCTTTCTCGCGTAGTCTCTGAATTTATTGTTATTGTGATATCCAAATTTTTAAAACATGTGGGAAAAGGAAAGCAATGTTTGTAACAAGCAATTCTCCTTTTCCGCTATTTTTTTTTTTTTTTTTTGACAAGTTGATGTACTTGACATAAAAAAAAAGAAAAAAGAAAGAATTGAAAAAAAAGGAAATAGAATAAAATAAAATAAAAAAAGAAAAGATTTTTTTTTTCGAATCTTTTGTCGTCATTCACGGGCAAAAAGTTCAAAAGTAGACATTATTGACTTGGCATTAAGCCTACTTAACATTTGCTACGGTGGCCGTCCGATATCACAGCCTACGGTGGCCGTACCATATCGCAGCCTACGATTTCTTGTATGATAAGTTTGACATCGTACGATTTTATTTTCTACGGCGTCTGTGTTCCCAAAATCGTGCGGTGACCGCACGGGTTTTCATAAAGCTGTAATACGATTCATTGAGGTGTCTTTGCGGCGATCGCAAGGTAATCGTGCGATCCCCGCACCGTGTGATTTGTCAACTAAATACACTGTAAATCTTGCGGCCGCCGTACGATCATTGCACGGTACCCGCTCGGGGACCGTAGAGTGACCCGTTTAAGACTTATAGACAAAATATCGCAGGGTGGCCGTGCGATGTCCGAGCGGCGATCGTGCGATGCTTTAATGACGTGTCTCCGGGCTACGGTCTCCGTGCGGTCTTGCGATTTATCAAAAATTGTATTATTATATTTTATACCAAATCGCAAGGGTCTACGGCACCCGTTTAACCGTGCGATCATCGCACTGATTTCGTATGCCGACACACGGGAACCGCACGATTTTGTGCTTACGGCTCCGTAAGCCAAATGTAAACTAGGCTTT
Source organism: Fragum whitleyi (assembly GCA_948146395.1). Taxonomy (NCBI): domain Eukaryota; kingdom Metazoa; phylum Mollusca; class Bivalvia; order Cardiida; family Cardiidae; genus Fragum; species Fragum whitleyi. The sequence continues at coordinate 64,041,426 of OX411544.1, forward strand.
TGAAGATGCGTAATTACGAGAAGATTTTTTTATTTATATATTTTGGGAAAAAGCAGTTCTGCACCTTAAAGGTTATGGGAATATATTAAGGTCGTAGGCTAAGTATTTGGCATTGAGCTTGACCTAAATGACGTCATCAATGGGTTATAGTAGTGAATACGAAAAAAATGTGTGGAACAGTATTTACATATGTAAATAATGGGATAGACAATCGAACCGCAATGGAAATAAGGGTTTACTCTTTTTTGCGTTATCCTTGGTGTTAGGAAGCATGTCATGGTTCTTTAAAATTTAAGTAATCTATAATTTCTTATTCCGAATTGTGTATTTTTATATGACTTTTATCCCATGAACTATGTTACCTATGCCGAAATAAAATTATTAATTATTATTACGGACGTCCAACAGTCGGAACAAACCGTTCAGATCGTTGGATTGATTGATTTAATGGGGTTTTACGCCGGTTTCAACAATCGTACAGTTGTATTGTGGAAGCTGGAGCACCTTAAAATGGATTCCTGGTATTTCCAACACCAGTACTACTAGTAAATCCTTTCCTAGCCTCCAGCTGCTATCAAACATAGGTCTTCGATTTATCGACCCATTGGTAAGAGTCAAATAGTCGGAAAGAACGAATGCCGCCGCCGGGGATCGAACCAAGGACCTCTAGCATGGCAGTCCGACGCGCTACCAACTGCACTTTGACGGCGGCTCCGATCGTTGTAGGACTGAGGAATAATAACAAAGGCGTAGCTAGGATTTTGAGATTTATACGCACTCAGAAGACGACCAAAATAGAATAAATTGGATAAAGGCGATATGCAGACTGTGACAAAATATGAATGTCCTCCGTCCGGCACCATTTTCTATGATTTGAGTGTTGGTGAAGAATCAAAACATCGTGACTACAGCTTGAATAAGCTGTAGTTTCGATGTTATGCTTAGTCATAAACGATGTTTTTATTTCTATTTCTATAACGCAACTGTGTAAAGTGCGTAATGGTAGTTACGCCCTTGAATAAGTTCAAATCCAGTACAAATCACTCCCCATGGTATTGTTTATATTGAACAATTGAACAACGTTGATCTAAACGTTTTGCCATCCTGAACACAGGCATGCTAATTCAAATATAACGAAGAGCGGTTGAATAACTGCTTTTCACGCACTTAATTAATTTTCAGTTTCTAGTTAAAAAAAGTACAATCTGAATCTCTAAATTTGTTTCATAACTCCATGGAAAAAGTTTTGAGTATATATCTTAAATTGACGCATACGAGGGATGATCCAGAAATTCGTATAATGGGCCTATAACTTTGGCATTTCTATTTTTTTTCAGTGTATAATTTGTCGTGTGTGTAGTTCAGTATCTTCGAAGAGTACACATGTCATCATTTTTGCGAAATCATATAAAGCGGCCTTAGATTGCGTTACCATAGTAACATATGTAATACTTAGGCGGGGGAGCGTAAAAAAATAATGAAAATCTGTTACATTAATCAAATTTTCTGAAACTTTTCGTAAACTCTATTTGAAATTTCTTGCTAGAATTACATAAGGTCAAATAGAGCATCAATTTTCATACTTTAAACAGTTTTGGAAGAGTTTTTACGGACACATGATGATTAAAATAAGAAGTAATATTCGAGTGAAAAGCAACCTGACGACTTCGCCAAATTGCGAATTCCTTTTTTTTTTCAAATTTTGTAATGATCATGAGATATTCACCAACACTTACCTTTCAGGTATTTAAGAAAAATATTATTATGTCAAAAAGCGAAGTTTTTGTTGAGTTACCTCGTATATTTTTAGAGCGCCAGGCTTTATTAGAGAATTAAGAATGGGTTAATGGAGTTAAAGGAAATGAAGTTGTCTTAATTGATTCTCATTACTTTCCAAACTTAAAGGTCCTGCATCTGGGTCTCCACCTCACTAGAAATACTATTCCTATAAAATTGTACTCCAATTTGAATTTCAAATGGAATGTCGATACTTTCTGCAAGTTATTTTAATAGGCACATAAATGCATGTAAGCAAATGGACTATATAGAAAAAGAGTAAATAATGACGTCGCGCTTGACGTTCTTGCTCCCCCGCCTAAGTGCGGGGTCTGTGCTTTAGATTGGTCACTTTACAGCCGCTATATAACTTACACATTCGGAAATTTCCACATTTATTACATAGATGTTGCATTTAACGAATGTTTAAATTTTGTCTTGATAGTCAACTTTTCTAAAGTTTTAGAACCCCATTATACGAATTTCTGGATCAACCCTCGTAGAGACTATTTTTATAAAATTATTAAATTAGTTAAATGGTCACCTTTTTTGTTGATGTCATAAGAAATAAAAATTCTTTTGCAGAGGTTTTGAAAAAAATTATTAATAGATTTGCAAAACATAATGATTTTTTTCGTCTTGAAATATACTCAAGCGGAATGAAAACGCACCTCTCAAAAAACTTGCTCAAAATGTCCTATATTGTATAGATCTAATTTTTTATCGACTTCCCTTTTATCGTCTTTCAACCTATAAAGGAACATGTGTACACATTGCGCGTCTAACATCAACCATAAGACGTCGCTGTTACTTTGATGGTAATTAAAAAGGCCCTTTTGGCTAGTTCATTTAATTGTACTTTTGAAAAAAGTTTAAAATTGTATAATTAAAAGCACTGTTTCTTAGAAAATGAAAATACAGCATTAAATTTCATATTTGTTTTAAGCAAAAGGCAGTAAAGTGATATCAACTTACGTATGGTATGGGATTAACAAAGACCAGTTTGTATTTTTTTCATTAAAATCAAAGAATCGTAAATAACCTTTTGATACTCGTGTTTTCGAGTGATTTGAACTCCAAACGACATGATTAAGTCCACCAGGAACGCCGAAGGTACGGTGTAGACCTAGAAATAACTGACCTTAAGCTTATGCACGAATAAACTGTCTATGGCAACCGTTCCACAAAGTAATAGCCAGCATTTTGTACTGAGTTAGAGGTTATGTTACCAAAAATCGAACGACAGAAAGGGTTTGCAAGCAGATATAAGATTAACGATTTTTTTTACCTTTTTCTTAAGTCATAGGTTCAAAAACCTCGACCGTTTCTGAACGCACTCTTACATTATTTGGTAGAAAATAATCCATTACAAATTCATTTTGATTGATTTTATTCATGCCTGAAGTTTTGCTACATTAAATAAATACACGATAAAATAATTCAGGCGGTGTGTTTTCTTTGCTCGTATATATGTACAAAAACATTAAAAATAAAAATAAATATCCTCCTTTGATACATTTCACCTTTATCGTTTAATTTCCAGGGTCTGGCCAACCATTTTGTCCCACACATGGTCGTTTTGGAGCACATCTCGGATTTGACGGACAGCTCCATGGTGATAGGTTCGAGCAGCTAGGGCTTGTAGGGTACTACGGAAATTATCAAAAGTAAGTCGAATTAGAATGTTTTAGTGCTAATGATGAATGCTTTAGAACAGTTTTAATATAGCAAGCGCGAGATACTTCCTAAAATGTGCTTGTATAAAGTTAAGACTTTTGGCTAGGGCGATTTTTTATAACCTCGCAGGTTGCTCCTTTTTATCAGATGTCTCATTTTTCATATTTCTTCACAGTGCGAGAGATGGGGGTTTCATAGGACCTGCGATCGGAGGCTTTAACAACGACTTCAATAACGACCGAGATTTCGACAACTTTGGTAGAGGACTGAATAACTTCGATAACGGTATCCTAGGTAACGATGACATAGCTCTTGGAATCGGTCCATTCCGCAGACGATCCATGCCAACCTTCCAGCTCGGTGGAGATGATTTTACAAGAGGACCCATCGAGAGCACTGTTCGCTCCACCAGACCGATCGGAGGTTTACCGCCAGCACCTATTGACGCTGCTCATTTCGGTCCCGGAAGGGGTCTCCAAGGGGGATTTATTCCTCGAAATGACTTTAATGATGGGTTTAATGATTTCAATAATGGATTCGATGACGAAAGTTTTAGAAACAACGATCTTTCCCTGATCCATGATCAAATTAGCCATTAAATCGATTCAATAATAACTTTGGGGAGTTTGGCTGGGTAAGGCAGTCATTTTAGAGTCTCAATAAATATGCAAACCAAATACGACTACGATTATTTCTAAGAGAAATAAATTTTCATCATATCACAGTTCATTCAAGATATCTCGTTATTTATTTGGTGCGAGTGTTTAGGACAAAATTTGTCAAAGGGTTTTAAATCAAAATTGTCTGAAATCAAAGAAAAGAAGGGGAAACATGAAAACTCAAAAGTATACAGTAATTCATTTGACAAATTTTGTCCTTGTGTGCTAGATGTACACAATTTGACTTGGCAGAATCCTTCAAAGTATTTTGTCTTTGTACTGGCATAATCAGATACAGCCAAGTCAAATTGTGTTGATAACTCATTCACATTTAAGACTTTGTCTATATACGTGATATTATGTAATATTAAAGCAAAAGTATGGAATGAAACGTGTTCTCTAGTTTCTCACTAAAATGCAATAATCTTAAGTTAATGCAGGTGATGATTTGAAAATTAAAAATCGACATTTAGTCCCATTTCTTTGACGCAGACTCAAATCCCAAAGCCGGAAAAATCGGCCATATTCAAGGAGAGTTCACACGAGACTTTTCTTTTGATTTCGCCTGAATGTAGTGAAGAAATCACTCCGGAAGCAATGTCTGTCGGCCGGAAAGAAGGCCTGCCTAAAAGACGAAACGGAGGTTATGTGCCCTGTCTTCGGGGAGCATAAAATCTGAATGGAAGGCGAATAAAAACCGTCTGTGAAGGACAAAAAGCAGACATTGTGGTCAGATAATGCTGGTTCATCTGTCTAAACTGCATATTTTGTAATCTCCTACTTATAAAATGATAATTCTTACTTCGAATAAAAATTTCGAAATTAACAGCCTCTGATCTTTGTTGAAGCCTCGGAGAGTCCGGGGTCTCCATATTAGCTACGTGTCCATGGGATTTTTGGGGAAGTCGTTGAATGGCCAAATCTCTTTTCAAAATAGGGGCTTCATAGATGGTCCTTAAGCACCACAACCACTGTTGCCTGGTTTCAGACGGGAATTAAACCAGCCCTTTGTTTAGGATCACATGGCGGTGAAAAGTGTTTACAAATTATACCCCGCTTTGCACGCAAGCGCACATGCAAATTTGGGTATATTATGCAAATATTTTCACCGTTTTGTTATCTTTAGCGCAGGGCCATGAATCTACATATGGGCTTGATTTCGTAGATAGTAACGTCTTAGAAAGTTAATGAATTTTCTTTTCGAATAACTACCTGCGTTTCTGACAATGTAATCAAATGTGGGTTACAGCTTGAAACAGGGACTCTCAATATACATATATTTATGTATATATAGGGTTTTGAACATGTTTGAACAGACGGGATTAACCTATTACCAGACGACATATTTTTGAGAACACTTGAAACAGGGACTCTCAATATACATATATTTATGTATATATAGGGTTTTGAACATGTTTGAACAGACGGGATTAACCTATTACCAGACGGCATAATTTTGAGAACAATCAAAACTTAAAGTTGTGGTTGACAAATTTTAGTTGATAAAATATCAATCTTAATCTTTTTAAGAAAAAACACTGAAATGGCCTGTAGAAAGCAAATTATTTATTCTTTAATGTTTTCTAAGTTTTTAGCTCGATTTTTGTTTTCAGAGAAAACAATGAGTCATTACTAAAGCCTAAGTCGTCGTCTTCGTCGTACGAAAACTTTGACATTTTGTGATATTTGGTTCTATGGGAGGCTTTAAATTGCAACCTGGCACACGTGATCACCATCGACGTATACTATCGAGGTGTAACTCTAGATGTATTTTGTGCAAATTATGCCTCCTTTTCGATTTAGATGTCATTTTCCATTCAGCACTGAACAGCTAACCATAGGCACCCGTAGGCGGTGCTTTTGTTTATTGCTATAGGAAAATTAAAAAGTTGGATTATTCTGGGAATCGAGATAGGGTTAACGCACTGGACATTCATGTTAATACTCAAATGGTGACTACAAGAGCCAGACTTCGACCCTTGGACCCCTGAATTGTATTTAACAAACAGGTTTTTGTGACATACCAGACATAAAAGAAATAAATTGTCATTACAGTAAACATCTGTTTATTTCAGAATAGTTCCTCAATTAAAATAATAGTATTATCAAAAATATACTGTCATGAAGAATAAATACTTAAACTGCATTTTGACAACATGGACACATTTTTAAAACATATCATCGAAACAAATTATAATTTAAGGTAGTGGACCCGTAATAGTTCCGCAACATTTCCGAACGCATGATCTTTCAAGATCAGCAAGCACATAAGCTCAGGTTAATCTAATTCCATGCCTCCTGTCTTTCCCTTCACAAGAGGCCCAAGAGGGAAAGTATCGCTCCACTGGCACTAAATCCCTAACAGACTTAAGAAAATTTAACATTTAATTGCATTAAAAGTAATTACATATTTGGAAGCAAGTAATCATCAAACTTTAAGGTAGGGCTTAAATCATAATACAATGTATAAAATTAAATAACACAAATACCCCTTTTTCAATGACACAGCATATAATACAACACAATGAGAAATACTCTGAACATTCTAGGAAAGATTCGCATGAGTTGATTTATCAAATAATTTTACATAATGGCCCCTTTTACAATGACATACAATTGTATTGCCATAATTTTGTCTCAATTTTTCATTAAAGAAATAGAATAATTGTTTGTTTTTCGTGTAAGATCGATTAATATTTCATTTCGTGAACAACAAAAGCTAAAATTAAATAACACAAATACCCCTTTTTCAATGACACAGCATATAATACAACACAATGAGAAATACTCTGAACATTCTAGGAAAGATTCGCAAAAGTTGATTTATCAAATAATTTTACACAATGGCCCCTTTTACAATGACATACCATTGTATTGCCATAATTTTGTCTCAATTTTTCATTAAAGAAATAGAATAATTGTTTGTTTTTCGTGTAAGATCGATTAATATTTCATTTCGTGAACAACAAAAGCTATAATTTCACGAGTGGCAGAGCCACAAGTGAAAATATAGCTTTTGATGTTCACGAAATGAAATATTAATCGATCTTACACGAAAAACAAACGATTAGTCTATTTCTTTAATGAAAAATTTAGACAAAATGTGAAATTTCTAGGACATATTTTCGTAAAGCGCGTCATTTTGCGCGTGATTGCTATGCAACGTTCATTGGGACGTCATTTATTTCGCCCCGCATAGATGACGTCAGATAGGATGAAATGCACTAAAGCAGGGTATAAGTTTTTTATAATTTCACTCCTTTTGCAGTGAGATTATCAAGTGATAATCTACCGTTATTTCTCGATAAACCACCGACAAGCATTAAAGAAAATCTGAGAGTGCATGGTGCAAGTATCATTTCTGTGAAGTTTGGTTGAATTCTGGCCAGTAGTTTAGAGAAGATTCTTTTTTATATTTCATCCTAGGAGGCCATATTTTGGTGATGCGACAGCCCTTAGCACCAATGTTATCGGCCCAATAAGAAATCTCAAGAAGAAATCTGAAAGAGAATGTTCTGAGGAACATTTCTAAGACGTTTGGTTGAATTCTGATGGATAGCTTAATAAAAGATTTTTATATAATATCCTGGAGGACCATTTTTGTGACACGACAGCCTGAAGCATGTTTGTGATCAGCCCAATAAGAATTTAAAAAAGAAATCCGCAAGAGTGTGTTCTAAGAATCAATCATGTGCAATTTGGTTGAGTTCTGCTCGATAGATTGTTTATTTGAAAATTTAATGTATGGATGAACAGACCGACGTACTCTGGACAACAGACCATGTCAATAGCATGCTGGACTTAATCCAATGGAGCTAAAAAACATAGAAGTTTCAAAGTAACTAAGTACTGACTCTTAGTTAGGCAGTGAGTGCATAGCACTGGACCAATTTATTGAATGGGTTCAGTTGTTGTTGTCTTTTTCAGCTGGAAACCAGGTCTGCGTTCAGGATAAGTCTGAACACAGGTCTTGTTACCGGCTGAAAATAACAATGGGACCCGTTTGGGCCTGAAACAAGTTGGCCAGCTGATTTCATTTTACTTTGCCTATGTTTTAGTCAGCACAGTGAGGCTTAAAGTACAAATAATGTATGAATTGCTGCTCTGCCAAGGAAAAAATCTTGTACAGTTTATGAACATTTATTTTGCCGAAAAAGCCGAAGATCATCTTCAAAGTTAATGGTTATAAAGCTTTTAATGTCCTCAAGTGAGAATTAAGAAGACATCTAATTGTAAATACATAAAAAGATAGTGTAAATAAGTTCTTATAAAGAACAGGATTTTTTTTTATATCTTTTAAGTCCATACATTTTTATCACATTATGACAACCAAATCATGGCTTTAACCAAGTTAAGATTTGAGAAAAAAATTGAATTGAGAATGAGAAAAGTTTTTAACTTTGGTCCGGATCATTGCCCTTTATTTCAACTAGTTTGACCGTTCTAGTACTCCACTTTCCAAAACCAGTGGCAGATCAAGAGGAGGTTCCTTGGACCTGTAATAGTTCCACAACATTTCGGAAGCCATTAATTTTAACAGTGTTAACCAAGGTTTCTTAATGATTTTCCAGAAAATAAGGACAATGACCTAGGTTAACACTATGAAAGATTATAAGATCCAAAATGTTGCGTAACTTTCATGGGTCCACTACCATAAATGGGAACTGGAAGTTCTTCATTAATAATCCTTCATACACAGGCACATGTCTCCATCAGCCAGCCCTGCGTTCAGGATCACAAAACGGTGCAAACAGTTTTCAAACAAGGATGCAAAGTGGGGTGTAATTGGCAAACTGTTTGCACCGTAATGTCATCCTGAACGCAGGGCAGGTGAGAGCTCATCACCCAGCTTCTTCTTCCTTTTTTGTTTGGAGGAGGAAGAGACAGGGGGGCCTAGTAAGAATAACAAGGAAACGGAAACAGTAAGTTTATCAGGGTTTAAGGGTTTAAATCTGACATCAACAAAATATGCTCCAAAGGACTAAATCATTTGGATCTTACAGGTCCTTTCTTAAAGTTTGGGAGTCCCTGCTTTAGGTATAGACTATTTCTTTTAGGCTGTAATCTTGTATTTTGTAGATTTAGAGTTATTCCTTTGTTAATGGTTAAGAAATTTATATATGTATGTTAATATATGGGGCACAATTTTAGGTATGAATTGAAGACTGCTGAAGTAGTCTTCAATTCTCTTCAAATATTCAGAGCTACCAATAGAGGGGGTATTGTGGCTTTTAGATCAAAGTAATTTGATAGTAGAACAAGATAATTCAAATGAGTACCCACAACATTCGGTTTCATTGAACAATAAAGTTTTTAGACTTGCTTTACCCTCTCTTATCTGTACCTCTGTTTTGTTTCAAACAAATTGCCTAAGGACTAAATCATTTGGATCTTAGCGGTCCTTTCTTAAATTTTGTGAGTCCCTGCTTAAGGCAGCGTTTTATGGGATGCAGGTTTTGCGAGTCTAAGACGCTCAAATAAATAGCCAGGACCCTCAAAACTATCGGATGCGAGTCCCAAAGACCCTATGGGGATCAGCTGCAGAAAAGAATTGAAGACTGTTTAAATCAGTCTTCAATTCTTTTCCAAAGATGAGCCTGAAAATGTTAATATACACCCAATACTTTCTTTACATTAACAAGGGAATGGCTCTTAAATTCATATAAAATGGTTTCATGCTTAAAAGAAATGGCCTTTATCTCAAGCAGGGACTCCCTAATTTTTAGAAAGGACCCCCAAGGAACAAAATATCAAGTCCTTTGGACCCCTCTCCATTGCAGTCAAACCTAAACCCTGTTAAGGTATACACCATTTCTTTTAAAGCTATTATCTTGTATTTTGTAGATTTGTAGAGATATTCCCTGGTTAAAGGTAAAGAAATTAAAAGAGGTATATTAATATTTTGGGCTCAACTTCAGGGAAGAATTGAAGACTGTTTAAAGCAGTCTTCAATTTTTTTCTGAAATTGAGCCCCAGAGAGTATATGGGACTCACATCACATAGTTTTGAGGGTCCTGGTTTGTCAGTTTTGCAAAATTTTTTAACATTTCAACCAAACTGGCTTAAGGTAGTGGACCCGTAAAAGTTTCGCAACGCCTCGCAAGTAATGAAACTTAACAGTGTTAACAGAAGTTCCCTCAAGATTTTCATAAGGAAACCTCAGTCCATATTGTGAAAGATCATTAGTTTGGAAACATTGCGGAACTATTACGGGTTCACTACCTTAGTTTCTTTACAATTATTTAGAGAAAGTAGGCCCTTGTAGGCTAAGGTTAGACAACACATCTGTGTAGACTGATCCGAGTCATCCTTTCTTTAAAAGCTTCCATAATTTCATGAATAGAAGAACTTACGTTTTTCTATTACTTTGTCTTGCAGACTTGAGAGAAATCTTATCTTAGCATGATAAGGGTTAATATCATTCACTTAAAATCATTAATTCTTCATCAGAAATCACCTTTGTTGTCAACAGAATACTGTATAAAGTGATATCATTTAAGTAGTTTAATGTATACAGTCATGAATCAGCATTTTTTTTAAAAAGAAACTCATCCATATCAAAATAAATATATAGTCTCGTTTGAAATATTACTAGTAAAACATGTCATGAAAAAGTATATATTAAGCAAAAGCTAAACTACAGAACATCATCATTTGACATTTGTGTAAGAACAACATTATAAAGAACGAAAATGCCAGCATTTTCAATCTTTTTACATTATTTTGGAAAAGAGTTATTAAGCATTGTAAATAGATTACATGTACTTTTTAAACATCTTAGTTCTGACCCTATACAAAGCATTTATGTTTACAAAACACTAAATTCAGAGGACAGTGTTAAGTTACTATTAACTATAGGAAGTTTATAGTCTATTAACTCTTGTCATGCTGAATAAACACCTTGGCAAAAATAACATTAAATTCAAAGAACTGAAAGCCCTGGAAACTTATTGCAAGTCAAAGTATTTATTTTGAAAATAAACCTTGAAACTTTTCTAGTCTTTAAAAGAAAATCAGGGGATATATGCTAAGATCAGGCTGCACATATGTGCAGGCTGATCTTTGTCTATATCTCCTGCCAAAGCAGAAATATTCCGGGTTCAGCATGACAAGGGTTAAGTTTTGGTGAATTTTTCAAGCATAACAAGGGTTAAGTTTCCATGAATTTTCCATTATACATGCAAAAGTCACGGTTGATTTTTGTAATGCTGATTAATACTTATTACTTATTTTTAGCAGTAAAAAGGTTTAATACACTATGCTTATACGGATGAATGACCACTACTACCGTAACACGGGTGGTCGTTGAAAGACTCATAAGCTTCATTAATTTTCTGTACTGCTTTATCGTCTTTTTTGGCACTATGTTTTCTCTTGCAGCATTTGGAACCACAGAGTCGATTTACAACTAGAACCAAAGCCTGAAAAGAGTCAGAGATGAATATGATTAATCTTTTCTAATTTTTTCAATTTTTCTAACAAACTAAATTGGAAGAGATTGTAGAGGAAAATCAAAACTGGTTAAAATTGATATGGAATTATCCATTGTGAATGAAAAAATAGTAACAAAAGAAGAATTTTCTTGTAACAAGCAAATTCTCTTTTTTTCACAATATTTTCTGAATATAAAAACACAGGAATGTTAAATCCTGAGACTATGCAGGCAAGGTTTAACCTGGTTAGGCTTGTACAAATTTGGAAATCTTATACAATAGATCTCAGAATGTTAACAATACAGGAGTTACAATAGTTGCAAAAAGCATACTCCCATAACCTAAACAAGTTTTTCTATCTAAATAATTCAACTGAATACCAAAGAATAAGATAATTAAGGTTTTTAAACATTTTCAATAAAATTTCAGAATAATTCTGGCTAGCGCCACAAGATGGTCTCTTGCTATTCCTTACACACATACTACCACTACATCCAACCAGAGGTTCTGGATGCTCATCCTACCTAGTTTTATAATTATTGAAGAAATAGGGAAAGGTTATTTATTGCAACAGGAGATCAAATTTCCCTGTTTTCAGATTGACAAAACAGCATAAACTGAAAATTATATCCTGCATTGCATGCAAGTTTATGTGAAAGGCAGGTATAATTAACAAAAAGTTTGCATTGTTTTGCCATCTTGAACACAGGGCTGAGACCTCATGATGGAATTCAAATTACTTTGGCCTCGTCCAAAGTTCTGCTAAGTCAAGAGACTAACAAATATTATAATCAGTCAATATATTTGCTTACCATAAATAAACACATGGCAGCAACATAGGAAGTCATGTTACTAAATCCAACCAAGTCTGAGAGAGCACCACCGACTGATGGACCAATGAAGTCCCTAGAAACAAAGAATGTTTGTAAAACATTTATGCCCCCCATATAAGCAAGTCAATAGCCTTTCACTTTCCTGTTTTATAAAATTTTGACCTGTCCAAATTCAAAGGTTTTGCAGACGAAAATTAAAAGTGGATTTAATTTGAAAAATAATCATTCAGTAGGGTAGAAAATAGTGTAGAAAAAGAAGAAATTGATTGTCAGAAGCAATTTCTTCCTTTTTCACAATGTTTTCACAATCATAAAATCAAGGGCACCTAAAAAGCAGGGATTAAACAGCAAAGGGATATTCTTTGTCAATCAACAAAGGGAAATAACTCACAAAAATATGATGAGTAGAGTTGTGGTTCTAATGCACTGGATTTCTTCTCATTGAGATCTATCCATCTGTGAAGTTTTTCGAGATATGCTCTGGACACAAAACCGTCTACAGACAGACCAACCAACCAACCCACAGACCCACAAGGGCAGAGCAATATACCCCCTCTCCTTTGAAGGGATGGCATAATAAAACAATTATAACTAATAACATTTTTCTGAAATTGAAGATGTCAATTCAAAGCTGGTGCAAATTTGAAAAGAAAATATCCTGTGTGGTTGTAAATCTTCTAGCAAAAGGAGTATTTTTTTGCGCAAGTATTGTCTCTTTTTTCCACATTATTTTTAAACATATGAAATAAAAGGGTCTTAAAATTGTGGGACTGTACAGGAAAACTCTGGAAGTTAAGGTAGTGGACCTGTAATAGTTTTGCAACATATTGGAACTCATTACTTTTCACAATGTTAACTGAAGTACATGAAATCATTATGAAAGGAAACCTTGGTTAACACTGTAAAGGATCATGATTTCCAAATGTTGTAGAACTATTAATCCTTATCAAGCTGAACCCGGAATATTCCTACTTTGGCAGACGGTATAGACAAAAATCAGCCTGCACATATGTCTGATCTTAGACCACCTGTATGTCTTTTGATCAAGTAGCATGTAAAGACTTTATTTTTCAGAGCAATATTTGCACACAATTTTTTTTTAGGGTCTTCAGCACTTTGATCAGCATGACAAGGGTTAAAGGTCCATGACCTTAGTGGAGTCAGTGTTTGATAGTGATAGGCATTTCTAAACAAATAGCACTACATATATGTACCTAAGTTTGGCTGGTGGGTGCTGGAAAGGATAGGAAAATTAGGTCTAGAAAGGGCCTGAATTCGCACAAAATATATCTAGAGTCATCCCCCTTGATGGTATAATTTGCTTATTTGATAGTTAACATCTGTGCCAAGTTTCAAGTGAGTGCCTGAATTACAACCAAAGATATCACAAAATTTCAAAAGTTTTTGCATGACAAAGACAACAATGTTGAAGACCACAAGTCTATGGCAATACCTCTGGTTTTCTCTGAAAAGAGCCAAGCTAAAAATTCACATAAGCATGATGAGTTGATTTAAAGCAGCTTGGGCAGTTGTTCAGAGCATATTGAGAATATTTGCTCGGAGCATCGAGGAATTGGAGTCATTAGCTATCTACTGACAACTTAGTGTAGACTATGATCAACCTAGAGCCAAGTCTTTGATTAGCTCCAAAATTGATATAAATTAATCTTTGATTCGCGCATTCTGGTTGGCTGAAAATTTGCTTTTATTCTTCAATGAAATTAGTTTTGAGTACACAGCTATTTTGTAAGCTTCTGCATATAGTAGTCCAATATGAAACCTATTTTTTATTGATAAATCATTATGTTTTTGCTTTACAAAATTAGATTATAAGATATGAAGAGAGCATTTGTTGATTTCATGGAGGAATGAAACTACAAATCACACTCATGTATGAATCCACTTTGTGTCATACCTTAATGAAATCAACAAATACATTCTCCATCTCTTAAGTAAATGTCCCATACAGACCCAATTCAGTCTGAAGGAAAGTCAAGTGCTATTACCATTATCAAATCATCATTAGATCATTTATCAAGTTTCTAGCATTTCTAACAATTGGACCTCAAGACATTTAACAGACTGATAAGAAAGTGAACTAATAGAGGACCATCCTTTGATTGAATTTTAAGTCATTAAATAAACAACAAAAGGTGATTTTCACGAAATAAACATCAATCCATCTTACTATATAAACAAATGATTATATTATATCTTAAATGCAAAATAAGACAAAGTGTGAAAATTAAAGGACTTATCTTACAAAAGCAAGTCATTTACAAGTGATTGCAATGCAATGTTCACAATGACCTTATTTTTTTAGCTCTGCCTCGATAATTTCAGACAGGCAAATTTGATAATTTTCCTAATAAGGCAGTTAGTTTATGAAATGACAATCTACTGTAATTTCTGATAATCCATGGAATTGCATTGAAGAAATAGAGGATATTGAATGAGTGGTCGTGGAATACTGAATTTGTTAAACGAGTCATCTATAAACAGATAATAATGAGGCTGTGCCAAGCTTTTATCTGTTTTAGATGACAAGCTTAATAAATTCTGTATTTCATGAGCACAAATTTTATATTCTATTTATACGATGACCCAATTTTTTGCGAAAAATTGTCAAAATTCTTAAAATTCAACATTTCAATTTTCTGCAAAAGTTATATAACGCTGCTTGAAACTGACGTCATAATATATACATTATGACGTCATTTTCGTGGTTATAAAATAGTGTTGCTATTTGCTCTGAGCTCATTTGCATAGATATTCCACTAGTGTAATAACACCTGTGTAATATCAAAAAAATTCAACGAGGTTATTTCACTCCCGCAGCGTAGGTCATATTATAAACAATTTTCACTGTTCAGCTGTGGAAGCATGGGATAAAAATCAGTGTACAAATCACACAATGCATACTCTGGTCAAATTCATGATGGCTCTAAAAACCCTTGCTAAAATGAATCTTTTTCTTAATCATTTGCAGGTTGCCTAAAGGCAGAAGCATCTGCCCTAGATAGGACTCTTACCCAAATGAGTACATAGACATCCAAAGTCCTGCTACCATACTGTATGTTCTCGTATCATCTTCATACCCAAGGTCTCTGAAAAATTAAGATGAAGTTTGATTATCTATGAAGAGAGTTTTCTTGAAATTCTTAGTTACTGAAAAAAAAAATTCTTAGTTACTGAAAACAAAATGAGTCTGTTAAACACTTTAAGCCATTGTAACGTTATCTATCTTATGACTTCAGAGCTTAACAAACAATACTGAAAACATACCAAATCTAACTAGACTGCCATAAAGCAGACTAACCCCCCCTACAAGTGCTTGTTAATAATGAAAAGCCTTTTTCCATCAAATGGCTGTAACTCTATCAAAAGTCAATAAATTGTAACCAAAATATCACTTGCACATCTCTGCTTGATAATGATCACATCTGTAAAGTTGGAATGAAATATGCGCATTAGTTGCTGAGAAATTGAGCCAACAAAAAAGCTACAGATGGACAGATGGATGGACAAGCTGACTCCTTTATACCCTCAAAACATAGTTTTGGGGGGTATAATGAGTTCATGAAAAAAATGCAGTCAAACTCTAAGTCACAATTCAGAAAGAATGAGTCACAGATGGACAGAAGGATAAGATGATAATATACTTCCATTTTTGGCAAAATATAAAAAGCTTCTTACCCAACTTATGATAGCATCCATCAATTGTTTTAAGATATTTAACAAAGACTTGTCAAAATTAATGTCATATGAAAGATGACTGAGCCAGACAGGTTTTTGTCTCCTTAAAATATGATTCGCAACCAAAATGTTATCAAATGAGGTAAATGGCCTCTAGCCCATGGGTATTAATGGTTGTGAAAAAAACCAGGGAAAGCTTTAAATCTAATCTAAAGAAATGCACAATTGTGATTAAAATTTGACACCATTAGAACAATTTGACAAAGTTTCCAATTAAAGCAAAGTGGCTAACATATAACTTACTCTACAAATGTAAAGTACATATCAAATGTTGGCACTGGTGATAAACTGGCAGAGGCACCATGTACCACAAGATCTATACCCTATAAAACATACTATTATCAATGTGTCACTTACTCAGCCAATGTAAAGTACATATCAAATATGGTTTTGTTTGTTTTGTTTGAATGGGGTTTTACGCTACTTTTAACATTATTTCAGTCATATTGCAGCAGCCGGAGTCCCTAACAACAGATTTCTGGTATTTCTCACACCAGTACCACCACCACATCCTTTCCTATCCTCACGCTGCTATTCCTCATAGAACTACGATTATCAACTCAGTTGTACCGCAAGACCTATAGCCTTTAAGACACATTATTTTTCATGTGTTACTTACTCAGCCAATGTAAAGTACATATCAAATGTTGGTACTGTAGATAAACTGGCAGAGGCACCAAGGACCACTAGGGCAACAACAACCAACCACAGCTCACTGAAATATAGTACATTAAAACTTGTGTTAAGCAACCTCTGAAGGGACCACCAAAAAGCAGTTGTTTATGGGAAAGGTCACTTAATGCAAAATATTGATAAATGTTACATGTCATTATGATAGCAATAATAGATGGTCGGTCAAGCTGTACTGAATCCTTTGATGTTGGAACCCATTTGAATTGTCTTATTGAGACGATTCTTATGGGCTCCAACAATTATATTCAACAATAAACATTTTTTGGTTATTTATGTCCTATTTTTTCAGAGATTTTGCTTACAGTGAAGTCACTTTTTCTTTTTGTTGAGGTTGCTTAATAAAATAGGTTGATTAATAGATGTGGTGGCTTTAGAAATATTGGCTGTACATACAAAAAAGTCAGTAATATTACACATATAACAATAAATACATTGTATGGAGTTTGATATCCCTTCCAACAGTATTTAAGTCTATTGTTTACAGATGATGTACATGACAATGGCTTCTAGTGGGTCTCTACAACAGTATGCCCATAGATATATAATATGTACCGAGTGTATTGTATGAAAAAAAATATCAAAGGAGGTTGGGTGAATTGAAAATTGTCGAGCTCTACCGAGACAAATATCAATTCTCACAACCAAGTTAGATTTTTTTTTTTCATACAAAACACTAGGTAAGTACTATATTTATCTTATAACCTGTTTTTGTTGTCTTTTCATCGATGTTTCCAACTGAAAAGCAAGTTTCTAAAAATAACCATATTATATCATTGTTCTAAAAATAACTATGTGATATCATAAAAAATATCATATGGGATGTTATCACACGAATATGTGTATAGTTATAAGATAAAATTCCATTCAAGCCACCAGCTGTTTAGACCATCCACTGCTGGGATACAAATGATGTGTATCACAACAACTTCTGACATAAACAAGCAGTGATCCATAAATAAGTTAATTGTTTTTTTGCTTATTTTGTATGCAGTCAACAGCAGAGAAACTTTGGATACTGATTGAATAATTACTCAACAACATTTCCATGAAGTTATGTAATTGTGACTTCAGAATTGAGTAAATGCCATATATATGATGTCACAGTAAGTGCTCTCTGTCAAAAAATCAAGATCATTTTGAGCAATAAGGGTGTCTACACTATATATGCTGACAAATTTTCCATAAGGAGGGAAGAAAACCAAATTTTGCAGATACCGAATGGAAATGCTTATTATTCAGACAATGATCTTCATAATCGATTTCACAATACCTGTGACACTAACATTATCTGTGAAATAAGTTTCTAAAATGCATTGACTAATATAAGCTTTGATAATTCAGGAAATGTATACTCCTCTAAACCATTCTTGGGGTCAAAAAGTTTTGACTGTGCTCAATATTACTAATTACAATGGTCAACATATATCTATCTGAAATCTATTGCAAAGCCCAGTAATGGTGAAGGTCCAATCAATAAAGATCCAACACAAGACAAACATTCTGACCGAATTTCAGGTTGATCAGGCAAAATAATGTGGTCTGTAGATTGCATACAAGGTAGATGTTGACGCCCCACAACACACGACAGATGACGTATGACGGCCATCCACCTAACCACAAAAGCTCACCTTGAGCTCTTTGAAAGTATTTAAAGTCTCTAAAAAGTATTAACAATCCAAGCTTGGACAATTCAGATAATATGTACTCCTCAAAACCATGTTTGGGGTCAAAAAGGTTTGACTGTGTGCTCAATTTTACAAAATACAATGGTTAAAACTTACTTAAAATCTATTGCAAATCCCAGTAAGGGTGAAGGTCCAATCAATAAGGATCCAACACAAGCACCAACAAAACCCAGAGATAGGAATAAACGCTGGTCATCCTGCAATGGAACATCAGAGGTGCGTTTCTCAGATTATGATTCTTAAGAATCTAATTAAGATTTTTAAGATATAGCTTTTTTTAGATTAAGATTTTAAATACGCTTAATAAGAATCTTAAGATATCTTAATTAGGAAACGAAGGTGGTTTTGCATTGGCTTAAAATGAGTAGCCTTGACGACATCGAATGCTTTAACTCAAAATATTGAAAATTGTTTCTTATGACGTCTTCATAATCTTATTCATTGGAAATAATCATCTTAATGTAAGAAACGCATCTCAGAGCTACAGATAGAGGAGGGATTTTGGATTTGAAATAAAAAATAATTCAAAAATACTTGCACTAATCCTATATTATGGTCAAGACAATTCAAATGAGTACCCACAACGTATGGTTCCTATGAGAAATAAAGATTTTGACATTACTGAGGAAAGAGATTTGTCAATACATGTACTAGAGATATTGTACATTGTCTACTGTACAGTACCTTAGGTTTTCTCCAAAAGCTGTGCCAAAATACTGTTGTTTATTTTCATTGATTGAACAAATGTAAAGTAAACTAAGAATGGACTCAACAAATAAACATTTTGATCTTTTCTACGACTCCTGTGTTAAACTTCAAGTCTAGCATGACAATAGTTAAACCCACCATTTTATCTGCCATCCATCCCCATATAGGGGCAGACAAGGCATAGACAGCAGCCATGACCAAAAATATCACCCCAACCAGCTCTGGTGTTAAATTATACTGAAAGTAGGGATAAACATGAATGAGAACAAAACAAATCAACACATTTTTCGAAATTTAGACTGGTTCAAATTGAAAAAAGACAACATAACAGGTTGATTGTCACAGGATAACTCAAGGATCAGTGCAAAACTATTCTAAGTGACTATAGATATATAGACATGTACAAAAGTTTTGCAACAACACCTCAAACTGCTATCTAGCCCACATTTAAACAATTGACTTTGAGCTCTAACATTGAAATTAGATCTTTATCTGAAAATTTCTATAAAGTAGCAGGTTTACCATCTTCGCAAGCAAAGGGTTCTAACTCCACTATGTTCCTTACGAACATAGGGGAGTTAGAACCCCTTGGCTTGCAAAGATGCAGGTTTACTTATGAAAAAGAATTTGATCAAATCATTACAAATCCATGTATAAATGTAGGAGCAATTGTCTGGACAAAATAGGATAGATAGAGTGATCGACTGACAGACCCAAACACTAACACATAACAAAGATTATTGAAATTAAAGAACTGTCATCTTACTTGATGGTATAAATTGATTATTTCATGATTGCTTTTTCTTTCCATTGAATTCAAAATTGGTTTTGAATTTAAAAATAACATAAATAGATCCACATTTGATCAGTTGTTTAGGGTTTTAAGTCCCATCAACATCTAAGGCCATATGGAGACAGGGGTCTCAGTCAAATCATACGGAGACAGGAGTCTCAGTCAAATGAGTGTAGAAGTCAGGAAACAATCCAGGGACCTCTGACGTTATTGACAAATAACAAATCTACTTACCTGTCTTAAATGAGGTTCTAGTGTTGGATCCAAAATAGACCACATTGCTGTACCAACGATAACACAGGAACTTATGATAAAACCCTGGGGTGAACACAGAATGTTACGTATGGGCAAGTTCTCATTCCCATTGTCTATCTCAGCTGAAAAGGAAAGGAAAAACAATCTGTTTTTGAATAATTATGCTTTTGAAACCTTAACTTTTCAGAAGTTCTCATTCCAGTTATATATGTTGGCTGAAAAAGAAAGGAAAAACAATGTGTTTTTGTGTTGTAATACACATGTGTTGGAAACCCTTAATTTTCAGATGTTCTTATACCCACTATCTATCAGACAGAAATGAAAGGAAAAACAGCATGTGTTTGTGAAACACAAATGTTTTTGAAAACACAAACTTTTCAAAAATTCGACTTTGATAAAGAGCTGGACGTCATCAGATGATCTAGACACTGGATTGGTTTCTAAAGATGCGATTTCTTAATTGTGAGTATTGATGTAGAGATTTCTATAGTCACATGAAACAAGAGGCCAAAAAAGGCCTGTCTTGCTCCACTGGCTTTAACATCTTTAGACTATCATTTACAATGGGGCAAGAATGGCCCTAAACCACTCACCTGAGTTTTATTGGTCCAGTGGAATCCATCCAAGTAACTTTCTGACAAAGTTTCATTCACATTTGTCTAATTGTTGAAAAGGAGATGTTTTTCCAAGAATTTAAGGTGATCATTGATCCTGCCCACCAATTCTTTACTGAGGCAACTCAAAATAAGCCCCCCCCCCCCCCCTCCCTGCCATGCCCATATTTATGGGCCAATCAAAATTTTGAAACTAATTTTGAAGAGAGAGATCAAAGGAACATTCTGGTAAAGTTTCATTGAAATTGGCCCAGTGGTTCAGGAGGAGAAGTCATTCAAAGATTTCAGGCTCAAAATAAGCCCATCCTGCCATTTTAATATGGGCAAATCAAAATTTCGCAAACAGTTTTTGAGAAGGGTCACCCAGAAACATTCTGGTAGAGTTTCATTGAATTCGGCTGAGTGGTGCAGGAGAAGAAGTTTTTAAAATTGATGACGATGGATGACACATGAAGGATGACAGACTCAGGGTCACCCTTAAAGCTCCACTTGAGCATGTTGTGCTCAGGTGAGCTTAAAAAAGCTTACTTTAAATGAATACATTAACACTCTAAAATCTCTTAAGAGCTATTATGTAATGATTAACTGGTTTTGGTCCACATTGCACCAAAATACTTAATCACAAAGAGCCTGCATCCCTTTACTCTTCTAATTAAAACAATAAGTTTAGAAGGAGATATCAGTCACAGATTTTGGGCTTAAATAGGCCCCACCCTGCCACCCCCATATCTTTGGGCCAATCAAAATTTCTTGAACAATTTAAGTAAAAGGTCACCCAAGGAACATTCTGGTAAAGTTTCATTGAATTCGGCCCATTGGTTCAGGAGATATCATTCAAATGTATCGGGCTCAAAATAGGCCCAGCCCTGCCACGCCCATATTTATAGGCCAATCAAAAATTCTTGAACAATTTAATTGAAGGGTCATCCAAGGAACATTCTGTGAAAATTTCATTGAAATCAGCCCAATGGTTCAGAAGTAGATGTCATTCAAAGATTTTGGGCTCAAAATAAGCCCTATTTACGGGCCAATCAATATTTCTTAAACACATTAAGGGTCATCAAAGGAACAACATTGAAAGTGGCCCAATGGTTTGATAGGAGAATTTTTTAAAGATTTCAAAGTGCAAAATGCCCCGTCCTGCCACGCCCATATTTGGGGGTCAATCAAAATTTTTGTGAACAATTTAAGAAGAGGGTCACCCAAGGATAATTTCTACCAAGTTTAGTTAAATTCTGCCCATTGGTTTGGGAGAGGAAGATGTTTAAAGAAACTAAAACTGTCGTAGAGTGAACTTTTACCCCCCACAAGCACTTTGTCAGAATGCAAGTGCTATTAGTGCAGGAAGTGTTTGTTACAAATATTGAGGTCAAATGCAGCATTTGCATGAAGTTTCATGATTCTAGGTCACTTGGTTCTTGAGATGATAAGCAACATTTGCATAAAGTTTCAAGATTCTAGGTCACTTGGTTCACAAGTTAGAGTCCAAAAACAAAAATTGAACAAAGGCTGACTGTGACCATAACCTTTACCCTATATGACCCAAAAACAAAAGGGCACTTCCTTCGATGATGAGGAACATTTGCAATAAGTTTCATGATTCTAGGTCACTTGGTTCTCCAGTTAGAGTCCAGAAACGAAAATTGAATATAGGCTGACTGTGACCTTGCCCTTTGACCTATGTGACCCCAAAACAATAGGGCACTTCCTTGGGTCATAGGCAACATTTTTATAAAGTTTCACGATTGTAGGTCACTTGGTTCTCAATTAGAGACTGGAAAAGAAAATTGAAAAAGGGTTTGACTGTGACCTTGACCTTTGACCTATGTGACCCCAAAACAATAGGGCACTTCCTTGGGTCATAAGCAACATTTTTATAAAGTTTCATGATTGTAGATCACTTGGTTCTTGAGTTAGAGTCTGGAAAAGAAAATTGAACAAAGGATGACTGTGACCTTGACCTCTGACCTATGTGACCCCAAAACAATAGGGCACTATTTGGGTCATAAGAAACATTTGTATAAAGTTTCATGATTGTAGGTCACTTGGTTCTCAAGTTAATGTCCGGAAAAGAAAATTGAACAAAGGCTGACTGTGACCTGTACCTTTGACCTATGTGACCCCAAAACAATGAGGCACTTCCTTTGGTTATAAGGGACATTTGTATCAAGTTTCATTATTGTAGGTCACTTGGTTCTTGAAATAGAGTCTGTAAACGAAAAGGTCTATGATCGGATGGATGGACAGACAGACAGACATGGTGAAACCAATATACTTTGTAGGTGGGGGGTATAAAAAGTTTATGGATGGATGCACACACAGACACTCTACCATGACAATAGCTTGCTGGCCTTCGGCAAGTGGAGCCAAAAATTGTGCATCAGTAGGACGGAAAACTTCTACCCAATCTTGAATTTTATGCAAAAAATCCAGGGGTGGAGCTTTTGCACTGGAGCACAGTAAATCCAAATTTGCATGATTTCATAACTCTATTACATACTTACCAGGGGCCTGTTTTACTACAAATCTTATGATCATTTTTGCAAAAGTCATACATTAGTACATGTAGTAGCTAAAAATAGAATTCTGCTATGCATGATCTCATTGGAATCGTCTTTTGAATGAATAAAAACACCAGGTACAATTTGTGATATTGACTTATGTTTAATTTTTTCTTAAGAAGTTTAGTAAAAGGGCCCCAGGACCAGAATGGTGAAGCCAAAAATTCAACATACATATCGTCGATATTTGGTTAATGACATACTTACCATTTGTTACAGACGGTACACTCCACAACATAATAGGAACACAAAATAAGGCTAGACCACCAATAGACACAAATGGGAGGTAGAATCCATCCATCTGAAATCAACAATGAGTAGAGAAATTGAGCCAGTGCATGACATTTCCAACAAATTGATAAATATATGATGGGACAAAATTAATCAGCATAAAAAGCCACATTCTGAAATAAGAAGATTGCCTAGCAGTCTAAAGACACTTTGATACCTTAGGCTTAAAGTAAAGACTTGTCAGACTGTGCAGATGCACAGGCTGGCCAGAGTCTTTACTATGCGCACAATTGAGATTGATGGAACTGTTATGCGTAGGCTCAATTTTCTTTACAGTCATGGAAGGTCAATTGGATATGAATTTTTTTGTTTCTGTAAACTAAAGTTTATCAACCCAGGTCTTTGAAATGACCTTTTTGATCCATTGGGATCAATATCTTCTTAAACATGACTAGAGTCTGATTCTATTACATCTGCTTTGAAGTTGCACTTAAAGTTGAGTCTATACTATAGAATTACTATAGAATTCAGTTGACTATGCCTTGATATAGAAACAGACTATAGACTCTATAGTCTGTTTCTATATCAAGGCATAGTCAACTGAATTCAAACTTTAACCTTACTTGCTCTAATAGCAAGTAGGCTGTTTCCACATTGTCCAAATTGGATGCTCAAGTACTTATTTTTATTCAATATCCGGGACTCTCCATTCCCAAAGACTGTGGTCATACCAGGGGACCAGAAAATCAAATGGACTACCAGCTGCATCAGTACAAAACAAGTTTGTTAGTTTGAATTGGGGTTTTATGCTACTGTCAACAATCTTTCAGTTATAAAGCAGCAGCTGGAGCACCTAACAATGGATTCCTGGTATTTCTCACACCAAAACTACCACAACATCCTTTCCTAGCCTTAAGCTGCTATCCCACATAGGTCTACAATAATTGACCATTTGGTGGGAGACTAATTGTTGGCAATAATGAGTGCCACAGTCAGGGATTGAACCTGGGACCTTTAGATTGACAGTCCGATACACTACCAACTATGTACAAAAACAAGAGCTACATAGCTTGACATCAACAAATGGGGACCCAAAGAATTCAATATATAGAACTTTTGGGTCCTATCTTAAAGTATGAGATATCCCTGCTTTAGATGAAGACCATTTCTTTAAAGAAATAATCTTGTTTTACTTGAATTTGTAGCTATACCCTGTTTAATTGTGAAGAATGTGTTGGATATACGGGCTCGACATCAGAAAAGAACTGGAGACTGTTTAGACAGTCTTCAATTATTTTCTGAAGTTGATTCAAAGCAGGTCCCAAAGTGTTTGGGACCCACATAAGATACTTTTTATGGTCACGGTTGCCTATTTGGAAGTCTAAGACGTGCAAAACATGCGTCCCTTAAGACCCTGCATAGGGTCCAGGATTGTTGATTTTCTCCACTTGTCCCTCGACAAGTAAAATATGATTTTTTACTTGTACAACACAGGGCTTTTTCTAGTGTACCAATTAGTTTTGAAAAAAAAAGTTTTTTAAAGAAAATACCTGACTCTGGTATTTTCTTCATTAACTAGAGGCGCTTGAGCGCCTGATTCGCTCCACAGGCCTGAATATCCAAATAATGACTATTAGAGGATGATAAAGCTGTTTAAATGAGAATTGAAGTGAATGAATGAGTGAAATGTTTATTTCAAGTAAATAAGGGTCATATGCTGAAATATTTCTGCATAAAAAACTCATGATCAGTGAATAACAAAATTGACCTCTACCTGTTACACAAATATTTTTCATTTAATCACAATAATTTTGTGCAGTCTGATAATGGGTCACCCAAGGATCATTCTAGTGATATTTTGTTAAAATCCAAATATAAGAATTTCAAACCTAACAGAATGTTACTGCACAATATACTGGTGTTGGTCTGCAAAATTTTGATTCCAGATCTTTCCACTTTTAATTAAACACTACTAAAAGATGTTACTTCACAATTGTTTGTCATCAAAACAAAATTCTAACTAATGATAGTAAGAAGTAAAATATTCAATCCAATATATTTATTTTATTCTGCCCAATGCCTTAGAGTGCAGTAAACACAACTCTTTCTACCCCACTCTGAATGTCAGGAGGTCAGAACATCATTTTACACTCTGTGCAGATTCACCCTTCCTTCAACTAAACTCACCAATTCTGAGTGGGTATTCTCAGCCTACTTATTTCAACTAATGTTTCTATACATTTGAATTTCAACAAAGGTTTTGTTACTTCTAATCTATAATCATTACACCTATTAAATTTAACAAGTCTAGAAAAATTCATCATTGAGAAGATACCAAAAGGGTGATCAAATATTCATTTTATATGTTATAATACACTCTACCAATAAAAAAAATATGCTGTTCATCTTATCAAATATTTTTTTGCAGACTGATACAACTTCACAGAAATAAAATTTCCATGATATCTAATCCATCTGTTTAACTTTTCAGGATAGTTTGTTTTACCCTATATATGAAGAAATGACCTCTGCCCATAAAAGACATATTTTTGATCTGATCACAATATTTTTTAATAGACTGATAAAGAATCATTCTAGTAAAATTTGGTTGATATCTATCAATTAGGTTCTGAGAAAATGATTTTCAAAGTTTATACTATATAGCATATAGGGAAATGACCTCCGCACATAAAATATATATTTTTTATCCGATCACAATAATTTTTGCTATACTGATAAAGGATCACTCAAATATCATTCATGTAAAATTTGGTTGATATCTATCAATTAGGTTCTGAGAAAATGATTTTCAAAGTTTTCACTATATAACAAATAGAGAAATGACCTCCGCCCATAAAATACACGTTTTTCATCCGATCACAATAATTTTTGCTATACTGATAAAGGGTCACTCAAGTATCATTCATGTAAAATTTGGTTGATATCTATCGAATAGATTCTGAGAAAATGATTTTCAAAGTTTTCACTATATAACATATAGAGAAATGACCTCCGCCCATAAAATACATATTTTTCATCTGATCACAATGATTTCTTGTAGGCTGATAGAGGGCCCCACAAGGATAATTCATGTGAAGTTTGGTAAATATCCATCAATTAGTTTCTGAGAAAAGCCACCTATTACCGTATATGGAAATTAGCCACGCCCACTACAGCCATGATTTTCAACCGATTAAAAATCTTTGAAGGAATCTGATAGAGGGTCACCTAAGGAACATTCCTGTGAAATTTGATTGGAATCCATCCAGTACTTTATGAGGAGAAGATTTTTAAAGTAAAAGTTTACGGACGGACGGACGGACGCACGGACGCACGCACGGACGACGGACACCTCGCCATGACAATAGCCCGCTGGCCTTTCGGCCAGTGGAGCTAAAAACAATGTTTTCTATCTTAGGATATGAACATTATGATTCTTTATCTCCTAGATCCCTTCATACCATTGTGAGATTTGTCCTGGTATTTACTTGTCCATGGACAAGTAACAAAGAAAAATGTACATGTCCACAGATAGAAAACCTGTGTTGGACATGTTTGGCATTGAAATTCCACACCTGATACTCACTCCATATAGAATCCCTCCAACTGCTGGTCCCAATACAAGCCCAAGGCCAACAAAGATTTCACCTAAACCCTGCCAAGAAAATGGAGTAAACAACTTATACAAATATTTGACACAAGATGAAACTCTTGTCATTTGCAGGGAACAAGAAAACCATGAATTTATCAATAGCATTTGTTACACTATAATGAGCATTTGTTACACTATTAAAATAAAAGTAACATTAAATGGCAAATAAAAACTCCCAAACATTGATGGTATTTAAATCCTTGTTATACTGAAAATCCCTGATGACAGACTAGCTAGCTAGCTGCAAAGAGATACAGGCACTTGATGGATTAACTATTGATTTTGTTTTAAAGCAAAAATGATCTAAGTTTTAAGAAGTATACATGCTTTATGATATTCTTTTCTTTAACAATATATATGAACTACTGAAACCACAAAGCTGAATATCAGAGGAGAATCAGATTTTTTAAATTATACATCTCAATTTTTGAGTCACAAATAGTACTCACAAATACTGTGGCAACGTTATCAGGGAACTCCTGCATCATAAGTACAAAAGAGGCAGTACTACTGCAGGCCACACCCATAGATCTGAATACTTGTAACAGGAATGCTAAGGCAATAAAAATTCCATTACCATTGGTAGTAGGCACATAGGACAAAAATCTGAAAATACAACAAGATGTGTTTGTTAAACACCAATGCCCGTGCAATTTTTAGAAATTTTCAGCATATCTGACCTTGAAAAAAAAAGACCTTGACCTTGACAGATAACCTTGACAGTGGTATCAATAAAAAGGTCTTGTCACAAGCAATACTCATGTGAGTTATGAAGGCTCTATCTCTTACCAATCAAAAATTATGGCCAAAGTTTTGGGGGATAGAGGGACAAAGATTTCAATTTTTCTGATTATGAAATAGAAACAAATGATCTTTGCCTATACCTCCTGCCACAGCAGGAATGTTACATGTTAAGCATGCAAAGGGTTAGACAAGAATTTAGAGACTGGTTCACACAACTTAATAATCAATATTACAAATCATAAGTATTGGTATTTTTTTTTAATAATTTCTAAATTTTCTATTCTGAAAAGGTATTATGCTTAGTAAATATAAACAGGAGTTCCATTTTTTGTGATATAAAACAGGCTATTTTGGCAAGGTTGTATAATTCACAGTGATTTTAGTTCAATTTTGGGGACAAACAGTGTAGCATTGCTTTTAACCTCAAGATTCAAAATATACCTTGACATCACATGAGGGATTATAGATAGCTCTATATCCCGACATCACAGAAATGATATGAGTCCAAGAGTAAATCCTAGTTATGGTGACCTTAGCTCTAAATATTGCATTATCTAGCACGTTCATAATTGCTGAAATGTGCAGACACACTCAGTCGCTCTTAAAAATAGCTTATTTGTTTATCAGGGGTTCAACACTTTAAACATTACAGGGGTGTTGGATTCCCATGTCCGACTTGTCAGTCATAGGGTTTTCTACCTGTGGACAAGTACTTTTTTCCATGCAACTTGTCCATGGACAAGTGAATACCAGGACAAATATCACAATGGTACTAAAAAGATATGAAATATCGATTATCATAATGTTGATATCAAACATTAGAAAACATTGTTTTTAATGAAGAAAATGCTGTAGTCAAGCATTTTCTTCTTTAAGAACAATGTTTTCTCAAAATTGATTGATTTTTTTTTTTTTTTTTTGGATGATGTTATTTTTGACCCGAGACAAGTAGAAAATCCATCTTTTACTTGTTCAGGACAAGTGTAGTAATACTGTATTTCCACATCCCAGCAGTGGTGTGAATAATTTGGAAGGGCTGGGGCACCTACCCATGACTTCCAAGTTCCTACTGTATTTGTGCTAGTACAACCTCAACCAATTTTATCCCAGCCACCAGCAGCTTTTCCCACTAAAGAGTACTAATTTTCTTCTGCAGTTGGTGGGAGACAACTGATGCTTCAGGGGTGTGGAAATACAGGCTTTTACCACTTGTCCCTGGACAAGTAAAATATGATTTTCAACTTGTCTAGGATGAAAATGAACTTGTCCCAAAAAAGTGTGTAAATTTTCAGGAAACATTGCTTTTGAAGAAAAAAATGATGGAACCCAGCAAAAATTGCCATGGTTTTTTACCTGTCCATGGACAAGTAGGCCAGAAAAATCTGCTTGTCCTTAGGTTGAAAAACCCATGTCCGACAAGTCGGGATTGGGAATTCCACACTCCCGTGCTTGTAACAATAACAAAAGATGAAAAGCTGAGGATGAAACTCACGACCCAAGGATTAAGAGACATTAACATTACCTACTAGGCTATGCAAGCTAGTCTATAATATAGCAAAGGCCCAACATAGTTACAGATAAATAGTTTGGACTCCGAGAGGTATCTTGTTTTCCTAATCCCTTATCCAGCAGCCATTATGAAGGTTGTTTACAGTCAAATTTAGGAATAAATTGGGTTAAGTTTATACTTGTAAAATCAATTGGGGTCAAGAATAATGGATTGTACCCATCTTTATTGATAAGATATTGGGTTTAAGAACTTAAATTCAAGTGAATTTGGGGTTTCTTTGGTTTAAATGGGTCTAATTCTGCTTTTAACAGTGTCACAGTAATATCAGGGCATCTGGAGTACCTTACAATGTATTCCTGATATTTGTCACATCAGTACTACCATGATTACACCCTTTTCAAGCCCCCAGCTGCAATCCCACCTAGGTTTATAACTATTCACCCATTGTTGGAAGACAAATGTCAACAGGGATAATGTGCTGCAACTGGGGATTAACCTGATGTCCTTATGTTTGAAGATTTTGAGTCTGATGTACTACAGATTGTGCTCTGACGGTGGCGTCAACATAATTTTGGTATTATTGCATGAGCATTTCATCATCTCTAGCCTTGTGGTCTATACATAGCCATAATCTTTTATAGTTGATTACTGAGAACAAATATCCCTAAACAACAAATGGAAACACTGTAAGTTCCAATTTTGTGTAAGGTATTTCTTCTTTAAGCCTCAACATTAAATGGACAAACAGATGGAGTAGAGTTGACCAAGATCAGCCAGCATGTTTTTAGTACAATTAACTTTGCCTTTGCATCCAGCCAAAAGAGGACTACGCCAGGCTCAACAAAACTACAATCAATCATGCCAGGCTCAATAAAACTACAATCAATCATGAATACTACACAACTAATTGACAGTATACTGGCCACATAAAGAATGTCAAAACAAACTGTATACTTACCCAAAAAGAAAAGTACAACCACCAAACAGGAAAAGACCTGCAATAAACATAAACTTTACACCTGCATATGGTATCTGAAATAGATCAAGATGAAAAGTCTTTTGATTAGATAGAGGATAATCATTTGTTTCAGTGTAAGATCGATATATATTTCATTGAGTGAAGAACAAACGCTAATTTTCACGAGTGGCTCCGGCCACGAGTGAAAATATAGCTTTTGTTGTTCACGAAATGAAATATAAATCGATCTTACACGAAAAACAAACGATTATTCTATTTCTTTATTGCAAATATGAGACAAAATGTGAAATTTCTATGACATAATATCGTAAAGCGTGTCATTTTGCACGTGATTGCTATGCAACATTCATTATGACGTCACTTATTTCGCCCCGCATTGATGACGTCATATAGGATGAAATGCACAAACGCAGGGTATCAGTTTTTGATAATTTCACTGCTTTTGCAAGTGATAATCTACCGTTATTTCTCGATAAACCACCGAAAAACATTAAAGAAAGTCTATTAACCCTTTCCTGTTTTACAAAATTTTGGACCTGTCCAAATTCAAAGGTTTTGCAGACGAAAATTTAAAGTGGATTCAATTTGAAAAATAACCATTCTGTAGGGTAGAAAATAGTGTGAAACAAGGTGCCAAATTGTCACAAGATACGCCCGTCACACTGCTTAGTATTAACTGGGGGTTTGAATAGAACTGAGGTTATTTTGAATGAATATTTTTTGCACCCATGAAGTTTCATGATCCTAGCTATTATACTTTTAGAGATATACTCCGGACAAGATTCTAGTATGAAAAACAACAAAGGGCAATAACTCAAAAAATAGGCAAGGTAGAATTATGGTTCTTGTACACTGCACTCCCCCTTGATGACATCGATACACCCATGAAGTTTCATGATCCTAGCTATTATACTTTTAGGGATATACTCCGGACAAGATTCAAGTCTGAAAAACAACAAAGGGCAATAACTCAAAAAATAGGTCAGGTAAAATTATGGTTCTTGTGCACTGCACTCCCACTTGGTGAGATCTATACACCCATGCAGTTTCATGATCATAGCTATTAAACTTTTAGAGATATAATCCGGACAAGATTCAATTTTAAAAAAAAAACAAAGGGCAATAACTTCAAAAATAGGCCAGGAAGAGTTATGGTTCTTGTGCACTGCACTCCCACTTGGTGAGATCTATGCACCCATGAAATTTCATGATCCTAGCTATTATACTATAAGAGGTATACTCCGGACAAGATTCAAGTCTGAAAAACAACAAAGGGCAATAACTAAAAAAATAGGCCAGGTAGAATTATGGTTCTTGTGCACTGCACTCCCACTTGGTGAGATCTATACACCCATGCAGTTTCATGATCCTAGCTATTATACTTTTAGAGATATACTCCGGACAAGATTCTAGTGTGAAAAACAACAAAGGGCAATAACTCAAAAAATAGGCCAGGTAGAGTTATTGTTCTTGTGCACTGCACTCCCCCTTGGTGAGATCTATACACCCATGAAGTTTCATGATCCTAGCTATTATACTTTAAGAGATATACTCCGGACAAGATTTAAGTCTGAAAAACAACAAAGGGCAATAACTCAAAAAATAGGCCAGGTAGAGTTATGGTTCTTGTGCACTGCACTCCCCCTTGATGAGATCTATACACCCATGAAGTTTCATGATCCTAGCTATTATACTTTTAGAGATATACTCCGGACAAGATTCTAGTATGAAAAACAACAAAGGGCAATAACTCAAAAAATATGCCAGGTAGAGTTATGGTTCTTGTGCACTGCACTCCGCAATGATGAGAAGAATACAATTGCCAAGTTTGAAGTTGATCGGACGTCAAGTGACAGAGTTATGCTCCGGACAAAGAAGTGGACGACGCCGGACGCCCGGACGCCGGACATCACGGGTGATCCCATAATACGTCCCGTCTTCGACGGGCGTATAAAAAGAAGAAATTGCTTGTCAGAAGCAATTTCTTCTATTTTCACAATGTTTTCTCAATCATAAAATCACAGGCACGTTAAAAGCAGGGATTAAACAGCAAAGGGTTCATACAATTAATCTTGGGAAGTGGTCAAGAGGTAATCATGTATCAGGTGCAAGATCAGGCTTGTCACGAATGTAGCATGTAGAGATCAAGTTCCCCTTGGTTGATATCTTTTACTAGATCTTTACATGATCATTCTCAACCTGTACTTAAATTCCCAACCTCATCCCAATCAACTGGGCCTGATACACAATGTCAAGACCACACTGGACAAATCTTGATCACTATTCAGGGGAAGACCTGGATGCGGTTGAGTAGAGATTTAGTTTGTCAGGAAGCAATCATGTTGAACTCGAGTAAAGGTCAGGATGATTGAGTAGAAACAGGAAGGATGATGGTCCGTGAAAGATTGGGATGAGATCATGTAGAGAACGGCATGGTGAGCTATAGATAGAGTTGTGATTAAGGTCTGGATTATCAAGTAGACATTGCAATGCAGGCATGGTAGCAATTGAAAAAGGGTTGTAAATGCTCATTTAGGGGTTGGGTACAATTGAGTAAAGATTGAGATGATGTCATGTATGTTACTTTTGGTCCAGCTTGTTTCGGGTTTGATAGGAAATAAAGGGAATCAAGTTGATTGCAATGGCAGGGGGAACCTAGCATAATTCAGCAAATGACTATATTGACCTTAAGGTAGTGGAACCGTAATAGCTCCGCAACATTTCAGAACCCATGAATTTTCACAATGTTGACAGAGGTTTCCTAATGAAAAATCATTTGCAAACCTCGGTTGACACTGTTAAAGGTCATTCCTTCACAAACTTTGCGGAACTATTACGGGTCCACTACCTTAAAGTGCTCACCTGATGCGTTGTAACAAATGATTAAGGAAGACAAACAGCAGCCCTGTGTTCAAGATGACAAAACAGCGCAGTTTGCAAATTATAACCTACTTTGCACTTGCATACAAAGCTGGGTATGATAAGCAAATTTATCTTATAACTAAACAAATATCTGTGTGATAACAACCCGTATAATATTTTTTATGATATCACAGTTATTTTTAGAACAATTATATAATGCGGTTATTTTTAGAAACTTGCATTTCAGTTAAAAACATCAACGAAAAGAAGGCAAATCGAGTTTATAAGATAAATATAATACATACTTAGTGTATTGTATGAAAAAATATTTAACTCGGTTGTGAGAATTGATAATTGTCTCGGCAGAGCCTCGACAATGATCAATTCTCCCAACCTTGTTAGATATTTTTTTCATATAATACACTAAGTATGTATTACAGTCAACTCTTGTTACAACGACCACATTTGTTCCCAGAAAATATGTCGTTGTAACAAAATATTGCTGTATTGAATGAACACTGAAGTCAATTAATGCAGGATTGTCGAAAAGCGGCATACATTGTATAATATACTATAAATAGTACATGTACAAACTAACGGAAACGCGTTTTTTTTTTTCAGTTATATCAGTAATAATTTGAATATCTTTATTGAACAGATCTTTTCATACTTTATTTGCCGTACGCACTATTATCAAAATTTAAGTGCAATGATCTTTAAACTTACAATTTTTGTTTAGCAAAATAGAGAAAAGGCTTAATCAATTAATATAGACCTAATCTAAATAAAGTGTATTGAAATGATGGATGTTTTATAGGTGCTAATTTAACATTGCCATTGTTTGCATGTCAAACATTTTAAAACATTTCACACTTAAAAACTTGTCAATTATCAACTTATTTTAGCTGTTTGTCTATCATGCCTTTAATTAACCACCATGACCAAAACTTTTTGTGTTGTTGTAATGAACAAGCTTCTATAGGGAATTTTCGTTCCCTGAAAATCAGTGTCGGTGTCGGAAAACGAGAATTCCGTTATAACGAATGAAAAATGCACTGTGCAAATCCGTTCCTAACAAATTTGTGTCGTTAAGTGAAAATGTTGTTGTATTGAGTGTCGTTAAAACGGGAGTTGACTGTATACATTTATAGTTTTCACCATTTTGTCATCCTGAATGCAGGAAGTGCTTCAATTCACGTCACAAATGCCTAATATCAAAAGGAAGGGCTCTTTTATTGTGAAGAATTGGATCTGTAATCCTTCACTGTGCACAGTCTTAGGATTGAGCACCACTGTGAATGATTTTATACTCGAAAAAATTGAGTGGAAACCGAGGAAATTGCTTGCTACTAGCAATCTATTCTTGTTCCACAATACTTCTACAACATAGGAAAGATAGGATGGCAACTTGTCAGAACCAAAATATAAAATAATAATGGCCTTACCAGTTTTCCAAATACAGGTGATATAAGGCACTGAGTAAAAGGAGCAGCACCAAAGATCCATCCTGAGAGAGTATCACTGACATCTTTCTTTAATGCCTGCAATCATAGAATTTAACTAAAATTAGATATTGATGGTATCAAAACTTTCAGACTGACACTGCAATTGGCAAAACATTTTCACCAACAGTTTGTCACACTGACAACAAGTCAAAATGCGTTTTATTGCCAACAAATCAATGATCAGCAGAGATACAAATAAGAGCGCCAGCCTGGGTAAAGATAGTTTGAAATCATTAATTCTCCATAAAACCCTATGTTGTTGGTGCTCATTATCTTGACAAGATAATTTGAATGCATACAAACATTTATTTCAAGGTATTGATTGAATGGAGTTTAATGCTGCTTTCGACATTTTTTCAGTTTTATGGCTGGAGCACCTAACATTGGATTCCTGGTATTTCTCACCAATAGAACCTTCACATCCTTTCCTAGCCTCTAGCTGCTCTATCTATGGTCTATGATTATTTGGTTTTTACCAATTTACATACATTTTAAGTAGGGTTTAAGCCGAAAAAAGAAGTCACGATTTTACTCTACAAATAAAAGTGAAATTCAATATTCTGTTCATATGATCCACATGATATTTAACCCTTTCCTACCTAATTAAATATAGTGAAGTTTTACAACGGTGAACCTAATTAAATAAAGTGTAGTGAATGAAAGCAAATCTGGACAAAAGCATATATTGAAAGTCGCCCTTTTAAAATAACTAAGCTTTTTTACTAAGAAACTGCGGCTGCTTGCAGGCCCCTTCCCCTCAAAGAAGTTTTCTTTTCCCTCTAAAAATGATCTATCTATAGGCATAACTTTGACAATTTTCCACCATGTTTCAACCCTTGTCATGCTGAATAAACACCTTGGCAAATTTGCTGCAAAATCAAAGTGCTGGAAGCACTGGATGCTCTTATTGCATTTCAGTATTTAATTTGAAAATATTATATTTTAACATTTATGGATTACAAAGGAAAATTAGTTGGTATAGACTAAGATTAGGCTACAAATATTAGCAGACAGATCTTTGTCTATACCTCCTACAAAAGCAAGAATATTTAGGGTTCGGCATGAAATTAGTTAAATAGATTGCTTTGAGACTTATTTTACATTGATGTTAAGCAAGGGTTGGTATTAAGAAACAAGCAAATTCTTGAGAGTTCAATGACCAATACTGTGTTTGACCAGTAATCTACATAGGTATTCACAAGTAAAATTTGGATTTTAAGTGTCTGATTCCATTGTAGCTATGAATAACTCGACTACAATTAGAACCACATTTTAACCTTTTATTTTTTCAACATAATGTTTGTAGGGTACATAATCCTTAGATAGCAATACCTGATCTAGAATTATTTAAGTCTGTCATCAACAAAATTGGGTCCAAAGGACTCAATCACATAGATTTTAGGACTCCTTTCTAAATTTTGGGGGTCCCTGTTTTAGGTGTAGACTATTTCTTTTAGGCTTCATTCTATATTCATTTAAATTTAGAGCCATTCTAAAGGACTTGATCATTAGAGTCTTAAGGCTCGTCCCACTGTCAACTCATGTATAAAGCCTTTATGATAGTCGACAGTGGGACCAGTCTTTCTTTAGGGTCCTTTCTTAACCCTTGTCATGCTGAATAAATTTTGGCTAAAAATTTTCATCAAAATTAAAGGGCAAAAAGTACTGAAAGTACCATCTGTAGGTCATTTTTTATTTGATAAACAAAATCTATTGGTTTGTGAGAAACAGGTGGTGTAGACTAACATCAGACTGCACATATGTGCAGGCTGATGTTGGTCTATAGCTCCTACAAATGCAGGAATATTCCGGGTTCAGCATGACAAGGGTTAAATTTTGGTAGTGCCTGCTTTAGGTTTAGTCTATTTCTTTTAGACTGTAATATTTTATTTTGTAAATTTATAGCTATTCCCTG
This sequence comes from Fragum whitleyi, assembly GCA_948146395.1. Lineage (NCBI taxonomy): Eukaryota > Metazoa > Mollusca > Bivalvia > Cardiida > Cardiidae > Fragum > Fragum whitleyi. Next base: position 64,078,267 of record OX411544.1, read on the forward strand.
GTTAAGAAATGGATAGAAGAAAATTAATATTTGGGTCTCAATTGAATGAAGACTGTTAAAAACAGGCTTCAAATGCTTTCAGAAGTTGATCCCCAGAGAGTCTATGGGACTCAAATCATATAGTTTTGAGTGTCCTGGTCACTTATTTCTGTCTCAGATGGCCGAAACCGTAACATCCCTTAAAAGCCTGTCTAGGATTCTGAAGTGTCTGGTTCTACAGCAAACCCTTGGTATTGGTATTATTCTTACCAAGGGTGTGGAATTCCCATGCCCGACTTGTCCGACTCGGGCTTTTGTACTTGAGGACAAGTAAATTTTTCTAAGCCACTTGTCCAAGGAAAAGTAAATACCAGGGCGAATCTTGGAATGTTACTTAAACGAATTAAGAGAGAATTCATCCTAATGTTCATATCATAGGGTGGAAAACATTGTTTTTAATGAAGAAAATGCTGGATTCAAGCATTTTCTTCATCAAAAGGCAATGTTTTTTTTTCAAATTTTTCTATTTACTCTTTAGTGGACAAGCTCATTTTCATCCTGGACGAGTAGAAAATCCACTTTTACTTGTCCAGGGACAAGTGGAGAAAACTCGTATTTCCACACCCCTGACTTACAGTACAGATTGGATTAGAATCAAACTTATAAAATCCACTTTTATTATCCAGTAAAATAAGCTTACGGGCCCACAAAAAAGCAGTTGTTAAAAGAGATCAGTTGCTTAGTACATGTTCTGTTTACAATTAAGAAACATCCTATTGATTGAATATGACTTTTTTTGTATGCTATTGCTAATTTCTCAATAATGCTATGTTGTTAAAACTCAAAAGAATCATGTCATTGAGACAATTCTAATGGGTTTTAACAACATAGGATTCATTTACATGTATTTTTAGACAAAATATATCTTATTTTAAAGATATTTTCTATCTACAGAATGGGAATTTAAAAGCGGTTGCTCAATAAAAAGGGTGGCTCAATAGACGTGGTCCTTTGAGCAAGAAAGACTTTATTATCTGATACCAAATTGAAGGGTCAGCCCAATTCTATTTTAAGTGCCTATGTAATTATAGGCACTTATAATGGTTTTGTGCTGATCCCTGAAAATGTTTTCTTATTTACATTTTTTTTTAATTTTAAATATATGGAAAAGGGACATGGAATCCTTAATTTGATTCACATAAAATAAAGCGAGGGTTTGGTGCAAGACTGTAGTAAGTGTATATACATTGTATATACACTTACTACAGTCTTGCAATCAACCCATGAAATACTGATCAAAAGAGCAACTGGCTGTCTAGCTTCAGTAGGCCAAAATTTACTATAGAATATCAATGACCAAAGCTTTTAGTTTTTATGTGATCAGGGGCGTGGAAATACTCATTTTCTCTACTTGTTCTTGGACAAGTAAAAGATCATTTCTACTTGTCCTAGATCAAAGTGAGCTTGTTCGCAAAAGAAGAAAATAGATAAACTTTGAGAAACATTGTTTTTAAATACGAAAATGCTGTAACCCAGCATTTTCTTCATTAAAAACATTGTTTTCTACCCTTTGATATTAATATTAGGCTAATAAATCTCTTAAGTCTATCTTAACAATTCCAAGATTTGCCCTGGTAAGTACTTGTTGTTGGACAAGTAGCCTTAAAAAATGTACTTGTCCACAGGTTGAAAAGCCCTTGTCGGACAAGTTGGGCACAGGAATTCAACACCCCTTGTGATGTTTTTTAAACTTAAGAATTTATTTAAGTTTACAGAAGTACAATTCAAGTCAACCGCATAAATTATCTCTACAAAGTCAGATTATTTTCATGCAATCAGGTGCCAGTTGGCTCAGTAGGCAGAAAAAAGGTACTAGTGTGCCCAGCGGTCTTGGGTTTGAGTTCCATGTCAGGCATACTTTCCCACCTTGATTTACTTAAATGATGTCAGAAGTCAATGGAGAATGCTGGGTTCAGCAATTTAGGAGCGATGTGGAACCAGCTCCACTTGATTAAAAGGGGGAGCAGTGTAGTAGTTGACAATGCATACAATAACGAACAGGGGTCTGTTTTACTAAACATCTTATGATCATTTTTTTGCGCAAGTCAAAAATTAAAGTTGCTACTACAGAGGTTGCTTGATATGGAATTCTGCCACGCACCATCTCATTGGATTCCAATGAGATTTTGCAAGGCAGAATCTTACAATTAATGAAAAACAAAAGGTATAATCTGTGATTTTATTAACCATCAATTTTTTCGTAAGAAGTTAAGTAAAACGGCACCAAGGTGCCTGATTAGCTCAGGTAGTAGAGCGGCAGTACTAGTGTTCCAATGACCAGGAGTTGTGGGTTCGAGTCCTATGTCAATCACACTTCCCCACCTTGATTTACTTTAGTTTTTGTTTGGTGAACATAATATTCTAAGTTTGAAGTGGAAGCCGTTAGATATTACAAAATTAACTAGGGGACCAGAATACCTGAATTCAATATTTAACATTAGAGATGTAGGATTTTTCTAAAAAAGATCAGGGGCCTATGCCACCCATCCCAAAATCTAGGGGCCATGGGCAACCAGGCCCCTGCTAGTCCTTTTCCCTGGTGAAAGTTATTGTATGATGAAAATGCTGTTGATTAAAACAACCCCAAGGCTATATTAAACACTAGAAAAAGACTAGCAGGGGCCCAGTCGCCTATGGCCCCTAGATTTTGGGCTGGGCCCCTGGATTTCTGGAGAAAATGCCCATATCCTTGTTAAATATTGAATTTTGGCAGCCTGGGCCCCTAAGTCAAAATTGTTAGTCTTTTTCCCTGCAAAACCTTAAGTAAAGTTTTTTTTCTTAAGAATGGCAGAGCTAAAACTTATATAGTTACCAACCACTATCAAAAGTGAGGGGTTGAATAAACCACTGGTATAATGTAGAGCCACTTAGGAGAATATAATTAAGTGCATATGAGTAAAGTCAAACTCACCTCTTCAGGAAAGAAAGGAGCCATCAAAGAAACACTGAGAAAGGCTAAAAAATCACATAACGATGTCGTCACTAGAACTATTTTTTGTGTTTTAGTTAAATTCCAAACTGACAGAGTGGAACTTGACGTCTCGCATATAGAAACAGATCTCGTTGTTGAAATGGAACGGTGTCGTATTCTCGGAAATGGAGATTTAGACCTTTTTCTTGATGATCGTCGACTGTCAATTAAATGTGTTCTCTCGCAGTAGTCCTCATCGTCAGTTAAATAAGCATACCGAGAAGAGGAGTTTGCCGATATAACCGGGGAATACTGAACACCGCTGTCCGACTCGGATCCTTTACTGTCATCCCCTCCCTCATCGCCATCTGTTGTCGTGGTAACCATTCTTATGTGTTAATCTATGGAAAAATAACTCTTGAAAATGAATATTCATTGTATACAGGTCAGATTACTGAAGGTGTTGGTGATCAACTGTCAAGGTTAAAGTACCTCACAGGGGTGTGGAATTCCCATGCCCGACTTGTCCAACTCTGGCTTTTGTACTTGCGGACAGAAATATTTTTCTAAGCCACTTGTCCAAGGACAAGTAAATACCAGGGCAAATCTTGGAATGTTATAAAAAGAATTAAGAGAGAAATCATCCTAATGTTCATATCATAGGGTAGAAAACATTGTTTTTAATGAAGAAAATGCTACCAGCATTTTCTTCATCGAAAGGCAATGTTTTTTTTCCAATTTTTCTAATTACTCTTTAGTGGACAAGTTCATTTTTATCCTGGACAAGTAGAAAATCCCCTTTTACTCGTCCAGGGACAAATGGAGAAAACTCATATTTCTACACCCCTGCCTCATTAAGGTAGTAGACCAATGATAGTTCAACAACATTTCAGAACTTGTGATCTCTAACAATATAAACTAAGGTTTCATTTATGAAATCATTAGGAAACCTTGGTTTACACTGTTCAAGATCATGGCATCTGAAAGATTGTGTAACTATTATGGGTTTGCTACCTTAAATCACATATACCAGTAGATCTACTTCCCAAAAAGCAAAATGAAAACTCTAAGCTTTAAAATTCAAATTAATCAAAAATATACTGTCACTGGTAGACAATGGATGAGACCCAGGGTTTTAACCCTTGTCATGCTGAATAAATTTTGGCTAAAAATTTTCATCAAAATCAAAGGGCAAAAAGCACTGCAAGTGCAAACTGTAGGTCAATTATTATTTGAAAAACTAAATCTATTGTCAATTCTGGTTTGGAGGTGAGAAACAGGTGGTGTAGACTAGCATCAGACTGCTCATATGTGCAGGCTCTATAGCTCCTGCCAGAGCAGGAATATTCCGGATTCAGCATGACAAGGGTTAAGGGACGCAGGTATTGCGCATCTGAGACGCAAAAAAAGTAGCAAGGACCCTCAAAACTATGTAATGTGAGTCCTAAAGACCCTATGTGGCTCTACTTCAGAAAAGAATTAAAGACTGCTTCAAACAGTCTTCAATTTTGTCATGAAGTTGAGCCCCAAAACATATAAATACTTCTATCAATTTCTTTACCATCAACCACCAAATAGCTAAAGATCTAAATCTACAAAATATGAAAATAATATCCTAAAAGAAATAGTCTATCCCTAAAGCAGGGGCTCCAAAAATTTAAGGACCCCTAAAGATCCTTAGATGATCAAATCCTTTGGACCCTATTTTGTTGATGTCAGACTAAATTTAGCCCTGGATGAGACCAGTCTAATGAGTATCCACTATTCAGGGTTACTCATAATATTTACTTTTGCATAATATACCTCCATCAAATAAAAGAAATACTCTTTCATATCTTACAATTTTACATCATGAAGCAAAAATGTAAAGATTTCTTCAAAATGAGACAGATTTTTTATGGGACAACTTTGTATACAACCTTTCATTGATTACCTGCAAACTCAAGATTGATTTCTTTGAAGATATTTTTCCAGCCAATCATAGGCTTTGTGTTTGACCCTTAAACGTAGATTTTGACCAAAATTAGAGCTGTCACAAAGCGGACTAATACCCCTACCAGCGCTTTGTCCAAATATTAGTGATATTAGTACAGGATGTGTGTATAAAAAATATTGAGAATTCAAGTTGTATGTCTGTGATTAATTCTAGGTCACTTGGTTCTTAAGTTAGAGTCTGGAAATAAAAATGCCTAACAAAAAATAAACAAAGGCTGACTGTAACCTTGGGTCATACGCAGCATTTGTTATAAGTTTCATGACAATTGATTCTAGGTCACTTGGTTCTTAAGTTGAGACGGGAATGAAAAGATCTACTGACGGACATGGTGAAACCAATATACCCCCCTCTACCTTTTTGGAGTCAAAACCCTGGTTTAAGGGTCAAATACGAGCCCTGAATCAGCATTACCAGAAAATTTCTAGTGAATATCTGCTCATTTTATTTTTAGACCCCTTGAATAGCAGTTTAACCACTATCAATTTACAGTAAAGTGGTCATTGACACTTGAACTTGAAATGCTGTTACAGGCCCTGAATCAGAATGCAAAAATCTTGATTGACAAAACTAAAATCAAATTATTGTTAATCGAAATCATATTTCAGTCATGTGTCTGGATAAAAGATTTCAAGATTACAATAAATGTTGATTTAACAAAGTTTTATCAATTAAACAGATTATCTTAACATATTTGAAGCCCTTTAAAAGATTAAATTGCCCCACTGCATATGTATCTTATCATGCTAGTTTATCATAAAATACACTTAAAATCAACAAAAATTGATAACGCTTACAATCGACCGGTTTCCAGGTCATTAAAGTTTAGATAGGTTGAATTAAGAAGTTGTACACATCAAATAAAAGGAATTTAAGCAAAATACGGTAAGCATTGAAAACAAGGATGCCAAGAGATAGAAATATGATTTCCCTACCATATAATTATTCAGATATTTTGTTTGATTGAAATGGGGGTTAACACTGCTTTTATCCACCAGGGCTTGGGCTAGCTTTTTAAATAAGGGAGTCATTGACCCCTTGACCATAACATGCTGAGGGTCAAAGCTGGTTTGGAGGGGTCAAAAAAGTAAAACTTGTGCTTGTGCTAGCTTATTAAATTAGGGAGTCATTGACCCCTTGACCATAAAATTCTGAGGGTCAAAACAGGTTTTGAAGGGTTTCAAAAAAAGAAAAACATGAAAACTTATCAGTCTTTAAAGTTATCTTTATGACTGAAACAACATACACAATAAAGTGTAGACACACTTTATTGTTCATTTTTCATCACATATATAGATTTTTTTGTAATAGAATGAAGAAAACAATTGATCTCTATGTTTTATACTACTTAGGTTGCACCACTGGAGATTCAGTGGGTCAAAATGATCCCCCGCAGGAAAGTTTTGAGGGTCAAAATTGGATTTTTTTGGAGTCAAAACCCTGGTTTAAGGGTCAAACAAGAGCTCTGACCATTATTCATTCTATCACAGCAGGTGGAGCACCTAACAGTAGACTTCAGGTGTTTCTTAAACAAGTTTACCATCACATCCTTTTCTAGCCTCAAGTTTCTCTCTCACTTAGGTTTAGGTTTATGATATGACCCCCCTATTGGTGGGAGAGAAGAATCAGTACACTATGTGTGGCTGTCGGGGATTGAACCTTTGATAACCCAAAGTTTGGGATTCTAATTCACAATACAAGAGCACTGCCTACAGATGCAGAGCTGGGCTGCAGGTGCTGGATAATGCAATAAATCATGAGTCAGAAAAAGGGGCATAATTCTTACAAAATGCTTTCAGTGTTATCCCCCTTGGTTATCTGGATTGCTCCTGTGATGGTGAACACACATGACAAGTTACATCAAGATATCCTTAATAACAATATAGAGATATGACCAAGGTTAAAGTATGTCATGCCAGCATCTACACCAACCCCAACACAAATGTGAAAGATTCAAAGAATGATCTTAAAACCTTGGGTTTTCTCTAAATAAAGCTGTGCTAAAAATTTGGTGGGTCAGTGGCAGTGCAAAACTGTTGTAAGTGACTATATAACATAATCAGGGTTGTGGAAATAAAAGTTTTCTCAAACTTGTCCATGGACATGTAAAAGTTAGTTTCCTACTTGTCCAGGATTAAAATGAACTTGCCCGCAAAAGAATGAATAGATAAATATTGAGAAAAACATTGTTTTTAATGAAGAAAATGCTGTGTTTTCACACCTTTGATACAATCACTAGGATTTATACTTTTGTCTTAGATCTTTTTAGAACTGTTACAATTTGAGTTTACATTTGCTCCTGTAATACCCAACAGGGGGTTAGGCATTATATATAGAATCGATAGATACTTGTCCACGGACAAGTAGCTTAGAAAAATGTACATGCCCATGAGTGGAAAAGCCTGTGTTGGACAAGTCGGGCGTGGGAATTGCACAACCCTGGCATTCATATATTCCGAAGGGGTCCTTATAAATAGAGACAAATTGAATACAACATAGTATATCATAGCCCTTCACTCCCAATCAGGTGGTCCTGACTGTAATACAGTTAGGCAGCAGCACACCTCTCTTTGGACATTTGAAATACCAGGAATCTATGGTTAAATACTCAACTACTCTTTTGTTCCTCATATGACTGAAAAAATGTGAAATTAGCAACATTTAACCCCATTCAAATTAATTCCTCACTGAATTACACTATTTTATGATAAATTTTAATCTGCTATCAACTTATTTTACCTGCAAACAACTCATTTCAATCAAGTATAATCTAAAATTTGTACTGGTTTTTGGGCTAAGTTTTTGTTGTGAACCTCTTTATAACATCACAATTTTCTAGCATCAATGGCATGACACTTCACACGAGAACTCATATTACACATTAAAGAGGTTTGTCAGCCCATTAACTCAGTTGGTAGAGATGACCTAAAAACAAGGAAAAGGATTCTAAGCTGGGACCTAGTTGTCTATGGCCCCTGGATTTTGGGCTGGGCCCCTAACTAGTTGAGAAAAAGCCTACACGTCTAGCAGCTATTGTTAAATAGTGAATTTTGGCATTTTAGTTTTATCCCACTAAAACAATTGAAGTTTCAGGGTTTTCCCTCTATGTTCAAAAATGGGGATCATTTTGCCACATTATGACCCCCTTTAAACTAGATAAAGAAGGTTTCTTTGACAATTTTGGGGGTCATTTCAAAAAAAGGGGGGTCCAAATTCAAAGAAACAGGGGGTCGAGGAAAACCCTGAAGTTTGACACGGTAAGTTTGATTCCTGGCTGGTACACTAATAGACTGAGGCCCCATGTGATGGTGCTTTTCACCCAGCGATGTTCAAGAACCGTGGCAGATCTCAGAGGTAGTTTTGTTAATTCACAGAGCATTTTTAGCGTTTTTTATGTCTTACATGTATATATAATAACATGTTATTATATATACATGTAAGACATAAACAAGAGCTGTCACTGTAAGATGACAATGCCCCCGACACCGCTTTGATTTAGAAGTTATGGCCAATGTTAAAGTTTTTGGACGGAATGACGGACGGACGGACAGACGGACGGACGGACAGACGGACGGACGGACAAGTCAAATTTATGATGCCTCCCTATCGGGGGCATAAAAACACTAAAGATGCCCTGTGGTTTTGTTGGGGAGGGGGTGGAGGTTGGGGAGGGGGTGGAGGTTGGGGGGGGGGGGCGATGTATGAAATGTTGCCACTTATACTGTTATATGGTCAAATGCTACAGTAGCGAAAATAAATGAATAGCGATACACATATTCAAGAGGAATATAGATCTACCATTTCAATGCATAGCAAGTATACTGTTTACAACACATTGACAATGTAGTTCAATGCCACATTGACAAACTTGAAAAAAAAATATTTTGAAATGTACCAATTCAGTGAACTAGATAGATCTATCTATCTATATATACTGCCTAACTCCCCTTTCGGCTATTACTGGCAGATGTAGATTTGAATGAAACTCAAGAAATTTTCAGATGTCAGTTCATTGAGCATTCAAATTGAAAAGAAACTGCAAAATATTGTAGAAAACATTGAGAAAAAGGGGGACATTTCTTGATACAAACAATTTCTCCTGCTTTCTCAATGTTTCTCTCTCTTAACTATCCACCAACCTGTTAAAGGTTACTGCAACGCCCTCATTACTGAGTATTATATTATCTCCAATGCATAATAAATGATTCTAGAGTTTTCCATTGGAGTCCTTCGAGTACTTTGATTAAAAAAATAAATACTTCAATTAAAAATATCGTCTGCTTATATTTCAAGTCAAATAATAACCAAAATCAAGAAATATTAAAAGAAAAACTCACGTTGAAGATAATTCAGATACAATGAAAGAGTTTGTGAAAGAGTCCTTACACACTTATGTCTTGGTTCTATATGTAAACAATTATGACCGTGAAATTGTGTCTTTCCATGCTCCGTTGAAATTCACGGTCAGCGTATATACCACGTGGTCTGAGATCTCTATTTATAAACCGGTCAATACCAGTTCCCGCGCTTGGCTTCAATTCGTTTCAGGAGGCTCGCTCGGCCTTTTCCCTCACCATTAAACTTTTTTTTAAAACCTGATTTTATTTTACATAGATCGAAATGTTTGATTGCGATTTTTGAAAAGAAAAAATGGGATCACCGTGCTTGCTTTTATTTGTCAGGGCCCTTCAAAAATAAGTACCAAAGACATTTGGGGCCTGGAGTTCTTACCGATTTGAATTTTTTGCGTATTGATATTTAGATTTTCAATAGGCGAAGATTCATTGTGCAAATGTACGATGTACGAAATCTGTGTAGGCCTATGTACGAAAACTTCTACCCAACCTTGAATAGATCTATTATCAAAAATATCTGCGGATGGAGCCTTTGCGTCGGTGCGCGGAACCTGACCCCTATTAGACATTATCCACTTAGGTGAACTCCGAGATCGGACCGTCTGACTTACTAAATATCGGGGGATGTCTCAAAGTACACAAACAACTTATACCTGTAACCCTTTACTAATATATAAGTACATTAACATGTATAATGTATTGCATGTATTGATTTTTCGCCGATTTTTTCACAATAAAGTCATGATGTTAAGGACCCGTAATATTGCTAGATGTAAACGTTCTCGAAACGTTTGAGAAAAGTTATCACTTTGAGCACATATAGGCTACAACTGCACAAATAGGGCTGTCACACCTCAACGTTTTAGCCAGTGTGTGCGGAACGTGTTGGTTCTTTTGTAACACGCTGCGAACACGTCGGGTACGCTATGGACACGTTCCGCACACGCTATCGGCACGCTGTAACACGTTGGCATACGTTGCGATACGTTGAGTATCTCATAAAATTTTGTGCATGCTTAAAATTTCTCAGCGTGTGCCGAACGTGTTGGAACATGCTCTGCACACGTTCCGAACACGCTCAGCACGCTAGAGACACGCTAGGAGCTCGTTCACGTACGCTACGGACACGCTAGAAACACGTTCGCCAAAAGTTTAACGTGCTTCTAGCGTGTCTCCAGCATACTTGGAACGTGTGCATAGCGTGTCTTCAGCGTACTGAACGTGTGTCTAGCGCGTTGTCAGCGAGTTCACAGCGTGTTTCTGGCGTATGACAGCGTTTCAGTTTTCAATGAAAATATAAAAGTTCCGCTGCATGTTTGTCTTGAATTTCTACCATCAGCTTCTCGTAAATAAATAAATTTGTGCATGTACGTGTGTATGACCCTTTTGACATGTTCTTATCTGCATGTTTCCTCATGACCAGTCTAAGAATGACTTGAAAACTCGATTATAAGTAGCATTATCTATATTTGACGATGAACGATTTCGTTCAAGTCATATAAATAAACCTTATGTTATGTTATAAGCTGCTTGTCTTTTCTTCCATATAAATCCGTTACGGATTTTCTTAATTACTTAGATTGTCGAGGTGGGGAATGTAGCCTAAATGTGTATTAAATATTGCGTTTATAGCTTTACAAGTGATCCTGCTCTTTGGTTAGAATAACAATACGTTCGCGAAAATACAAACATTCATTCGTCTCATTTGATCATTATCAACATACCAAAAAGACAAGTAAAGAACATCGTTGTACCTAGTGGACATAATACGAGACGTGTTTTACTCTATTCTGCTCTGTTCAGAATATTTGATTCTATTATATGTACTTCAAGTTTGATAGTTGTTACACCTTTTCCCCCTTAATATAGGACTAGTTATTCAAGATTAAGAGAGGTTGTAGAAAGTCATCCTACATGGTAGAGCATATGGAGGAAGAAAGGAGTGCATTATGACAAGTAGTTCCTTACCCTTTCGCAATATTTTTCGAGTGAAAAGTACTAGAAGCTTTAATCAGCCTGTAATCGTATAAGTTTGTTATATGCATGTTTTCATACAGATGCTAGTGTATTTTTTTTTCGTCTTTTCCTATTTTTCTTTTACATGAACCAACATACTTTGAATTTGAATATGTGTAGTGGCCGGTGGCCTGATTATATATTAAAAGAATGAATTTAAAGTGGTAATTTCTTGCAGAATTTATATTTACATCCAAAACACGCTGTGAACACGTTAGAAGCGCGTTACAAACACTCTGAGCATGTTCTGAGGACGTTACGAGAACGTTGGACACACGCTCAAGAACGTTGGTATACGCTGACATACGCTATCAACACGTTCTGAACACGTTTCTCACTCGTTACGCACACGTTCTAGCTCGCTATGAACACGCTACAAGCGCGTCGTGAATAGACAAAAAGAAAATGTAGGTCAGCGTATGCCGACGTTTTGCGGACTTAGTCGTTTTCTCAAACGCGTTAGGCACACGCTGGCTAAAACGTTGAGGTGTGACAGGGCCAAAAGCGGATAGCAATTTCAAAACGGTAAGAAACGTACAGTTGCATATCGAACAAATGTTTGAACAAGAGATCGGATCCAGCAAAAGTCAGCTTAAAAGTGGCCTGTCCGAATGGATTTACGGCAAAAGAGAAAAAATATTTCTGGATTCAGGAAATATTCTCATCTACCGACAAAGCTGTAAGAGTCGTGGGTGTCGAAAAATTCGTATCATTACTTGAACTATTCCGAAATTGGAATTGCCTAGGGTTCCCGACTGGGTACCCAAACTGTATCAACCGCTAATTGCTTGCGAGCGGTCGGGCGACAATCGGTCATCTACCTTGGACCTGTCGATTTTGTTCCATCGCAGACTTCCTTTTTTTCTGGTTTTGACATTTACGCCTCGCAGGCGTATCGATGGCTATTCGATGACTCGCTTCTTTAAACCGATATTCAAAACCTGCCTCATCCTAATTTGTGCATTATCGCTGGCCAAGTAAGAAGACATCGTCACGTCACCGATTTCATATTTTGTCGTCATATTGTCGACGTCCGGCCGACGCATTCAAAACCCAACAACACAGAGGAAATTCGTTTTTTTTTTTTTTTATTTTTTTTCTTCCAGTTTTGATCTATATTTAATTGGGTGAACAACGGAGGATACATTTTCAGAAGTGGCGGACGAGTGAAATTATAGCTTTTGTTCGTCACGAAAAACTAACGATTACTCTATTTCTTTAATTAAAGAATAGATAAAATGTGAAATTTAATGACTAATTTTATTAAAGCGCGCCATTTTGCATGTGATAACGTCATCTTGAAGTCATATAGATTTGTTTTTTTTTTTTTCGGATTGATCAAATTACTTCAAATACAGTGAAATGAACGAAAGCAGAGTATATAAATTTAACTGGTTTGCGGGTAGGATTTTCATTTAATTAATTACCGTTATTTCTTGATAAAACACTGAAAAGCAATAAAGAAATATGTTATTCTCGCACAATGCTGTATTGGGTTTGCACTTGATTCTCATATTTTCTAACATTTTTTCAACATACATAGTAAATTTCCGTAAAAGCTTTGTTTGTAAATATCAACTTCATGCTCTGTATTTAGATTATAACACATCTTGAAGTTGCCTTCCGTCATGATCGTTTGATGCTTATTTCTTAATTAAAACTGATTAAATTCCTTCTTTTCCACCCTTTTTAAAATATATGATTGCTGAAAAAAAATCTCAGACAAAGAACAGATAACATTTGTAACAAAAGTAAGTTGATAATATAGCCAAATCAAAATTAAAAACTACTCTTTCGACAGTCAGTTTTTATTCGATGTTTAAACTTTTGCCTTCAGGGACAAATTGAATGTTTAAAAAAATCTTTACACGTGACGGATTGAAAACGCAAGCAACGACGATGATACCTCGACATAGCTTACACGATTATTTGATTTTCTTTTAAAAAGTATGATCGCTTCAGTAGACTGACAAAAGCAGAAAGATCATCATCTAATGCATTATGTCCTAATTGAAAGTTGGCCGCCTCAGAGCGCAGTTGGTAGCGCGTCGGACTCTAGAGGTCTCGGATTCGATCCCGCACGGCGACATTCATCCTTTCCGACTAATTGTCTTCTACCAACGGGTTGATAATCGTAGACCTATGAAGAATAGCAGCTGAAGGCTAGAAAGGGATTGAATGGTGGTACTGGTATGAGAAATACCAGGAAATCATTGTTATTGCCCATGCCGCCGTGATATAACTGAACGATTGTTAAAAGCGGCGTAAAACCCCATTCAAGTAAACCTTATTGAAAGAATACAGGGCAGTCTCAAAATGCGATTTTATAAAGTATGCCTATTAACTGCATAATTTTGATTACTTTAACAGGTGTTCTTTTCCATTAAAAAGGGGATTGAAAAAAGACAATAATCATTCTTTTTATAATATTGTAAAAATCAAATATTTTCAGGAGGTATTTGCTGAGTTTAGTTCAATGCGCTGCGTTCGGTTTAACAAATGCCATTATGCGCTCGTCGCGCACGGTTTCGAACTGTTTTATAGCGATCAACATATGTGGAATGCAACGCAAGCGCTTTTAAATATCAGGTTGCTGGGCAAGACACGGATTTAAGATAAAGGTCAAAGTTTTGACATTGCTCTTGAATGAAATAACCACTTCCAGTCGTTTCTTGAAACAGGCTTTAAAGTACTAAAGAAAAATGAGTTAACTTGTTAATTAGTTTACAGATAAATGGAGGGACAAACTGATATGTCTACGTTGCAGTATAGAAATTACTTAGTGTGGTTAGATAGATGCGCCATATTTGAAATGATAAAGCAACAAGCATGTCCGAAATTTTATTGGTTCTTGTACCTCCATACCAACGAATCACACTTAAAAGTATTACCAGAGACATCATCCTTTTATAGTGAGACGACCCCTCTAAGTCCGAAGTCAGACATCCGATGTCCGAAGTCCATCTAAGTGGATAATCTCTATTTGGAACTTTTCATAACTCATCATAGGACAAGTGGAGAAAGGCTAGTTTCTTCCTTTTTTAGCTCATCTGAGCACAACGTTTGATAGATGACTACATATTTTTGCTTGAAAACTTTGAATGAATTTAAATACTTGTAGGAAAAGAAAATAAATTATTTCGGTTTTGATCCTTTGCAAAAGCTGGTTATCCCTATTGCCAGTTAATCTTAAAAAAATGTGGGAACTTGTCGGCAGGCCTTCAAGAGACTGTGCTGCGTTCAGGATGATAAAACGTTGAAACTGTTTGAAAATAATACCCCGCTTGGCGCTTGCACTTGTGTGCAAATCGAGATAAATGTTGCAAACAGTTAGCAGGGCTAGTCTCACGGTTGCTCTGGCAGGCAATTTGAGGACCCCCCCCCCCCCTCCCGAAGATGGTTAGTTGGTAAGGGGATATTGTAGGGTAACATGCCGAAACTACTGCTGAGACCCGCTTTTTTTTATTCTATTCTAGATCTCACGTTTTAGTCCCTGCATTTATACTATAAAGATAAGCATATCTGCATATGTCGACGTCGTAATGACGTACTTTTAACGTTTACCTAACTACGTCGTCCTTTACTGCGTATCACGTGTTCTGTGTTACTCAGCAACCGCTCATACACAATTGTTGTCTGCAAAGAACGCGCTGCTTCGAAACTTGCTTCATTGTTTTTAATCAAGAAATAAAAAATTTTGTTTAAATATTGACATGGCTCAAGAGAAATTAGATGAACCAAGACGTGGATGTTTTGGTTGGTTTGTACGCATCAAGAAATCTGCCAACGAAAGGGTTTGTTAAATATATAATACGTACTTAATGTTCTGTATGAAAAAAAAAAAAAAAATCCAACGAGGTCGGGAGAATTGATTATTGTAAATTATCAATTCCCACAACCGAGTAAGATATTTTTTTAGTACAATACACTTAGTACGCATTATATTTATTTTCTAACCTCTATTGCATGATTTTCATCGATGTCATTGTTCTAAAAACATCCCATGTGATATTATAAAAAATATCACATGGGATGTTATACGGATATTTGTATATTTATAAGATATTTTTTTTATTATCTAGTATTATCCGCTAGTAAAAATCTTGAAGCTTTTGGCTATCTTTGAATTTGTTATAGGCTGTTTTCTTACAGAGTGCATTTTTTTTCATTCAAGCATATAATGTATTAAATTAATAAATAAAAAATATGAATAAATGAATAGGTAAATAAACTAAAGGAGCCAAAGAAACCGTTGTCTTATTTCCCCGTTGCTTAGTCTACTCAAATAGCACTTTTCTTCTACATAGGCATTACGTTAAAAGTACTCAAAGTAGAAATTGTCCCAAAAATGATAAATATGATTTGTCAAAAAATGTCACAAACCTAGGATACTTAGATCATATTCACTTGGTGACGAAATTTAGGAACTACGGTTTAAGTAGTCTGACGATAATAGATGTAAGATGGCCACCGGCGATATTCCAATTCTCAAAAGCATTTCTATTTTTCAACACGAAACAGTTGTAACTGCCTGTAAACATATAGGCAGTTACAACTGTTTCACGCTGAGTCATCGATTTATTGTTACATTTTCGATATGTCTAGGATAGTTACAAAGTTCTTCGTATTTTACCTAACGATAGCCCATGTTATAATAGCAGCCCATTCCCAAATTATCAACCCGGAATTAAAATCAAAGTGCTGTCAGCACTGTAAATCGTACATCATTGAGAGGCTGGGATAGTGCAATAGTTCGCCAATCAAAAGGGCTCAAATTTGGGCAATAAGAGTTGGTACAATCTTTAAATTTGTGAGTTTTTTGTCTTAACAATCCATCTTTTCGAGGACATCGCCAGCTCATCCAACCTCGTGGGTCCGATTTTGAAAGTTTGCTGATTCGATAGCCCTCTGCTAGTCTAAATTATTTCTTAGCAGATTTTTACGTTGTTATAATGAGCACGCGCCAAGCTAAAAGCTTGTCTGTTAATATTATTCCTCTCTCTATAGAGTTTAAAAGCCTGTTTAGCAACAAACATTTTTCATTAAACTATTTACAATTTTGATTACCAACATGTTTGTATTTCAAGCATTGGGTTTTCCCAAATACTGTAAATGCATTTTCCCTCAAGAAACACGTGAAATCGCCAACTATGCTATTTATATCTTTGGTTTCTGACCAATCGATTAAATCTAGCAGCACTCTATGATTATTCATGAGTTGTTCTAAAAATAGATCGCTCTTGCTGCTATCCTATATCAGTTTATCGTATGTTTTTGTCGGTTTATTTGTTGTTGAATAATTTTTCTTCATACTCAAATTTGAATTTAATGAAAATAGGATTGGAGCGTGATCAGAGTGCTCATTGAAATCAAATATTTCAAAATTACAAAATTATTTCTATTTGTTAACACATGCGAAAAAAAGTAAACTTCCCACGCTCCCTGTTTGAGTGCAGACGACTATTGACTAATGACAAACAAGTTAATTGACACATTTCGAGCAGACGATGTCCATCTGAATTTACACGTGGTCTGAATTTACGCGTGGGTTTTGACCGAGTGATAATCATAACAGAATTTGATTGGTTGTCAGCCCTACAACTGGTAAATGACCGTTCGAGAAAGTTCAGAGCAGTAATATTGTAAGTGCTACAAATTAATTATACAGTTAACCTATTGTACGTTTCAACTCCTTTACTCAACCGAAAATCTTGTTATAAACACTGAAAATACTAACTGGTAATTACTAAAAGCGAAAATTACATCAAATTTTGTATTAGCCTCTTCTCTATTTGTCGAAAAGTAAATAAGGTATAAACAAAGTTTGTAGATTGTGACTGAAAAGGCCGTTTCTTCGGTGTTTGAAAACACATAATTTGGTTTGAACACATTGCTCAGAAGATAATGGTAAAAATGTACTGGGTCAAACAGACTGGATTTCTGGAAAACGGTAGATATAAATCTACTGCTTCGCAGTACGATTTAAAAATTCAGACGGATCTACATCAAATACTGAGAATTCCACTGAGATTATTCCTTCCAGACAAACAAAAATCAGTTAAGTAATACCAAATTCTTCTAAAAATGACCCATCCCGAACTTTATCAAAGGGTCAATACTAGAATAACTACAGGCTATGTTCTTATTTCAGTTGGCAAGGGCTAGAAATGCATTGAGGAGAAGGTTGGCTAAGGAGAACCGATTACCAAGACCTTTGACCCCTGATGACCTTGAAAACGAAACTGGGTTACCAGATCTGATCATTACAAGGGTGTTAGTTAGTCCTAGGACACCCACACCGAATGGAGAAATTCCTACCACTCATGGCGCTGATTTCACTGACCAAGGTATGTTTAAATGGATCTATACTTTTATTTACCCAGATGGGGCCCAAATATTCTTTGTTATTATTCAATTGGCAGTGCGTGGCTCAGCCGTGACGTAATTTGGCGAGTTTACTTTTCATTATTTTGTATTTTTTCAAAAGTTATTCGACATTTATCGTAAACGCGCGCAAATAACTGTATAACTGTAGCCGAAAACGGCTCAAGGATTCACGTGTTTACAAAAGTGAACGCACTTCATCGTTTGGTTACCAAAGCCACGGACAAGCTGAAGTTACGAGGGTTTTAGTACCAACCTACGATTTAAGGTTTAAAGTTATTTACGTCGAAGTAAGTAAAAATAAATAAAAGCTGATTTATCCTAACATTAAGTGCAACGACCCTTTTATTAGGCTTCGCCTTGCCAGGGGAAAAATCATGGATTATAAAATGTTACTCGTCTGTATCTGTATCTATAAAGATCACGTCGTAGATACACTGGATGTGGGGAGTTGCGCAGATTTTCGACTTGGATGTTAAAAGTATCTCTTTTTTTTTATAATTTTGTCAATTTTTAGAGGTTACATCACTGTAGTTCTGTTTGTTCCCGTCTCTAGTAGTTCTTGTTAGGACAGAGTTATTATAGTTCCTATGTTTAGTAAGTTTCAGTTTGAAGCACTTGTGTTGTTGGGATTTTAGTTTTCGACAAAATTTGTTTGGTCGGAAAACCAGGTATCTTGAAACTTCTCACTGGGATAGCAAAATGTTGAAACTATAGGTTACCCAGTACACTGACCATATGTTAATTAATTCATAAGATTTTCAGAATATAATAACAGAATCCGAATTCCAAAAGGGGTGTCCCTCCCCTCGGGATCCGCGTAGGGTTTGGTGAACCCTCTTTTAACTAGTCAGCATTTACTATTATGCGAGCCGTCACAGTCAAGGAGACCATCTGGGAAATTCGTGAATTAAATATTAAAAACAAAAAGAGATGCGATTCAACATTCAGAGGTAAACAAAGGGTCGTATTTCGAAAACAACAACAACAACAACCACACAAAAAGGTAAATTGAATAATCATAATGGATTAAGAAAATCAGCCGAGCGCTTAAAGAATAAGCATTAAATTTTGTCAGTCTGCGTAATCAGTGCTGTCTGATTAGGGTGCACTACCCAGATGGCACATTTTCTCTGAAGGATGGAATATGTTACCCATCACGCAAAATGGGACCACCTTGGTAGTGCGAAACGTTTCAGACTACTGTGCCATCTGCGTAGACTGACTATGGTGGAAACTTTTCGAAAATAACGATTTTTTGGTGAACGAACGTTTCGTTTACCAGTGATACTTCGCAAGGAACACACTGTGGGTTCTTAATCGATTCGAAATAAAGTAGTGCCCTTTTAGACAAAATTTATTATTTCTCAAGAATTCTCTTCTCAAAATCACTGTTTATTTCGTTTATGGCGTGATACTAGAATTCTTTCACATGTGAAGATAAGGCAAAATTCCCTTTTAAGATATAAAATGAAGTTTAAATCTTTAATCAGGCGAATGGAATATCCGCGTAAGCTTGTCGAATGTTAAGAGCAAAAACAAAGTTTG
Organism: Fragum whitleyi; assembly: GCA_948146395.1. Lineage (NCBI taxonomy): Eukaryota > Metazoa > Mollusca > Bivalvia > Cardiida > Cardiidae > Fragum > Fragum whitleyi. The sequence goes on from OX411544.1 coordinate 64,097,513, forward strand.
TGTCTATACACTGTATAGACACATACTTTGTTTTCGATCTTATCCTTCGCTACTGCAAGTTGTAGTAATTTGCCGGAAATATGTGTTTCTAGATCGTGACCTCATGAACTTGTTTTTACTGTACAATTCCATACACGTAGTTAGCATTAGAAACGGTAACCAGTCTTGTGACATCTGTAGTTTATGCAATCAGGTTTTACATAACTTTACAACATGCGACAGTCAGTCTCGAGACGGGTTTCAAGAAATATTTGACACGTGTTTTAAATGTACAACCTTTCTTGTGCCTTTTCTTTGAATAGGGATGAACGCCGCTATGAATAATTTCTCTGTAAAATCGCGGTGGCTGAAGCACAGGCCATTTTTCATAATCCGAGCTTTGCCATACACGTTAGTATATAATAACCTATAAGACGAAATTTGGATTGTGAATCAATCACTTCTGGACTGGAGCACATAAACAAGGATTGCTGGTATTTCTCGCACCAGATCTATTATTAGCCTAAATATTTACCTTGCATTCTTCTTCTACCCTATTAGTATTAAGATTATCCACTAATTGGTAGGAGCAACAGAATTTAGACTACGACTATATTTGGACAATCCATTAGCTGTACAATATACCTACCTACATAATTCTTATTTTTTTCTTTTTTTACACAACTGCATCAGATAATAATTCTTTTACAAAACTCTGTATATTACCTAAAGTGACCAAAACATTGTAATTATAACGTTTTGGTTGAAGACGAAACAGCGGTCTTTGAATTAGGGGGATTAGGGACCCCATTCAGGTCATTAAAGTTCCAGAGCCCTAACGGATTACGTATCATAGTCAACATGCAGAAAGACTACCGTTTGATCTGGTGAAATATGGGTTCCGCATGTTCAAATTGAGTTACCTTTTGAGATTCTTTTTTCTAGTTAAGAAAGAAATGTTGTTACGACATTAAAGAAGCACGGCGCTGCCACTCGGAACATATAATACTTGAAAAAACCTCAAATATTCAGCAAATTATGTCAAATTCCGTTTGAATTATGTACCGAAATGTAGATTAAAACAACGACAACAAAACCCAAACAAAATCACAGTATTCCTGTTGAGTGGTCTTCTATTTTTTTTCTTTTTCATTGTAACATTTGAGAACAAATTCGACATGCAAAACAAATTTGAAATAACAGTGAAAATTGCCGAAACTTTGTCGAGACACTTTCCTTTAATCATTTTTTTTCATATGTAAGTTCTTTTTTCTCAACGAATTCAATACATCACTCTAGAATGCCATCAGACTCGTTCACAATCATTACTTTCAGTGCTTTGATATGGATCTAGAATAATCATTCTACAGTTCTGGGTATTTTTCCGAAATACGCTTTCTGATTGTCCCATGCTGGATCAAATCCCTTTTCTAAATATATTTAACGAATTTCCCAGATGATCCGTTTTCACGTGACGGGTCAGAATTATATATCAAAACTAAAGATAGAATTTCCTACATTAAAACTATGTTACAACTTCATCAAAGTTGCAGAAGTTTACGTTGCCTGTCATTCGGAACACCACTCGGCCAATCTCACGATCAACCTCGGATGTACATAGACGGACTTTTTTTTAAAAAAAATACGGGAAAACCTTGAAAAACTCGATGACGTCAGTTAAAATGGCGTTTGCCCTCGAAATTGTGAGTTAAAACATTCGACGTCGCCAACGTTACTCGTTTAAGTCACTGACGTGAAACCATCATATCCTAATATGAATATCTTCAGATTCTTAAATAACGGCTGAAAATCTTAATTTTTGAGAATGATTCGTCATTCTCAAAAATTAAGATTTTTTTCAGCCATTATTTACTGTAAAAGATATAAATCCACAGAACTAGTTTTTCTTACACTGTTTCCGCCTAACAAAATGCACGATTTTGTTACATACCCATCCGCCTTACATACATCCGAGGTCTGTTGCAGTTTACGGAAATAGCCGAGTGGTGTTCCGAATGCGTTGCCTGTAGTGTATGGGCGACACTATTAGTTTAATATTTTTCATTTATAGATCTTGAATGGACTTTCTTTTTTATAATCTTGGCCTCAGCTAAGCGATAAGGTTAAAAAACGAAAGAAAATACTATAAATTCCTCTTCTAAGACTCATTTTCTCTGTCGAGTTCACAGTTGAAGAACCGACTTTGAAGGAATTTTAAATAGGAAAATAACGAAGCAGTACTTCAAACTTCCCTTGACATGCCTATTTAAATGCACGATAAGATATAAAGAGTGGAGCAGAGCATATGGAGATTTTCTGGTGTTTCTATATTTTCAGCGAATTCCCAGCTACCCGAGGTCCCTGATCATGCGAGTCAAACACAGATTACCACAGAGTCTCTAGAGAAGAAGAGCTATATTGGGTGTGGCCCAGATGCAAACCCCGACCATAAACAAGGTACGTGTATTTAGATAAGTTTCCTCTGTCATTGTTTTTATATACATAATAGACAGTTATTACTATAAACTAAGAAAAATAAAACAGTAATTAAACTTATATTAAATTGTCCGTTTGTCTTGAAGTCATGTATATGCGTGTCTTTTTTTTTATCAGATTGAACCTTTTATTCTAGTGAAAAGCTTTGTCCAGAGAATCATCCAGAATGCCGAAAATGAAGTAAATGCTGCACAAGATGTTGTTACAGGCGAAACAGCTTCTCTCACATCCAGCATTCTTAGCGGTGAGCATTTATTCTTATTTGAATTAAAAGAAATAATAATAGAAAAAAAAAAACATATAAAAGAAAATAAGGAATTAAGTCCGGGCTTGACGTTTCTTACAATTTCATGTGTGTTTGCATTGATTAGATTGAGCAGTTCTTCTACCACCAAGTTGAAGCATCACTAACTCCATTAAAAAGCGCATAGTGCAGAATACGCGGGCTAATGCTTATTCTTAACGTGAGGGGCTACTCACTCTGCATAGAATTATAAAGTTTCCTTATGGGTAGGACCCGAATCTATAGAATCTATAGTTTATAATACAACTTCCAAAAACAACAACAAGAATAGAGCCAAGCACTATTTCAATTGTTATATTACAGTCATGGCTAACGAAGCTGTTTGTCAGTCCCTAACAAACATTGTCCATGACCTTGCTGAAGAATCAAATATGGCAGTTGTAGAAGACACTGGATCTATGTCATCAGAAGCTATTAGTGGTATGTTGTATAGAGAATTCAAATCAAGGTTCATGACTTTTCTTGTAATCAAAAATAAAATATACAACCGAAAATTATCACCTAAATAACTTGTGATCGGTAGGTGGTTAATCTAGCAGACAGTCAGTGACCTGTATTATTCATAACATTGATGTAAATTCAAATAAAGGCACAATAGATAATAATGGATCCTTATCCCCTTTTGCTTTAAACTGTATTTTGATTTATTAAGGATTACTTTCAAATTCAAATGTGATAATTTATGCGGGCTTTGCAATATAAAAACAAAGATGGTTATAAAACCGTGTTAAAATTTACAAAATTTCTTCTTCTAACAGATTTGGCTGAAGCTGTTGTAAGCGCATCTCTGGCAAAGCTTGTTAATGACCCGGATGGTGACATCACTGAGGAATGAAAGGTAGAAATCTTAAAAAGTTATCATCAGTTTAGATTAATCGAATGATTTTACCAAGATTTAGAATATTAAGCGAGTAAAACAGTGAGTACATATATGATTCAGAACGATGTTTTATGAATAGATTCAGAAAAAGGGAGAACAAGAATACACACATTTACATCATCACATGTCGGCGTCAGAGGCGCACTCCATTCGGAACATCGCTCGGACTTTTCCGTAAACTGGAAAGTACCTCGAACGTAAGTGTAGTAATTTTTTGGTCATTCTTTTCGGTAATTCGGCTCTGGTGGTACTTAGGTTAAATCGCTTGGAGAATAGTACATTCCTTTAATCTTTTCCGATCGTCTGTGCAGATCTCCTTGGCATGTTATAATTTGAAAGCAAAACGCAGTAAAACACTGCTTTTTGTTTTTAATTCATAATATGCCCGATTCTAACCTTACGTTGATTTTATTTTTCGCGACGTCACCCTTAGTTATGTTTGTGACGTCATAAAATCCAACGTGTGTTATGAGGAGTTCATGGCTGCGCCCTTATCATTTCCGAGGTCTATTCCGTAGAATCGCCGAGGGTTCCCGAGTGAGGCGCACTCTAAACAGAATCTGACGTCAACGTCCGTCCGTCTAGCACAAAGTTATGTACCTGAAAAAATCAATTGTCTCTTTTTCTCGAAGAACGGTCATTTACCTGCCACACATTTCTGGTCGCCTTGAAACAGCTATCAAAATGGTTTTCAAACCACAGTATATCAAGAAGAGAGGGGAAACCCGAGTTGAGTTGAGTGACTCTGGACTCTGGTACGCACTAGAACCGGTTGCAACGCACTTGCCCATTTACTTAGCAAAAAGGGAAGTTAAATATAGGCTGGTAAAAAACTTATTATTTATAGACGCTGTCTATGTTCAAAAGTTATAAAATGTGTCCACGAATTTATGGATACTCCCTCGTACATGTGCGGCTACAAAGCTAGATCTGTCTTCACGCCTTTCTACACTTTTAGTCTAGAACCCTAGGCGCAGGTTATAATATGAATTTTCGTAATGAATTTAAGTTAACAATAACTAACGCGAATCAGCTATATATTAAAATGCATGCAAACGTTTGAAATTATGCCCTCTTTGCACGTATGTAAACGTGCAAAGCAGGGTATAATTTTCATAACGTTTCGTTGACGTATTCATCCTGAGAACAGCCTATTATTTTCGTTTTTTTTGCTTTCTACTTACAGAAATGGCTTGAAGATTGTTCGTCGATATGAATTGAGCCCTGATAATGATGAAATGGATAAATTATTACGTATGATTAATGATCACGATTGAATAAGGTCACTGTGCATGATTGATTACGATTATCAATTTATGTTGTTTTTTTTGTTGTTTTTTTAATCATTGATTTTATATCGAAGCATGTATGTTAAATACCTATATTTAAATGTTTGCTTTGTGTAAACTAAAAATGTGTAAAAGTTAAAAAATAAAAAGTTATTGATATAATTTATAGTTGTGTGATTTTGTGTGTAGTTCATTATATCAGTTCATTATATTCAGTATTTTCCTTAATAGCTAGTGTAATATACTAATATTCAAAGGATGACACACAAAAACAGTTTGTTGCTCTTGATATTTCTCTGTGCAGCATGAAAGACGTGTATACCGGAGAAACGTTTGTAAAAAATGGTACCCAATCTGAACCCTTGAAATTGCATGTACAATGGATTACCGATTGCGAACGTTCACGAAATTTTGGTCGTCCTGAACGCAATGTTTTTTTTATAGCTGTAGAAGCCAAACATTTGCGTAGCCACCCGAAAGCAAAACGTTGTTGCTTATTCCCGTGACGTCAGAATAGAGTATGCATGTATACCTTGGTTTATTTGACCCGAATTTGACTCTGTGGAAATGCTTAAATAACAATTACCAATGTATTTCAACAATTAACCAAATATAAATTACATTCAATACCGTTTATTATTTATCCCTATGAAAGCACGTGAAAAAATTTAGTTCGTGAATAATCAGATTTTAAGCAGGGGTCAGATTCGGGTCAATAAAACCGCGCTACATGGAATGTAAACTTGTAAATTCTTAATTAGAAAATATATAATCCGGAGAGTTTCCGTAGGCACAACCGAAGAGCTCGCACCCAGAGGGTGGTGGTGGTTGTGGTGTTTTGTGATGTGTGTATGTGTGTGTGTGTGTGGGGGGGGGGGGGGGAGGGTACTCATAGCTGCGATAACGTGACGGATACAACTCAAAGGCATAACAATCATTACGCTCATTGCGCAACTGCGTAAGACAAAATAAATCATCCGTCGAAAAATATCGTTGATGAATGATCAAAATATCTTAATCACAGACTTTTCAAGCTGTAGTTACGCTGTTATTCATTAGGACCCCTTGCTCTGTCCCCCATTTCTCGCCAAAAGGAGCAGATGAACGACAATTGGATTAACGGTGTTGCCCTTACGCCTATATATTTTTGGGCGGTGGCAAATTTTGTGCGTATGGATTTCAATAGTCTAGTTACGCCCATGCAGCCTGCAAGTTCAATGTTTTCCTAAATAACGTTGCATAAGATGTCAATAAAGGAGGACAACTGCAGTGTGAACTTTCGATCAATGTGGCGAACGATTTATTTCCCTTTATCTTGTTGTAACGACATGATCTTTCCTCGACCTCACTGATCTCGAATTATTTCTTATGTCGAAGTTTTGTAAAGAACATAACCAGATAGTTTTCTTAATCTAGAATGATCAGTCTACCTTACCGTGAAAGGTTTTTTGAAATGCGACCCCTGGTTGACTTGTTCTAAAACCAATCTCTTTTTCGGAGTGCCTGAACAGTCTCTTTTCGCTTGGCGGACCTCGCATGCTTTTCTTGTTAAATTCATTTTTGTTCCATAATTTTGCGCGTAAGCCTTAGTACCACATATCATTTAAACATCCTGCACACGATTTTCGAACTGAACGTCATTTGACCTAACGGAAGATCAAAGTTTGTAAGATATGCTTAAAAACAGTAGTTCTATAGCTCCTTTTATGAAATATATAATACCAAGTATACAAATTGACAGCGTTATGAAATCTTCTTTTGTGCGTTCTGGAAATTTACGAAGTAAATAAATATATAATACGTACTTAGTGTATTATATGAAAAAAAATATCTAACGAGGTTGGGAGAATGGAAAATTGTCGAGGCTCTGCCGAGACAATTATCAATTCTCACAACCGAGTTTGATATTTTTTTCATACAATACACTAAGAATGCATTATATTTATCTTATAACCTCTATTTGTCTTGTTTTCGTCGGTGTTTCTATCTGAAATGCAAGTTTCAAAAAATAACCACATTATATCATGTTCTAAAAATAACTATGTGATATCATAAAAAATATCATACGGGATGTTTTCATACGGATATTTGTATAGTTTTAAGATAAGTAATTTATGAATCTTAGAGTTACACTTTGAATTAGATTTCTTCTCAAACTTAAAACAACCTCCTTTACTTTCTCAGACCCCGGAACTATTTACATTACAAAGTGGATACAAAAGAGGGCGTGGCAATACTGATAAGCAACCAGAGACGTGTTATTGAAATCCAAGTAACATGACGAAACTTGAAAGACCGCGAGTAAATAAAGCGAGGCATGCCACATCAGATTACAGTTTTGTCCAAAGCCGGTAGTTTTGAAACGATTCAGATAGTGTTACAAGTTGTTTATGATGAAAACAACGAAAATGAATGTTGAGTTCTAGCAAGATTAAGCCTTACCGGAATAAAGCAAGATCATCGCGCTTTCATAATTATGAGATGAAGATATTTGAATTTTTCTTATAACTATAAAAATAACTGTGTGATAACACCCCATGTGATATATTTTATGATATTGATATTTTAAGAACAATGACATAATGCGGTTATTTTTAGAAACATGGCAAAAAGTTTGTATTTCTGTTAGAACCATCGACGAAAACAAGGCTATCAAAATTATAGGATACTTAGTGTGTTATATGACAAAAAATTCTAACTTTTTAACCTTTCTGTTACCATGGCAACCAGAGTTTTAAAAAGAATTTAATTCTTTTAACAAATTTTGAAGAACTTCACCCAAGGAAAATTCCTGCCAAGTTTCAGCATGATTGGTCCAGTAGTTTAAGAGAAGAAGTTTAAAGAAATTGTTGACGGACGGATGGACGGGCGGCATTGGACAGACTACGGACGTTGATTGTTCACAATTGCTTACCTTCAGCACTTTGCTCAGTATAGCTAAAAACAAAAGCTTTACTCTTTGACGAGTGGCGAAGACACGGGTGAAAGGTAGTTTTTGTTTTTCACTCAATGAAAATTGCCGAAAATCTTAGAAAAAATTCTTCTCCTCCTAAATCATTAGGCCGATCAAGTTCAAACTTGGCAGAGAAAGTCCTTGGGGAAATCCCTTCAAAAGTTGTTAAAAGAATTTAATTTCATCATAAACTCTGGTTTCTTTGGTACCAGAAATGCTGAAAATTGGCGGGAAATTGCCGAAAAACTTCAGGTTTTTGTTTCTCCTCCTGAACCACTGGCCAATCAAACTGAGACTTGGCAGGGTCGTTTCTTGGATAAAGTTCTTCAAAAGTTGTTAAAAGAATTCAATTTCATCAAAAGCTCTGGTTTCCAAGGTGACGGAACAACAATTACTTTAAACATCTTCTTCTCCTAAACTAATTGGCCAATAAAGCTGAAACTTGACAGGGATGTTTCTTGATTGAGGGTCTTCAAAAGATGTTAAAAGAATTTAATTCTATTTAAAACGCTAGTTGCCATGGTAACAGAAAGGACGAAGAGTGCCAAAAATCTTTGGAACAAATACCTCTTCTTCTAAACCCCTGGGCCAATGAAGTAGAAACTCGGCAGGGATGTTCATTGGGTAAAGCTTTACTTAAGATGGTAAAAAAGTAATTCCATCAAAAACTCTGGTTTCTATGGTGAAAAAAATTGCCGAAAATCTTAGAAAAAAATCATCTTTTCCTAAACCATTGGGCCAATCAATTTTAAACTTGGCAGGGCTGTTCTTAGGGTGTAGGTCTACTAAAGTTATTAAAAGAACTCAATTCTATCAATAAATCTGGTTGCCATGATACGAAAATTAAAAAAAGACATATTGTAATAGAACGAAATTTATGTCTGTTTCTTTCAAAATCACCCTCAATGTACATCAAAAAATCTGGTAGTTATGACATGGTTGACAATGTTGAGTTGGCTTACTCAGGTGAGCGATATAGGACCATAATGGTCCTCTTGTTAAACGAACGAAGTATATACTGATCGAAACAAACAGATAGTTATCCGCTATATCTTTCCACTGGCGGAACCGCAAGTGAAAGTATACTTGTTTTGTTGTTCACTTAACGAAAGATAAGTATAGGCCTATGCTTAGACCTGCAATCCCCTCCCGATTCTATTTATTTTATGCATATGAGAAAGTTTAAGGATAAATATGGGCGTCGTTTCGCGGGTGATTATGTAAGATTAAATGTTGACGTAATTATTACAGACTCCGCTTTGATGACGACACAATGCATGGAATTAACGAGAAATTAGGTGCGTTCGTTAGAGATGAAAAATCCCACTGAATAAGAATTTTGAGACGTCATTTTAACGATTTGCGGTCATTTGAGTGAAAACATTCGACGTCGTTAAAGCCAATGACAATCAAGCTTCGTTTCCTCATTAAGATTTCTTAAGCTTCTTTAAGCAACTTATGATTCACGCTCTGACGACGCTTAATTTCAAAAATCTTAATTAGAATCCTAAGAATCTCGTTCTAACGAACGCACCACAGGCTTCACAATTTTCAAAATAAAGAGTTACTATTTTGCTTACTTCACTAGTTTGGAACTGAAGTTACTATTGTAAGTGCAAGTTTTGTTATAGTTGGTATTTTAGATGTCAACCAAATCATACAAGAATTATCTTAGGGGACCCATTAACAGAAAGAATATATATCATTCTAATGAAAATCTCCCCATTATGAGCAGAGCTTGTTCGCATAAATGAACAATATTCTTTTTAAGGAAATGATACTTGGGTGGCCTTTAATTTGCGTGGCAAGAAAAATTTGATTGGTTGGAATACCTTGGTATTACCGATCGTACATATTTTCATATGAAGTTTATACTGAGTAGTTTTTCAACTACCTCTGTCACCTTACTATGCGAACAGGGACGTTCACCATCAGCACTTCCAGTGCTTTGATAAACAATGAACAACACTGTTTTTCTAAATTTTGTATCAAGTCTGAAGTTGCTTATCATCGGAAACAATGGGCCCAATTTTTTTAACTGCTACTTATATGCAACATTGGGATATATATATAATACATACTTAGTATTTTGTATGAGAAAAAATATCTAATGAGGTTGGGAGAATTGATCATTGTCGAGGCTCTGCCGAGACAATTATCAATTCTCACAACCGAGTTAGATATTTTTTTCATAAAATACACTTAGTACGTATTATATTTATCTTATAACCTCAATATGTCTTGTTTTCGTCGGTGTTTCTAACCGAAATGCAAGTTTCTAAAAATAACCGCATTATATTATTGTTCTAAAAAAAAATTAAGTGATATCATAAAACATATCATACGGGTTGTTATCACACGGATATTTGTACAGTTTTAAGATAAAAATGAATATATCTTGATTTTTTATTTTGTTGCGTAAAAAAGGTTTATCACGACCATGTTTAATGATAGATATAACCCTTTCCTTGAATAAGTATTATCCTTAGACGCCCCATTCGGAGCTTTCACATACAATGCCATTTTTTGATGATTTTGTACATTCATAATTATGTTCTTATTTGAGATACCTCTCAACAATATTTCGAATATTTAGAATTATCTAGTTTACAGATCTATCATATCAGAAATAGATGACAAGAGACCGCCGATCGACAAATAACTTTTCAAGAAGGTAGTCGTCATCATCTCATGGTCAAGATGGTCTATAATTTGCTGTCATATATTTTGAATCTAAATTTCCTCTTTTTTTCTCACCACATTCAAATTAAATTTCCCTTATTCACCTTTCCAATTAATTTTTAGAATTAGCATTTCAAAGCTTCTACAGCAAAGATTTCCCAAGAAATCTGCACTATGGCTCCTGTTTTATTAACAACAACATGTAATAAAAGCACAAATTTCAGCTTTATATGAAAAGCGGTTTATAGAAAGCTAATTTTCAATTTGGCTTCATCTTTCTTTTTGGCCTGCCGTCATTATTTTAAGCTTGAAACTGAAATAAGATCGCGAAATCTAGTCCTAAATTGTACGTTTACTAGTTTACAAAATATCTCTGGAATTGATCGCTGAACAGTAGGCGAAATAGACCGGTCGTTTTGTATTAAATATTACAATTTTCAAAGTAGTAACTACTAATGGTCAATAAAAATCTTGGGATTTCAATTAAGTCACTAAGGCTAATGAAGCAAGTAAAATATGCTCGCCGTATTCTTATAGAATGAATTGTAGAAAATACTTCTGGTTGACATTATACATTTATCAAAGCTCGCCTCTATTTGACATAATTATCACATTATTCCAACGGAACCCGCACTTTTATCAGTTTAATAGTCTTATATCGGGTAACTAGAGCCCCGTAACGATTTTACGGAGTGTAACCCGAACGCCCATGCACGAATTAGCATATCCTTTAATCTCTGTAGTTTTTGTTTCATGCCCTTACTTTTACTGTTTTATTTTTCAAACTTCAGGTCGCTTTCATTTGATGTTTAAAAATGGATTGATAATTCCAGCCCTGCGTTCGGGATCACCAAACGTAGCATACAGTTTTCCAATTGTACCCCGCTTTGCACGCAAGTGCACGTTCATAGCAGGGTACAATTGAAAAACTGTTTGCACTGTTTGGTGATCCTGAACGCAGGGTTGGTATTTTTTCGCACGCGCAATAACACGAATTGGGGCCATTTTAGCAGCTTTTCGCCCATACCGTGGCGGCTGGATCAAGTACCGTTGGATTTCTGTTATTTCATCAGTCATAGGCGTAGCTAGGATTTTGAAGTGTTTACGCACACAGAAGGCGACAAACCTAGGATATATATAGGATTAAGGCGATAGGTAGACTTTGACAAAAGACGAATGCAGTACTAACCCGACATCATTTACGAGCTTCCACCTTAATCGTTCAAGGTTAACAATTACTCATCCTTAATCGCAGAGGCATAGGATTGAACCAGAGACCCAATACCGGTATCGATACCTTTTGAAACTATTTAACAACAGAAATCAAAATTTACTTCTTACAATATCGTGTACAAAAGTAACCATAATCGGGTGCAAACTCTTAGCTATGCGATGCCTGATAATGGAAAAAATCTTTGAAATATAGAAAAGAGGTACATTAAAGTGTTATCCTCCTCGATAGAATGAATTAGTCTTTTGTCTTTGATTAATGCATTCCAAGTTTCAAGTAAATTCCTATAGTAAAACGTTTAGTAAAGATATATAAAATGTCAAGATTTTTCATTGTGTTGACGACGGCGCGGGGCCACAAAGACCGAAAAATATTTAGCATTTCTTTTTCCGGTACCGGCCGAGTTATGGAGGAGATATAATTAAAAAGAACAATTTTTGGTAGGTCAGAATCTTCACAGTCCATTAGACTGGTCCCACTGTCGACTATCATAAAAGGCTTCATTCATGAGTCAACAGTAGTACCAGTTTACACAGTCCATAATTTATTGGAAGGTCGTTCCAAATACTTACGCTAATGAAAAGAATAGAGTCGCGAGCAGCTGATCAATAATCGTTTTTCATTTCTATTTTTATGATTTTCAAATATGTTTTTTTTTGAAAATTGAAATAAAATTTCATACTATTGGCCCATAATCTTAAAACTATCTTAAACTGTGTACCGCTAATAGTTCTGCAATGTTTCGGAAGTAATGATCTTTAACAGTGTTAACCGAGGTTTTGTTGTAATGATTTCATTAGGAAACCTCGGTTGATATTGTGAAATGTAGTGAGAAAACATCTTAAATGGTTAAACTTAGCCAAATTGAAAACTTTTGCGTTTAATTAAGAGGACATAGGTCTCATTTATATGAAAACCAAGACATGTTCATGGTAACAAACGACCTTTTCTTTTATGCTTTTCGGTGGTTTATCGAGAAATAGAGATATATTTTACTTAAAAGTCTTAATGCACAAACCAGTGAAATTATCAAAAAAAATATGGCATGCTTTCGTTCTTTTCACTCAATTAGATGCTATCTGAGCGGAGCCTAATAAACTTTGTGACTAATTTAATGACGTTACCTAATAATTTCGCTTTAAGATTTTTTCCCAAAAATTATCACTTCCCCTTACATTTTTGCATTACAGAAATAAAATTATCGTTTGTTATCGGTGGGGAATCGATAAATATTTCATTTCGTGAATATTTTCCCCCAATGAAAGATAAACCGACCCTTCAGCGAAACAGTCAATTAATTTTCCCCCATGATTTCTAACAATATTTTCTAATGTAGATATATTATATTTCAAAAAATGATTATTTTAAAGAATAATCTGCTCTATAACCCACCCCCTTTCTAAAACAACAACATCAACAACAACGACGATGACAACAACAACAACAACAACAACAACAACAACACCACATTTAAAAGACAGGACAACTGAAGATAACAATTCCGACACCACCTCCTCGAACAAAAAAAGTGCACCTTAAACATAGCTTGATATGCGCCTGTTATCCTTTTAAGGCGCTTGTCTTAAAGTTTTTTGTATTTTGCTTGACCCCTGGTAAATCAAACCTCAAATCTATTTGATACAGACTGGTCGATCTTTGTTAAAAAACTTAAAAGGAGATTTCACAAGCAATAAAAGGTATTAAATCACACAAACTCTTATTTTGTCGTCACTAGTCACCCATAAAAAGGTAAACCCATCATTGCTACTGCCACAACCGGATAAAAGGATTTAAAGAATCGTATAATTGCGTATAAATCAATTTAACAAAACAGCTCAATGACTGAAAAGGTAGACAAATCCACCGTGTAGGACCAGTTTTGGTGCCATGCGTGGTGCGCCAATTGCTCGGCTTGTCAAGACGACAAATGGGCTCAACCGTTCATCGTTTCATAAATTGAATTTTATTGTGACAGACACTCTGGGGGAACCTCCCAGGATTTTATTAGTCTTGCGACCCCTTGGTCACGTGATCCCTAGAAATGTCATTAATAGGTTTGATGCACAAGTGGCTCGGACCGCTAATTTGCCATTGAGATGGTTAGCGCGTTTTATTTTTCTACGGTGAATGTGAATCTGATCCATAACGTCATGCAAGTGTGTAATCGCCACCATATGGTTATGTAATCACAGATTATAATGTTTTTGATAGAATCTCTTATACCTTTAGATGCGTTTAATATTAGAAAGAAAGCGGACAATTTTCAGGCACTTTTCTTTTATCAAGGAGTTATATAACTGTGTAAATTAGAAAATAAAATCATTTTGTCATCTTTTTTTATAATTTCGAAAGTGTATGTGCGATGGATGATCAGTTGTTACGCACAATAACAATATAAAAACCTCACAAGTCAAGACACAATGAAATAACATTTTACAAAGAAATAGACTGTGCTTTTTAGCTACCAAACGTTTGTTTTTGCTTAAATTCAAATGATTCTCAACAAAATTATATCCGTTAGAAGATTTTTCTATTTCTATTCTAGATTTTCAAGGGTAGTTTTAGTTTTCCCCCTTAAAATTCTTTTCCAGATTCAGAATTAATAGTGATCGAGTTTTCTCGTTTATTCAAAAGTGGCAAGATAGACCAGCCTTTTTTATTTAAATTCCTGGTTTGAATAAAACTGAAGTGGTTTGATTTCTAGTCATTAGGCTCCTACATTTATGACCAGGTTTTTAATGATCCCTGTATTTTTTTTCTAATAGTTCTTCACAATAATTCCTCAAGTGGTCAATTTTGGCGTTCTTTTACAAAATATTCTTTTATATTTTCTCGTTCTCATTTACCTTTCAGTGAATAATGTATTATCTTTTTAATTCATTCGAGATGAATAACGGTGACCATTTTCTAGTTCTAGAATTTCCTTCCCAGATTTTTGAACACGTGATTAGTTTTCCTGTTTGTCTGTTTGGTTCTTGTATTTTCATTCCTGACTATTAATTTTGTTTATTCTATTCCACTTTACCGGTTTACCTTTTAGGATATTTTTTTTTGTTTCAATAATTCTATACCCTATCAATCACAGTAACCGATTTACTTTTTCTTATAATTACTACCAGGAGAGATATTGTTTCCTTTATAATATGAACCTGTGCGTCAAATTTCGAACAATTTGATATGCCGTGAGTTGAAACATTGAGCAGCCTGGACAGCCACAGTGTGCAGAAAGAAGATTGCCTGTCTTTCTAAAGATACTTTTAGGCCTTATCTATCTAAGGAGCATAAAGTGAAGACTCTGGACAGACTGTGGATGCACAGGCTGGTTAGAGTCTTTGTTTGTCGCGCATTGGTAATTGTTGCAAATGTCACGCACATGCTCATATCTAAAGAACTACCTAGAGTGATATTGAATTCTTATTTCTATTGCAGATTGCGCACACTGTCAAAATTTCATACTCTGGTATGTTTTATTCCGAATTTCATAATGATATTTTTTCCAATTCACTAACAAAGTATTTTGTTTCAATCTTACCTAAAAAGATTACTCTTTAACATTCTCTCCTATATCAGATTTCCTAGAATGGTTACTTTTGTTCTTATACTTATATTTTAGATTATATTACGAGATGTCATTTTCTGAGCTTATTTCCTTTTCAGGATATTATCCAAAGTTATCGAATTTTTTATATACATATATTTTTAAAAATTTTCTGTAGTAATAGTATTGTCTTTTGCTTGTATTACTGCTCTAGCTAATCTAGAATAATCAAATACATGTAATCAGTTTTTAAATTTTCTACCATAAGTACCTACATTGATTGCTTGTTCTGTTCTTATAACCTATTAAAAAATACACGGATTATATCTTTTGTATTATGATTCTAACATCATTGACGTTTAAATGTGCATCAGATCAAACCCGGTTTAATGCTTCTATCAAAGTTTTTCAGTAGTATCATGGTTCGTTTCTATAGCTAATTATGGCTTCCTATCAGTTTGAATAAGAACCATATTCCAAAGATATGTATCGCATTGACCTTACATATCATAAAATGTATACTTGATTTTCCAAACCAGATCTATTTCGGGGACATAAATGAGATATTTTGAAAGTAGATTTTATTATTAACACCAAAATATGCGATTCGCACAAGATTGCATACCACCAATGGCGTTCCACCATCAGTGTTTTATCAGTGCTTATTAATCTATTTTCAGGTTACAAAAATTTCTATCCCTGAAAATCTTCAACGATCAGTTATTGTAATATCATAATTTCATTTAGCTTTCTATGCTTTTATTTTTTATCCAGAAATACCAATTTCTTTTGTTTGCCAAGAATTTGTAATTTGAAAGTTCGTTTATTCTTTTTTTTATATTTTGATTTTTCGTATTCTCTCTTTATATCAAGAATATCTTTTATTTGAAATTTTGTTTGTTCATGTATTTCTCTGTATTTCCATTTCTTTCTGCAAACTGTGGTCGATTTCGTTTGTTTTTAATCCGCTTATCTCTACTTAGTCCACAAATCATTCCAGTGGGAATTAAATTAACACTTTAAAATCATAAAACTCATATCTTTATTTTCTGGATTGCCCGTTTAATATGCTGTATGTATTTTTCAATAATCATGACATGCATCATTTGTGAACAATACTTTGATATTTGAGATTCTTCTATTTCTATTTACTAATTGAAAGGAAATATCTCTGTTCAGTAATTAATCTATTCTTATACTCTGTTGAATAACATCTTTTCAATCTATCTGAAGAGGAACTCTAAAATCAGTTTCACATTTCCGTAAACTTTTAATTCTCTCACAAAATTCTGAATTAGAAACATAAACTATTCAAGTTAATTTGGTTGGCATGCTTAGGTTTTCGTGAAAAATGAATGTTTAAGCATACGAAAAATATTGTGCATCTAAGCATTCTCCCTCCGTATGTCCTAATTGTTCAAACCGTCGACATTTTGATGGTCTATCGCAATATTATTGTAAGTGCCAATAAATATATTGACACTTACAAACGTTTTGCACTGTATCCTCGATTTTTCAATTGGATATCTTTATATCTTGCACGCCAGTGGATAGATCTTGTTAGCAAATGTCTGATTTACATAGACTCAAGTGTCATTTGTTTTATATCTCGGGTGAAATGCCACTTGAAGTCAATTAAAATCAGTTAAGCATTTGAAAGTAAATGTTATCTGACAGCAACTTTATACGGGCATCTCATTTTCTACTATAAAATGACTTTTGAATAAATCATGCACATTTTGCATCCGAATTCAGGTGTTGAATTCGGCTCTGTCGATGGTGATGACGAGTCAATCTAAATCTCCAATCGCAACTGCAGTATTTAAAGCCCCCGTCTGTGTTCGTGAATATTTCCGAAACGCCATGCAATGTGATCTTAGACGACTACGAACACAAAAACTAGAATTTTATTCTCAAAGATAAGCTTGAATTTGTCATTCCAATATTTGGTCATGCAAATGATTATGACGCGATGATCTAAATATAGTCCTAACTTGATGAATATTTATGACCAGCAACATCTCGGACAAGAATTTGAATACAACTCCTGTATAGCTTTTGCTCGTGCGTGGTATTATTTCACGTGACCAAAATCTTATTTACATGCTTTACTTTATACGGCAGTTTATGCGTATCTCGAAAAAGCCGCCGTTTCTTGATTGATTTGTATTTTTATGTAGCTCATCTTTCATTAGACTAAATCAAGAAAAAATATTCGAAGGATATTCACGAAATATTTTTTTTACTCTAAACACAGACCGGGGCTTTAACGTTTGCATTGCACAAATATGACATCCATGGTTCATTAGATAATGCCCAATGGTGACCAAAATATTTAGCTAATTAGCCCCCAACCGACGAAGATAAAGAGAACTTCTGGTTTGGACTTCGCCCGTCAGTCTGCTAGTCCGGATGTTTCATTTTTTCCAGTCTTTTTTTGTTAGCCCTGGGAAATTTCAGCTGTTTTTTTTGTATATTGAGTTTGCATCAGTTAGCTACAGAACAAGTTAAAGTTTGGTTCTAGTCCATTTTTTTTAAAATACGGATGCTGGACAAAGGAAATATAAGAAAATTCAAGTTTTCCGAACTTTTTTTTTTCACAACGCTTGGAGGTACGGAGTTAATGTTTGGTATGTGAATTTGCATCAATGAGTAACAGAATCAGTATACATATATAGGTATTATTCCCGCATATTTATTTTGGGGGAAGATATGATTACTGGACTATAAAATTTACAAAGGATATTTCAGTTTTACGGTCATTTTTTTCAAAACGCTTAGGTGTATCTAGGTAATGTTTGGTATGTGAGCTTCTATTAATAAGTAACAGAACAAGTTTAAGTTTTGGTTCCGATCTATTGATTTTTGAGGAATACAATGTATACGGTTGCTGGACTTAGGGAAATATTACTAGGGAATTTCTGTTTCCCGGCCATTTTTCGTTTTCAAAACGCTTAGATCGGACTAATTTTTATGGTATGTTAGTTTCAAAATATGAGTTAAATTACCATTATAAGAGTTGCTCCAAATTATTGATTTTTTAGGAAAATGCGGATGTTGGACTAGGAAATTTAAGTTTTTCCGGAGTTTTTCTGGACGCTTACAGGTATTGAGCTGGTTTTGGTATGCGAGTCAGTATCAATAAGGTATAGAACACATTTAGTTTGGGTTCCGGTAAATTCTCTTAAGAAAAAAAGAGATGTTAATAAATTCTACAAAAGTTTAGTTTTCTAGACCTTTTCCTACAAATTTGGATGTTTTGAGCTTAAATGGGGTATGCGGAATTGCATTTTTTGATAACAATACAATGAGGAATTTGTTTTGATCCAAAATATCTAAGGTAAAAACATACAGGACTAATCAAATTTGAGTATTGCATTTGTGCATGGCATTTCCAACAATTTCAAATATGCGAAAGGTAAATCCTCTGGCCAGCCTGTGCAGACGCACAGTCAAACCAGAGTCTTCACTATGCGCATTGTAGATGCAGATAAGGTACTGAATCCTAGTCATAGTCTAATTACAAAGTGTTGTCGAGGCTGCACAATGTATGTTCACACACGCATGAAATTGGTAGAAATGTCACACACATGCTTATTTTTTTACAGTCGGTAGCCGGTAGGTAATGCTGTGCAATCTCGATTGTAGAAGTTTTAAAAGGTGGAAATAAGCATGTCCTGTGAATAATGCGGTTATTCAAAGGAATAAAAACTGTATTTAAAAGAGTTCACATCTTTAATTTTCACATAAATATTTGCATGAATATTATTGGCATTTATACTTTTTGAACATTACGTAATCAGTTTCTATGAAATTACTCCTTTGAATTTTCGACTGATTCAATCAACAACACTGAACGAAATTTCTTAGTTACATTGTACTTTGTTATTTTTTTTTTAATTTCAGCAAGGCACTTGCAATAGCTTGGTTCTGATCCATCGTCATGCCTTTTTAAACACACTTGCGTTCAGGATGACAAATCGGTGCAAACATTTTTGCAAATTATACCCTGCTTCGAACACAGGTACGCGTGCATCACGGGGTATAAACTGCGAACAGGTTGCACCGTTTTGTATCCTAAACTCAAGGCAGATCTCGGGGTCTTTATATTCTACAGGTATTTTCTCTCTTTTCTTGCTGTGGAAAAGATACCTGTTCAGAAAAGTGTCCTGTATTTAATGATATTTTCTAGTTGTTTGATCATTATTATTTCTTTAATCAACAATTTATTCCGCATATAACCTTACATCAATTACTCTCATAATTCACCAAGGTAATATGACATCAGTGGTCCGAAAAATTGTTTCTTTAAAACAGAAAACCTCTTTAACGGATCATTTTTTTTTCTTTACCTGCGGAAACAAAGAAAGTTGAATTCTCCGAGGGTTAAAATGCTTTTCTGAACTGTTCCAAAATAGGAGGAAAGAGAAACCATGCCCAGAAAATTTTGAAATGTTTGTTGAGACTCTCAAGCTGTTAAAGTCTACTTTATTTTTATATTTGCTCCATAGCTTTCTATAAAATTGACCCCCAAAATATGGTAAATAACCGCATATTCTAAAGGTATGGGGATCTCAATAACCCCCAAATTCTTAGGCCTGCAGAAAAAAAACCTGTTAATGTCTAGGATAACAGACTTCATTTTAAAAAAATGAATTTTCTTTATCACGGCGGGGAATCACGTGGCACTATTATTTTGGAAGGTCGTCAATAATTCTGTCAATATAAGACCAATTTGAATTCGGTTTAGAAGCAGAAGGTGAAAAAATAACAGGAATTCGCTGGATATGACAGATCTTTTAAAAAACACTGCTAATAAAATGTTTTTGACGACCAAGAAAAAACTTACTTGGTCGTCAATAACTTTTTTATCCACATATTTTCGAAAAATCTACCACATCCAGCTATTTCCTGGCGTTTTTCGCCCTCACTACTTCAGAGATTGATCAAATGGGTCATGTACTTACACTGTTATTGAAAAATATCGAAAAAATTGTGTCACGCGATGCCCCGCCGTGTTAATGCTTTTTGGTGGATTTTCGAGAAATAACGGTAAAAGATCACTTGGTTATCTCATCGCAAAATTAGTGATCCTATTTGACGTTATCTTAAATGAGCCAATTAAACCAATGACATCATACAGTTGCATAGCAATCATAAGCAAAATGTGCTCAAAAATAGCTTCATTTTGATATAGAATATACCTGGACATACTGCTTTTTCTTGGCTAATGAAGCGCCCTTAAAATTGGGTCTCAAACACTTTACATGAACCTTAATTACCTAATATCTGTTAAAGACTGTTCTGGCATCAATTTATTTATAAAAGATAAAAATGATTCAAATTATTGTTAAAACCGACTTATAACTTTCCAACAGTTACCGTGATTAGACGAAATATGACAAGGGTTACATACTATGACTATCAACAGATATATCCTCTCGCCATATTTGCCGCCCTATTAGCTTCTGGATGGGTATTTTTCATAAGATGGAAAGCTGATGCCTCCGCTCATAATCCGAGAAAATCTCATCGATTTACGACCACTGTTTAAAGAAAATAATTTCATAGTCTCCGGTTACCAAAGCGACATCTCTATTCTGTCGCCCGCCATTCTTTACCCTTGTCTGTTAATATGAAAGGACTTGTAGTCAAGGTTTCTTTTCGCGTTTAGGATAAATATAACGAAAGTGTTACCTGAAAAAAAGAGGACTGTCCGCAAATTGATGCCTACATCTGTCCTGCCAGGTTGGTGCAACCTCTTTCATGGAGCAGGTGATTTTTTTCTGGTTTGCTAAGACCCCAGTCGACTGACTTAATATGAAAGGTCTTGTAGTCAAGGTTTCTTTTGGCGTTTAGAACAAATATAACGAAAGTATTACCTGCAAAAAGACAATACCATCATAATAAGAACAGTTGACGAATTAATGCCTACATCCGTCTTCCCGGTTGGTACAACCTCTTTCATAGACCAGATGAATATTGCTTTCTGGTTTGCTAAGACAAAAGTTGACTGTCTTACTTGTTTTCAATCCAAAAAACAAAGTATGCAGCCAGGTGTTTAGAATTAATTTTTCAGGGCATAAAATACAAAGACTTATAAGTTTTTTACTTGTAGTTGTAACCGTTAAAGTAAAACAAACCTTTTTCGGCGATTTCGTTGTGTATTCAGTAAACTTTCTTATAATGCGGTTTGCCGACCCATTTAGAGTACAGTTAATTACATCCTGAAATTGACATTTATCTCAATCAAAACCATTCTAATTCGCTCACTCAGCGCTCCGTTTATTAATTCCAAACACTCACTCAATCTCTCAATTTCGCTCTAAAATACATAAAATATATACAATCAACAGCTACATTCAAAATAAATATAAAAAGAATAAAATCGCGTTTTCATTTACATAATTAAAATTGTTAGCGTCTGATTGGTCCTAGAAGATATGTGAAGCTTTTTTATAGAACGTGTATACTTATTTTATTAAAGGGAGGTAATAAGTAATATAAGTATCCCTTTAATTCACTCACAGCTCACTCCACGCACTCATTCAAATTCATTCCAAAAACCATTCCAAATAATTTACATTGTGAATTTCACGATGTTGTTTTAACTGTTATTTTTGGTGTTCTGTAGATCTTGCTCTAGCAACCACTTTTATCACGGAACACTTTTATAATAATCTTGGAAGGCAACGAATGTTACATTTCCTACTAACATTGAAATAACAACTGATCACAAGATTCGAAAATATTTAACATCCTTTGACCACTTGAGCGATCAGCTCCCAGTTGTCAAAACGACGAGGTTATATATTTGTGCGTCAATATTAGTTTAACCGTAACGGCTTTAAAAATAAGATATATATAACGAATTGTCGCCATAATAAATATGCATCAGATCCCATACTGTAAGATGAGAAAAACAATGAAATGTCCGTTTTCTTTGTCACTACAAGTTAATGTTAGCCTATTTTGTGTCAAAGTGTTTAGACGTGGCGCACGCTAATGCTTAACATTTTGTAACGTCGATTTACTATAAAGCTCCAACTACAGTTAATTTCATCGTGAAATTGACATTCATCTCAATCAAAACCATTCTCAATCGCTCACTCAGCGCTCCATTTATTTATTCAAAACATTCACTCAAACTATTCAAATATTCTCTAAATTACTAAAACAATATAAGTTCAACAACCACCTTCAAAATGAATCAAGCAAGAACCAAATCGCGATTTCGCCAACATAATTGAAATTTTAAGCGTCTGATTGGTTCTTGAAGAAATAGGAGGCTATTTATAGAACTTTTATGCATATTTTATTAAAGGAAGGTAATTAACATCGCTAATTTTGTTCATCCTGAACAAAATTATCGTTGCTGGATTACCTCCCATAAATTTTACTTAAAACTCGCTCCTCTCACTCATTCAATATCATTCCCAAATCATTCCCAAATCATTCAACTTGTCAATTTCATGATGTCGCTGTCATAAAGAATCAACATGTGAGTCAAAAATATTTGCCATTCGCAGATGAAGTGAATGTAACGATAATTCGTTTACTATGATCAACATGTTATGCAAGTTTGTATCATATCCCGATGAAAATGGGAACCTTCAATAGCCCTGCTAATTGACGTTGGTTGTCACTCCTAGGTTTAAAGCTTCTAAAGACCAAGCAAATTCTTGGAAATGGAGTAAATTTAATTATAATTTCCCCGTTTTTGAGATATACGCCTTTTTCCAAAAAATCTAATCTCGTTATCAGTTGTAGAAGCAAATGGTTAGCTATTTTGGGGACACTACAAATACCAATTGCTTTCGAATTAATAAGGTACTAAAGTGCTCCGTAGTACTATTTTCTTCTATCAAAAACTGATTTCTTCGTGAGAATTTGTAGATTCCAACGAAGTAAAAGTTGGTATTTCAATCGATAAAAAGCCAAAAACATTCTTAAACAATTTCAACTCGATCGGACGCGATTTAACGGTTATATTGGGCCAGCCAAGGAACTTTTGGACTATACCTCGTAGTTCTTTTTTTTTTCTAAAAGGAGTTGTATAAGAAAATACCTAGTCTGGCCGCCAGACTCTTCTTTTTTCAGTGTTATTTCAAAGGGAATCAAATCATTACAAATCTTACAAATAACAATTAAGTCCCCTGACTCTAAAAAGAAGAGGTTTTTATTCAGCACTTGTTAATATGAACTTGGATTAAAGAGGCTTATAATAGAACTACAAAAAAGGTTTTTCTGAAAATGCTTACAAAAACGACTGCGGTGAGTCTTGATAATACCAACCAGTTAAAACAATAAATCAAAAGCATTTTGTCTCAAAGAGATTATTCAATATAGATAAGTGCTGCATTATTTTTAGAGGAACTGGGACCCCATGGTTAGCCTCAATAATCGAGACGTTATTTCAGGCTGATTGTTTCTGGATTATTGACATCTGAGCCCGAGGTCATAAAACTTTTCTCAGACTCAGGCTCATTTTTTTCAAATTTCAAATTAAAATAAATGTATGAAAATAAAAGATAATGAATAAGTTGTTATTCCTAACAACTTATTAATATCATCTTTTATGTTTATACATTTAAATGAGTAATGAAACAGTATAACGGCTTTAATCTTAAACTGAAATTTCGAATTGCGGAATCACGACCCCATGTCGAGCCTCAATAATCTAGACGTTATTTCATGGCTGATTGTTTCTGGATTATTGACATCTGAGGTCATGTCAAGATTGGTTTATGTCGTCTCCCGGCGTTCTGGCGAACCTCAGTCTGTCGGAACTGCGATGTCATCCGATACTCCCGATTATCCAATAAATAGCAAACAGGGAAATAGATATATATTGGAAAATGTCCCATGTCCTATATTTATTGAAATAATTTTAGGGGAAAAACTATGACCGATGAGAACTAAATTCTGTCTTCCTTACATGCTTTAAAGTACTTAAGGTACCTGGAACCTAGTTGTATTAATTTGTATGGGTTCCAATAGAGGTCATCAGTTTTGCTCTGTTGTGTATTGTAGTGTATGTACATAGATATGACTCGAATAAAGTATTAAATACATAGGCCAATAGCTCTTTGTTTTGGGGAAAAACGTGTGTGTTTTTTTTTCTTTTCAACCGGACAACCTGACTACTACTTTTTACTTGTCCGATTTAGGAATAGGGTCGCTCTAATGTTCAAAAATGATTCCTCGTTGAAATCTAAGGAATTAATATTCATGGTGAAGACTATTTTCTGTATGAATTGGAGTAAACTTTATCGTGTTGACGTACATTGGAAATAATTTTCTAGTGTAAATATTTGGCGAATTATAGGGTTTTTTTTAACGTAGTTTCTCTTTTTTCTCATTTTTTCTATAGCTACTTGTACAACCAGAATAATTGTCTCATCATTTTTCATATATATTTCAAATCGTTTCTATATTTTTCAAAGAAAATCTGCTACATTCTGTATTTTTGTGGAAACGGTTAAAGGTGGATGTTTGAAATTACTTGGTGTGAATTCTATTCAGTTTCAATCATGATCCCTCGGCGATTCTATGAAGCAAAGCTCGCGAATAACAAGGGCGTAGCAATAAAACCGAGTCATTTCGCACGCAGGTTGCATGACGTCAAAAGCAGAATGATTACTGCGTTTTGTCATCAAATTATAATAGGCCAGAAGATCGCTTAAAACAATTCTTCTTCAAGCCTATTGACAAAAGTATCACCAGAAGCCGAATAACCTTTAAATGACCCCCCCCCCCCCCCCCCACGCCAAAAAGAAGAAGAAGAAGAAGAAAATTACTACATTTGTGCCCAGGAGAATTTCCAGTTTACGGAGAAGTTCGAGGGATGTTCTGATGTAATCTGGTTGGCGGTAGACAGGCTTCAGTCGTTTTTGTTGCGTTTTCGGGAAAATAGTTTGTTATACATGTAGTTCCATCACAAGCTTCTTAAATCCAAGTTCATATTAACAAGTGCCGAACAAAAATGTCTTTTCAGATACATGGCATCTAATTGAAATGTTTGTATTTACTTTGTCGCATTTAATTCCCTTTGATAAAATACTGTATAGAAGAGTCTGGCAGCCGGATCAGGTTGATGGGCGTAAAACGACAGGTCAATTATGAGATTTTTTGTGGACATGCAGTAATATATTAATTTTTAACAAGAGGACCATTGGCCCTAAAGCGCTCACATGGGTAACTTGATTGACCAAATTTCAAATAAGTCTAATAAATTAAGAAAGCAAATATTCTAACTATATTTCAAGACACTTGAGCGTAAAATGTGGCGTAAAGAGAGGAAACAAGGTTTTTTTTCTAAAATTTGGCCCTGTGACCTAGTTTTCAACCAAACTTGATCCATTTAGCAATCATGCTAGATTTCATGTAGACAAACATTTTGACAAAATTTCAACACATTCGAGCAAAAAATGTGGCATTTGGAGTGCACACAAGGTTGTCTAAGATTTACCCCCTTGACCTTACTTTTTGCCATTTATATAATCATGGACTCCATACCTATTTGTTGACCCAATTTGGCCCAATTTCGAAATTGTTCGAGGGATCGATCAGACAATCATTCTGACCAAGTGCCAAAAAATTCGGGCAAAAAAACAAAATCGTCCTCTACAGTGCACACAAGATGTTGACGGACGACGGAAGACGTACGACGGACTCCAGACTTTCCACAAAAAACTTCTGGAACTTTTAACTTAAGGTCATTTGGTTTAAAGTGAAGGTGATTTAAGATATGAAGGACAAAACTATTAAAAACCAACCAGCATCCCATAATCATGGATTTTCTTAAAAAAGAACAACTTGTTCAAAGGTGAATGAAATACTAATATGGTATTGATATAGGGCTGTTTGACTTTTTTTTAAAAAAAGGATTGCCAGTCCTGCGTTCAAGGTGGCAAAGCAGAGCTTGCGCTAACATACTAGAGGATGCCAAAAATAAATTTTCTTTGAA
The DNA here is from genome assembly GCA_948146395.1 of Fragum whitleyi. NCBI lineage: Eukaryota > Metazoa > Mollusca > Bivalvia > Cardiida > Cardiidae > Fragum > Fragum whitleyi. Next base: position 64,123,834 of record OX411544.1, read on the forward strand.
GAGTATCCCTGTCCTACGTTTAGGATGATAAAAAACGTTGCGAACTATTTGCCAATTATCCATCGCATTGGACGCAAGTATGCGTGCAAATCGGTGTATAATTTATTAACAATATGCAAGGTTTTGACATCCTTAACGCAGGCATTTCCTTCAAAGAGAACAACTTATTGCGATTACACCACACTTTGTCGCCCCGTTAATTATTTTAATCAAACAATTTGTATTAGGAACAAGAGACCACCGGGAAAACTACGTGAAAATAAAAAAGGCCAGTTTTGTTGCGACTGATAAGACTTAAAAAATGCTCAAAACACATGCATGATTCAAGACAATGTCTCGTGGGCCAGCAGAAAAGGCACAATCGACCAGTCTACTGGTTTGGGTTTCTGGGAGGGTCATGAATTGAAATTAACTTGATGACGGATGACCACAAAATGTTTTCCCTTGGTATGTTTCATTCCAAATAGAGCCATGGAGGAATAAGGAAGCAGATGACTTAGACTGGTAACCGTCTCTTGAATAGAGGTAACTCGTGTATAAATATGAAAGAAGGTATGCAAGAATAATTTCTAAATTCTAAGTCTATTATCCTGATTTAAGGAGGAGTTTCAGACAAAAGAGTAAGTTATCAGATATTATTACTATACTTCAATTTGGTTATGTACTTTGTTTACTAAAAGTACTAATCCAATGGCCAGAATACTAAGCTACAGATGACTGAAATGCTACAAACAAAGAATAGACGAATTGGGGAGTGCGCTGGACTTCAACTAGGCATGCATATCATCCTTATTTTAATCCCCTTCGTAGACTTTGAGTATTTTTCAAACGAAATGTAGAACGAGAAATTCTGCGTTATAATTCAACTGGCAGAGCGTGACTTAGCAGTAATGTAATTTTGCAAGTTTATTTTCAATATTTTGGGTTCTTTCAAAAGTTTTTCGGCAATTATTGTGTACGCGAGAAAATAACTGTTTCCAAAATCCAAATGATTCACGTGCTTAGAGAAAGCTAACATTTTTCATCGTTGGGTTACGTGAAGCCTCGTAACTTCTGCTTGGACAAGCTGAAGAAGGGTTACATGAGTTTAGAATCTCAAGTCATTTATGTCCACTGTCTTAAGAAGTAAATAGTTTTAAAAAAGAGTCTGATTTACCTTTACCCTAAAGCCCCAGTCTGTGTTTAGAATAAAAAGAAACTCTTTCGTGAATATTCTTTGATTTTTTTTCTTGATTTAGTATTAAGAAATATGAGTTACTTAAAAAAACAAATCAATTAACAAACGGCGGCTTTTTCTTGAAACGCATAATCTGTTGTGTAAAATAAAATATGTAAATGAGATTTTGGTCAAGCCCACGTGCAGGAGCGGTAAAGGAACGGTATTGAAATTGGAGTCCGAAATGATGAGGGTCATAAATATTCATCAAGTAAGACCTATATTTAGATCACCGCGTCATAATCATTTGCATTACTGAATATTCGAATGACAAATTCAAGCCTATCTTTGAGAACAAAAGTCTAGTTTTTGTGTACATAGACGTCTGAGAACATTGTCTTGCGTTTCTGAAATGTTTACGGGGGCTTTAAATGCAACGTTCCGTTACATTAGCACCCTGCCAGGTCAATAATAATGAATTTTACACACGGAGCGTGAAACTTTATTGATTGTGTATAATTATTCCCTTACTGATCATTCTCTGGATATTTTGAAAAAAAAAAAAAAAACAACACACACACACGAAAAAATAAACAAAAACAAAAAAAAAAAAAAACCGTTACAACGTCTCTGTTGTACTCAATCGGGAACCCTCGGCGATAAGATGCGGAATACAACTCGGGAATAATACGCGCGTCATTTCGCACGCGGATTTATATGACGTTACAAATATCAGCAATCCACCCAAGGATGCAATAAAATGGGCATACAATAATTTGATAACAAAACGTAGTGTTTTACTGCGTTTTGTCATCAAATTATAATATTCTCAATAGATCTCCACAGACAATCGGAAATAATTAACAAAATGTGTTTTTCTTCTATTGATTGAATGGAGTTTAACGCCGCTTTCAACAATTTTTCAGTTATATCGCGGCTGGTTTACCTAACAATGAATTCCTGGTATTTCTCTCACCAGTACAACCATCACATCCTTTCCTAGCCTCCAGCTGCTATCTCACATAGATCTACGATTATCAACCCTTTGGTGAGAGACAAATACATGTAGTCGGAAAGAATGAGTGCCGCCGTCGGGGATCGAACCCGGGACATCTTGATTGATAGTCCGACGCGTTACCAACTGCGCTATGACGGCGGCTGTGTTTTTCTTCAATAACCTATGTACCTCTACAAGTCGAATTACCTAAAGGAAGACCACCAAACTACTACATTTACGTCCGTGGTACTTTCCAATTTACGGTGTTCCGAACGTGTTACTGTATCAGTTCCGAGAATATATCACAAAATACGGTAAAATAATTGATATGTTTTTTTTATGCTTTGACAATATTTTTTACGGTATATTCTAGGTAAATACTCGTTTTTGCGACCATCAGGCCCTGGGTTCTATCATTGCAATCGGTCCATGGAACTTTCATTGATGAAAATAAAAAAAATGATATTAATAAGTTTTTATTTGTAACAAGTTATTAATATTATCTTTCATGTTAATACATCAAAATGAGTATTGAAACAGAATTACGGCTTTAATCTCAAATTGGAATTCGAGAAAATTTGGAATTGAGCCTGAGTAAAGTTTTATAACCTCGGGCCTAGGTGTGGATTTTAAAGCGTCTTTAAGGTCAGTGAAGACTAGCAAAGGTTCGTATGTTTTATTAAATGGAGGTAAAAACCGCTAATTTAGACAAAATTGTCGATATTGTATTACCTCCCTTGAATCTCACTCAAAACTCCCTCATGACTCCAAAAACAATCATCTTGTCAATTTCACGATGTTGTTAACTGTGTATAATATTGTCGCATTTGAACGTTTACTACAATATAGTAAGTGAAATAAACAAGCAATACTTCATGATTCAAAGACATTTATCCAAGTTTATTCCTTTTTAAATACATAATATTCCGTCAATATAATATCACCATTTTTTATCAGTTGAACAAATCTAATAGAAGAAAATCGAGGAAATATCTTCATATATTTTTTTGGAACGAAAGAGAATAATCAGAAACTTCGTTTAACAATTACTTGAAAAAAAGGAGTAAGAGAAAACGAAACCATCTATTGAACGAACGTAAAATTAAGGTTACTATTCAATAAGATGAAAACTAATCAAGATACAAAAGCGTTTACTCTGCTTTGACTTCGCTAAGTGCGAAGGACACTCTAGGCTTTATGCATGGTTTGCAGATTTTATTTTGCAATGATATTCCGAGTCAAGCCTAACTTGACAATTTTGGTTTTAGCTAAAAACATTATTCTTCCCAGTCTTTAGAATTATGACAGCAAAAAATTTCTTGTGATAAAAAATAATCTGAGTGCACTTGCAGTTTACATATGTGACCCGTCACGCGAAAAGGGACCATCTGGGTAGTGCGTAAAGTGTCGACCCTTGTCAGACTGCGCAGACTGCGCAGACTGACTAGGGTCGAAACTTTTCGCAATGCCATTACTTTCTGAATCTAGGATGATCAATCTACCTTCCAGCGAAAGAATTTTTGAAATGCGACTTCAGGTTGACCTATGCTGGATCAAATTTTCTTTCAATAATTCATTTTACAGAATTCCCGGATGGACCCTTTTCGCTTGACGGGTCACATATATATGGCTTTTTAACCAAACCATGTCGTCTTAGTTCTAGCACTTTTTAGAAAGTTAAAGTTAATTTTTTACGTTATTTTTGTACATAAAGAATTGAGACATAGTTTCGAAATATAAAATATTTTCGTTCAAAAGCACTCACAAATATACTTAGAAACCGTACAATGCAACACAAACAAACGAGTATTATTTCATTTTAAGCACACAAATAATATTAATAACAATAATATCAAGTTGAAATAATAAAATATATTTTGAAACACATTTTCCTAACAAACTATTGTTTTGGTGGACGTTTACGTTCACCAGTATTATATACCGTGTAAGAACAATCCAGTCAGATGTTAATAGATTTTCAAAAAAGGGGTGCTCACTTAGATTCAATTTACACTTTTTCAAGAATTGTATCCGTCTGACAACTATGCATTTTGAAAATGGTGTGAAACAAGGATTCTACATAACTTGTTGAAACCGCAAGGACAACTTTAAAAAACGAAATCATATGCAATTCTGAGATCGGGCGAACGTTTTACTTGCGTAGATCTACTTTTCAGACCGAGTGAGTAAGTTGCCATTTGTTTCCCAATGGTCTATGGGAGGTCACTCATGAAAATTGTTTCGTTTTGTTTCACTTTCTGCATATAGGTCGGTTTTATTGACCTGGCATTGACGAGGTTCACTCGAACCAACTAAGAGCAAACGGTACCTTTCTGCATTTATCTTACTTAAATTGGATCAATGCACGAACTAAGAGTATATTTCATAATATGAGCCTGTGGGTGACGTTTTCAACAATTTGACATGTGCGTTAAGGACCAACATTAACCAACCTCGACTTCAACATAGTATAGTTAGAAGTTTGCCTGACTTTCTAAAGACTCTTTTGGACCTTATCTTTCTATAAAGCGCAAAACGAGGACCTTGGTCAGGCTGTGCAAATGCACAGGCTGGCAAGAGTCTTTGCTTGGCGTACATTTGAAATTGTTGAAAATGTCAAGCACATGCTCATATGTACTTTGTCAGAATTTAAATGAATTTGAAGATGATGAAGTGTGTCTGTTATTGATGATTGATCAAATATTCCATAAAGTTTAATTTCAGGTCCAATGAACCAGCCCTGCAATCAAGGTGACAAAACAGTGCTATCTGTTTGTGCAAATAACACCCCTTTTTACAGCTAGTTACATCGTGAAATTGACATTCACTCAATCAAAAATCATTCTAAATCGCTCACTCATCGCTCTATTCATTCATTCTAAACACTCACTCAAACCATTCAAAACGCCCAAACCTATTGAAAAATATAGAATCAACAACGTCCTTCAAATTAAATTTCGAAAGAGAAAATTCGTGATTTCACTGACATAATTCAAATTGTAAGCGTCTGATAGGATCTTGAATAAATAAGAAGCTATCTGTAGAACGTTCATGCCTATTTTATTAAAGGGAGGTAATCACTATCGCTAATTTTGTTCATCCTGAACAAAATTTGCGACATTGGATTACCCCACATTAAATTCACTCAAAACTCGTTCCACACGCTCATTCAATTTCATTCCTAAATAATTCCAAATCATTCACTTTGTCAATTTCACGATGTCGTTAACTGTAAGCAAATGTGCTTAGTTGGATTTATAAAGGATATTGAATGAGTGGTCATGGAATACCGAATTTATTCAACCAGTCATCTATAAACAGATAAAAACGAGGCTGTCCGAGTTTTATCTGTCTTAGATGACGAGTTTAATAAATTCTGTATTTTCTGAGCACAAATTTTATATTCCATTTATAGTATGACCCGAATTTTTTGCGAAAGTCGTCAAAATTCTTGAAATTCATTTTAATTATCCACGAAACTTATAACGCCGTTTAAAACTGACGTCACAATATTATAAGGAATATGACGTAATTTTCGCGGTTACAAAATAGCGTTGCTATTCGCTCTGTGCTCATTTTTATAGTTATTCCACTAGTTAAATAACACCCGAGTAGTATCAAAAATATTCAACGAGGTTTTTTCACTCCCGCGACGTAGGTCATATTAAAATTTGTAAATTGTTTGCACCTTTTCGTCATCATGAGCGCAGGGCAGACTAAACAACCATCTGCTCAGAATGTAAAATTTGAATGATGATTAATGTATTTGTCAACTCATATATTTGTCACAACAACCTAAAAAAATGTTGACCATGCTTTAAAATAGCGATTTTTTATGGAAAGAAATATAAGTTTCCATTCTGATGACCGTAAATGGTGCGTTCAATAAGAGAATTCTTAAAAAGAGCAAAATTAATACTTCTTGAACCTTCTACTTCTTGAACCTTGTATTAAATGAACATCCCCTAAATTTCGTAGTCGATTTTCGGTATTATACCTCGAAAACTATCTAAGCGGTTGCACTTATTTAGTTTGTCTCTTTTGGTGGCATTGAGAGGTTTTCTTACTAGGCCGTATTGTACCGAAACTATATTTCCATGAAATCTGGCCATGAATGTTCAACCTTCCCGCACAGACACCTTTTTGCACGTAAATTTTGATTATCTGGTCCCCTATTTTACACACAGATACATTTTTTTTCACACTGCGGGTACCGAATAATGTAGTCTATGGTCCATGGGTTGTCCGAAAGGATAGTGTGGCGGCAAGGGTTCACTTTTTACCATGGGCATGCCCATGTTCATCCTCATATCGTCTATAACCTTAGCGGACATGGTCATATCAATGTCATTTCTGTAATCGTGGTGACCATGGTGCATCATGGGTGGACCGGGCATGAAGGATTGGTGGTGATGGTGGTGCATCGACTGTTGAAACTGATCTTCCATCATGTCTCTGAAAATACAAACAGAATTGCTTAAATGATCTGGGGCCCGTTTTACTAAACAACTAACGATCAATTTTTGCGTAAGCCAAAAATTAAAGTTGCTTCTACAGTAGTAACTAAATGTAGAATTTTGCCTTGCATCATCTCATTTTAATCGTCTTTAAAACACGATTAAAATGAGATATTGCAAGACAGAATTTAACAACCAATGAAAACACCAGGTATGGTGTTTGTTTTTGCCTTACGATCAAATTTTTCGTAAGATCTTTAGTAAAACGGGAAAAAATGTCTAAATGAGTTCAGTTGTCTAAATTAGAATATATATATATATATATATATATATATATATATATATATATATATATATATATATATATATATATATATATATATATATATATATATATTATGAAAGAATCAATTTCGGACGAAACCAAATTCAAAACCAAAGTAAAAAAAAATACAAATTTAAATTAAAAATGTGTTAAAATTGATGATAGACTGCAGTAAATATTGTAGAAAACATTGAAACAAGCAATTTCTCCCCTTTTCTCAATGTTTTTCCTCTTTATTGCCTTTGATGCATAAATATCCGGGTTGTTTGAAAATGGTTACATAAACAAGTACAAAGGATCTTATTCTTTTTAAAAACACCATATTTTTTCTTGTTTTAGGAATAATAAATTTTGAATTTCTGAAAAATTGGAGTTTGAGACCATATTGTTAATCTTCTTGTTATTCAGGCGGCTTTTTTTGGATAACAGATCGAATATTATGTGACGCGTCATACAATAAATTTGGAATGCCGTAAAATAAATTTCTTATAAAAAAAGATTGAATTCAGCGTTGATTAACTATATGTCGCATTTAAAGGTATGGAGGATCGGTGATGGTGGTTGTACATCGGCTTCTTAAAATGGTCCTCAGTCATGTCTCTGGTAAAAGACATGATACTCCGTTTAAAGGTAAATTAATATGCGACAATTTTTTGAACGCCGATAATCAAAAGAAAGAAGAATGAGCCTGAATGACTAAGATGATAACATGTTAGATTTTCTGGATATATAGAATGTTATCTTTCCACTAAGTATAATTATTTTCGAAATCGACCTTTAGTTGACCGATAATCATTCTTGAATTTTATTTTTAAAAAAAGTTCATCAGAGTTCATAGATGGTTCCGGTCGTCAAATTTTGGATGAGGATGGGGCGAAATACATTTTGAAATCGAAAAGAAATAGATATAACATACTTATTCATTTATACCTTACAAGCAAGCAAGACCATCTGGTTACTCCGTTTAATAAATATTTGAAAAAGAAATTGGTTTCCGTCGAAGGTAACCGCATGTCGTTTTTTCAAAAGTCCTTATTTTGGATGATACTTTGATAATTCTATATTCAGAAAACCATAAAAAATTTCGACACTAGACATTCTTAGTAGTTGGCACATTCTAACAGGAGTGAAACTTTTCGCTGTCGGTATATTTTCTGTATATATTATACTTATTCTTCCTTAGTGTAAGATCATTTTTGAAATGCGACTTCAGGTTAAAATTGGCTGGGTTAAAAATCTCTTTTGTAAATGCATGTATTTTTTTCATTCATCAAATATAGATTTCATAGACGGTCTATTTTCGTGTACTGGTGAATATACTTTACGATCGAAAAATATTGACAGGATTGAATATTATGAAATATATTAACGGATTTTGCATGAGAAATTGTTTATTTGGATTTTATATTGAGATGAAGCTTATAGTTATGCACAGAAAGAAAGAATTGCTATCACTACACTAAAGCTAGAACAATAATGAGGATGAAGACTCTTTTTAAGCACACAAGGTAATGCAATTTTAAAATAATGATGCATGAATTTTTACCACATACGTTGTATAAATAATTTTTTTAATAATCAAAATTGGGAATTACGTAAGCCACTTTATCTTATAATTCTACAAATATCCGTGTGATGACATCTCGTATGATATTTTATATGATATCACATAGTTATTTTTAGAACAAATATGTAATGCGGTTATTTTTAGAAACTTGCATTTTTGCTGGAAACATCTACAAAAACAATGCAAATAGAGTTTATAAGATAAGTATAATGCGTATTTAGTGCATGTATGAAAAAGTATCTAACTTGGTTGCGGGAATTGATAAATTGTCTCGGCAGAGCCTCGACAATGATCAATTCTCCCAACCTCGTTAGATAATTTTTTCTCATACAAAACACTAAATACGTATTATATATATATATACACAGTCATACCAACTTCGATCATAAATATGGTTGTTTTACATATTCAAGGTAAAGCAGGGATACGGCAATTTTCAAGAAAGATTGTCTTTCTGCGAAAAAGCGAAAAAAATCCAATATTTATTTTACAATTTATGCGAACTTATATTGACTCCATCATGCCTAACGGTTGCTCTTCCATCAGAAAATCTCATTATAAAAAACCACAGATAATTACTAATTGTTTCTTTGAAGCCTCCAGGGACAATATGTTTTCTAGAGACTTCCTACATTTACTCAGTGTGTGGCTTTGCATGGCTTCAAAGATAATAGTTACAAATGATAATTGATAATTTCCAGGTCCCTAAGTTAACTGATTGTAGGTTGGTATCAATTTACAATAGATCAGGGATCAAGCACGAGTTGGAGGCGGTTAAGGAATATTAAAGGATAAACCCTTAAATTCAATATTAGGTTGTTGCGTTTTTCTGATATCCCACGTGGGAGCAACGACATCATTTCTTTATTGTGTTATAACTAGTCTATAGCACCCAAAGTACATCATGTCGGCGATTGACAGTGATATTCAACCTTGTTCATGAGCATTTCTTTTACTTCGTTGTGTAGTGTACTTCAGACATCGTCAAGTCTTATACAAAGTTGATAATTGTGTGTTTTAGTGTAAGTTCGATTTTATTTATATTTGAGTGAACAACAAAGCTATATTTTCCCACTAATGGCAGAGGCATGGATGAAAATAAAGCTTTTGTTGGTCTCTCAATGAAATATGAATCGATTTTACTCGAAAAACGAGCATGATTATTACGTTAATGTAAAATGAGAAAAAAAAATGAACATTTTTGAAGAGAGTTTTTAATTGTGCGTAAGCACAATTAGTGTGGTTCTGCCCGGACTGCGTCTAATGAAAATTTGCAAAACCTACCCTTTTTCCAACTCCTATCCATTTTGTAAGCAGTTTGTTTCGAAAATAACGGGCATGAATTGAGCTTCTGATTTTCTAAGATTATTAATTCATGTTTTATTTACAGTTCATTCCATGAAGGGTTTAACAGTTTATTAATTTAGCTTAATAACAGAATATTAACTTTAGTTTACTAAAACACAGTTGTAAATTTGCCTTTCGTACCTATGAGGGAAAAAGCTACAGAGATGGATTGTGGGATGAATTACCTAATACCCCCTGCTGGAATACCCCTTATTATTCACCTATTAACCTCTTCACTATTAACAAAGTGTAAGTATGTGCATTGTGTCACTCCTCTCTCTCTAGCTTTATCTTGGTGTATTAGTCTCTGTCTGCATCTGATTTATCTACATGTACATTTCTGAAAACTTGTAACTACAACTCTTCAAGATGTTGCACGAGATATCATTGTCTACATTGTCCAAAGACCTACAAAGCCTTACATATTTTACAAGTAGGTTTTTCAGCTGTCTGAACACTTTTTATTGTTAAATTTCAGCATCAAAAGAATGGAAATGTATTCGCCTCTGCATATTCAAACCTAAAACTATTAAAGAAGCAAAGTACAATGCTTATATTTTTGGCAGTTAGATGTTTAATTTTTTTGACGACATCCTTGATTAAATCTTTGTCTACTGAACGTTTCCCACATTTTAGTTATCTTTAAGAGTGGCATGTATGGTTTGACTATATCTTCAACATTAGCCAAACTTGGTTTGGATTTTTTATGTATTTTTTTTTTCTTTATTTTTCAAAACTATATATATACATAAACTCTTGAAATAACAATAAGCAGTTCAGTCATTCAGTACCGCACAATTACAGTGCTTACAGCACTTTGATTTATGAAGACGTCGCTTACAGGGCTCCCGATGGATTTACGTCAGATAGGGTTAAAAACAGAAGCGGGTTATAAGTAATTGATAATTTAATTGATAATTTCAATGGTAAGGCGGTGAGTTTATCTAAGTATATTTATCGTTATTTCTCGATAATCCAGCGAAAAGCATTATAGAAAATCTTAACCGAAATTAGAGTGGGTAAAATATTAAGTTTCTGGCGGATGTAAAAAATAAATAAATAGATAAATCAATCGGTGGATGGTGAGCAAAACCTCGAATCTCCAGTTTGAATAAATTGCATAAATATAAGTTTTATTCGCCCGACAACGATGTGCTATTTAATACTACAACTCGAAATTTTTGAAATATTTATTCGATCATGTAAATAGTTTTGTCAAGAAAAATACATAATAACACCTGTGCAAGGCGAAGAATCCGATCGGCGTGTGCATCCAGTCCTGTGTTCAGGATGTAAAAGCGTTTCGCGAGCGCTTTGAGATGATACCCCGCTTTGCACGTGAACATACGTGCAAATGTGTATCATCTCAAAGCGCTCGCGAAACGTTTTTACATCCTGAACACAAGGCAGGCTGCGCAGCTATGCAGACTGGTCTTAGCCTATAACAACTACCAAAGTTTTGTGTACAACAGGACTATGCCGTGAACAGCATGGAAAGGTTTGAACGAGACTATGAAACATTAAAGGTTTCTCAAAATAATTTCTATCTTATAACTATACAAATATCTGGGTGATAACATCCCGTATGATATTTTTATGATATAACATAGTTATTTTTAGAACAATGATTTTTTATGCTATCACATAGTTATTTTTAGAACAATGATGTAATGCGGTTATTTTTAGAAACTTGCATTTCAGTTAGAAACATCAACGAAAACAAGACAAATGGAGGTTATAAGATAAATATGATACATACTTAGTGTATTGTATGAAAAAATATCTAACTCGGTTGTGAGAATTGATAATTGTCTCGGCAGAGCCTCAACAATTTTCAATTCTCCCAACCTCGTAAGATGTTTCTTTTTATACAAAACACTTAGTTTGTTTATATATATATCTTTCGAGTAATTATTGGATTCTTGAGATGATCGACTTAAATGAATTTTCAAAAAAATTAACATAACGTTGACAAGCAAGAGTTAAACCTCTGATCTCTGAATATTTGAACAAAACAAAACAAAATAAGATTAAACAAAAGCACTCAGAAATGAATTGATTCAGATTTAACGATGATTTATGTAATGATGTTCTAAACACTCAATTGCAAGCTGTTGATCGCGATTAAATAATGAAGATCATCAATGAGTTTTTGTCGTCATTTGCATTCTCCAATACATGTCTTATAAAAGTAAAGTACATTTGATTCATTAGCTATGAAATATCCCTTTCAAAGTTGAATTAAGTAAGAAAAATCAAGATGCGAGTCGATGGAATTAGTTTAAGATTATCTGGCGGTATTTCGAGTTTATCGAATGAATGTGAAATTATTATTATGAAGATCCCGTTGAAAAGGTATTTTTTTAAAATAAAGTAAAAAGATACACATAAAGATATGGAAACAATCAAATAAAACATTATTAAGTAATGCATTAAAATTTGGCTAAATCTTTGTGAAATATTGAAACGTTCAAAATTATAAAAAAAAAAAAAAAATGGTGAAATGAATATGTAAAGCATGATAACATGAAAATAAAATGTGCTTAATGGCTTTGTTAATTTCAATGGAGAACTGATATTATACATGTTTATGATAACTTGTATGACAAGAAAATTTGTTTCCGCACAATTCCTTGTGTTTACAAAGCATAACAGCGCATTTGTATGTTGTTTAATGAAACAGTGAGTCTAAAAACGTTTAATAGAACAGAAAATTAAAACTCTGACCAGATTCTTACTTTGCAAGCACTGAGAAAAGTAATAAATTGCACGCACATTTTAAAATTATTTTTCTATAACTTTAAATGCCTACCAGCTGCAAAAAGCAAAGTAACACAACTCTTTCACGCACATCATAATGCCAGATCAGAACACGACCCTTGTAGCGGGATCTACAAATCGAAATATTCGGACGGTAATGCTAGATCTATTATGAAACCTGATAGAATGCTTTTCCATGTCGATTGCACGCAGAATTATCCTCGTTAGATAGGCATCTTTTATACCATATGTTTGACGACATGGAAATTGAGACAGATAAATTGAACACAGTGTTTTCCTGCTAAACAGATATCTAGAAATGAGGGGGGTAAGCTATTCAAAGCTTTTACTTCGATGTGAATCCCTATGGTGGGGGCACTCATTCGAATCGTCTCGACGAGACGATTCCAATGAATACCCACACCATTTAAATTTTTGCAGGGTCATTGTTCAATTGAGTTCAAAACCGCCACCATAGCGCAGTTGGTTAGGCATAAGACTTCCAATATGGAAGTCGTGGGTTCGATCCCCGGAGGCGGCAAATATCCTTTCCGACGTTTGTCTCTCACCAATGGGTAGATAATCGTAAACCTATGTGAGATAGCAGTCGGAGGCTAGGAAAGGGTGTAATGGTAGTACAGGTGAAAGAAATACCAGGAATCCATTGTTAGGTGCTCCGGCCGCCGCGATATAACTGCAAAATTGTTGAAAGCGGCGTAAAACCCATTCAAACAAACAAACAATCAATTGAGTTCAAAGTCAATTTCAACCCCTCTATCCGTAACTCTGTTTCATCCTCATACGAAAAATTATAAAATTTAATAAGAAAGTTCTAGAAAATTAACAGTGATACCTTTTTCGCTATGTTGCTTATATCATAATCCATTCTGAATCATAAAATCAATTCGCATTTGCTATTATTGGGCAAGTAAGGCAACATCGGTAGGTCGAAAATCGTCTTGTTTCGCAAATAGTTTTTTGTCAGCATTCAGGATGCTATTTGATAAGCTTTATCTCGTAACATGTAGTATAAGACTACAATTATTTTATAGAATTAAAAGAAACTTTGCGTACAAAGCCCTTGACGCTCTGTATACTATCACAACTTTTCGGTAATTAATACAGTCTGTTCCAAGCTAAATCGCTTTCAAAAATTAATCACACGCCAAAAATGTTCTTTAATTTCACGTAAAATAAACACACAATTGTTCTTACAATTAAGGAGAGCAAATATTCGTTTGACAATCCAATTATATTCTGTATAGTGTCTGTATAGCAATACCCTATTTTTTGTTCTGACGTGCCTTTGTTATCCAGGGTAGCTAACCGCCTGTTGCAAAGTCCTACAGAATGGTCGGAGAGGTTTGTGTAAACAATTATCACGAAGGTGTATTGATGAACTGTCCTTTTGTAGGGTTTAATTAGGAACCATACTTGTCCCATAATCGACAATTTCTCGGAATTATTAAACGACAGATTGCTGTGAATAAAAAGTTCACCTTGAAAGCAATTTATGATACATGCGAAAACGGCAGAATTAACTGCGTAAAATAAAATAAATAAATAATAATAATAAGTCCAAACAAAACATTTGAAAACGATTGTTCAAAAGTCAGGGCATACAATATTCATTTACTTTAAAACGATGGAATTCTGATTTTTCAGTTTGACAAAAATATGAATTGAAAGTTTTATGTAAGGTATCAGACACAAGTATTGCATATTACCTTAATCTACATCGCTGTTCAAATCGTTCAAATTGTAAAAAATACCCAATCACTTCGCGTCGAATCCTGGAACGTTTTAAAGCAATAAAATATATAGTTAATTTTCTTTAACCCTTTCCTGTTTTACAAAATTTTGGACCTGTCCAAATTCAAAGGTTTTGCAGACGAAAACTAAAAGTGGATTTAATTTGAAAAATAACCATTCAGTAGGGTAGAAAATAGTGTTGAAAAAGAAGAAATTGCTTGTCAGGAGCAATTTCTTCTTTTTTTCACAATGTTTTCTCAATTATGAAATCACAGGCACGTAAAAAGCAGGGATTAAACAGCAAAGGGTTAAATAAAAGAATATACATGCTACATAATGCACAGGCTTTTCTTACTTTCTTCCTTTTTTCTTTCGTCGAACTTTAACTGCACTTTTGTGTACAGTAAATATCAGAGACATTTTAACATTCAATTTTGCCGACATCATCCCGTTAAATGTATGTACCCATATATCATTGCGCACAGTGTTATCATATAGAAACTCATCGCAACATAATTACCTTATAAGTGTATTAAGATTCGTATCTTATAATGATGTAACTCTTATAATAGCTTATATACCCTTTCCTGTATATTTATTTTAAATGTCTTCCAGCATTCTTATTCTGTCCTCAAAAGCACCAGTTCATTATATACAAGAGATGGGGTATATCTGCATTTAGGCTGACAAAACATTCGAAATCGTTTAAATTACAATGTAGTATTCAACTTGCACGAAAGTGCGGTACACGCTACTTCTTTTAACGATGGGGGTCATACTCAGCGCAAGGATTGTCTGTTTAGCCTGTCATTTTTAAATAAATAAAAAATGAGACAAAATAATAATAATAAAAAAAATAAAAGTTTTGATACCTATATTTTTGTAACTCAAGTGCCGAAAGATTGAAAAAGTAATATATAGTAAATATCCAAGCCGCGTTCTGTTTCAAAGCCGTTTGCACTCTCTAATTATACCGAAACATACATGTAGATCACTGGCGCATTCAATTCTATAGAAGACTATTTATGCGACGATAAACCAAGGGTTTCGCTGAATTATGTATGCTACCATTCTTTAGAAATCAGAGCGTGTTCTGAAAAGTCAGTCACATGTCATCTTTAAATCAAAGTGATCTCAAACAATCATTGAAAATAATACACACAAACATACGCGTTGCAATGACCTTTTAAATGAAGTAATTATTAAAAGTGAAGATAACTAATGCATGTAAAACGAAAGCAAGATTTTTTTTTCATAAAAAAATAGCAAATTCAAGAATAGCAATCGAAGAAACTTCGATCTTGGAACGCTTCTAATGAAATCGAAATTGCAAATTGAATGACTGTTAGCGCAGATAACCATGAGAAATTATTTTGATTATTATCTTTGCGTGACGTTTCTCTCTTTCGATTACAATTCTATAGCTCTCGACAGTTTCAGACCTGCGTCAAGATTTGGATAGAAGCACCTTAAGCGAACCGCAGACAATGCTCATCTATTTGAGCTTTAACCAATTGTCAGACAAAAAAATGCAGGCGACTTAGCAAAGTTTGAAAAAGAATTGCCTAAAACAAGAGATTTCTTCTTTCCACAAATTTTTCTTTCTGCTATATCAATTTCACAATCTTGTTTTAAAAGCTGGCTTCTACTTTGTTAAATGGACAAGGAAAAAGATTAGATTTTTCTGCTCAATTAGATGAAATGCAGCAATCAATGCAAATATCATACTACATTTGGTTGAATAACAATGATAATAGTCCTCAATGCATACCTTTTGATATATATTGCTGATACAACGGAAGAAAAAATAAGAGCAATAGAAGGAAATATATAATTCTATCTTCATCGGATAAAAATGAATCCTTAACATAATATATTTACACAATCACGTTACGTTTCTCAAACAGTGGAGAAAGTACAAGTCGGGAAGTTTTTTTTTTCTCATATAAATTCACCTTCAACTTCCTGTCATTACAATACTCTACGTTTATATTAATATTTTGATGCAGTTAATAGGTCTCAAAAATGGCAAGTATTTTAGCAACGTCATCGCCCCATTATATTTCAATATCTCTTCATGACACTTTGAAAAGGGTGGCATCTCTATATGAATAATAACGTGTTACATAAAATGGTTCGGGACATGCCCAAATAAAACGTACGAAAGCAACCCTACCCAATTTAGGTAAAATTTCAGAGGTACAGAAAAACGGATAAGAGCCAGTCTTAAATCTATATTTCATCATGAAACCCTATGTTGTGGGTACTCATTTGAATCGTCTCGACGAGGCGATTCTAATGAGTACCAAACAACACAGGGTTTTTATCAAAGCTATTAAAATGATTTGTTCTAAAATCTTAACTACCCCCTCTGTGTGTAGCTCTGAAGAAAAGGTGATCCATTTGTTTCTGTTTCGGAGCCTTTGCATTAATTGTTTGAATTCATTTTCTTCTTTTCAAAAAGGTCGTCAGCACAGTCCTTGTACTCCATAGACTTTTCAAAGTAAAATATTGGCACAATTGCTTAACAAAGGTTTATTGGTGCATGTACCTCCAGGATTAGCCATCATATTCATATGGTCAACCCCCGAGGTTAGCACTAAACTTTTGTTTTGCAATTGGACCTTTATGTTTGAAATAATGATACAACAGAAATAACGCTAAAAACTAATTCTTGTCCGACCATTTTCATTGGAAATGATCTATATAAGTTGAGCTTCCAAACATACATCGTTTTTGACATCATTGATAATAACAATAAAATCAAGTTCTTTTGTATCGAGAAAGACGATATTTGAAAACTTTTCTTAAACTGTAAAAACAAAAACGAACTGTCACTTCTACTAGATAAGAATTCAAAAGTCCAATAGTGGTTTCCTTTTCAAGAAAAAAAACAACCTAACATCACATACCATTACTTTTATCATCCGTCAGACTTATCCCAATTACTCCGATGATAAAATATAAAGTGATATCAAGGTTTCTATTCAGGCTACAATCATTATTAAATAGGTCTATAAATTTTAAGAGGACTGTCATCATTTTTCAAACGCGTTGACAATGTTGTTGACAGAATAAATGTAGGTTGGTCATTTAATACAGAATCGGCTCGAGGAGAGAACAATTGGGAGTTATACGACCCCTCCTTGTGAAATCCCTGTAGCGTGCTCTTTGCTGAAGATAGAATAAAACTGCTACCGTTTATAAAAAAGCCAGTTTTTTTCGATTATAACTGATCTTATATATAAAACTATGAATACTAAACTAATACGTGTATTATGCATAAATAAAAGATAATAAACCATGCTTATTTCATATAGTGTTTATTAGCTACCTTTACCTAGTAAATAGTAACTAATTGTTCGTTAAAACAGTAATACACACATTTTTTTTAAATATTTTGTGAAAACAAAACTTTTTAAACAACTAAAGTTATACTTTGTTTGAATTCAAATAGTCTATTATTGAAACCATGGTCACGAGATCTATGTGCTTCTCCATTGTTTTTTTTTTTTATTATTTTTTATTTTTGAAATTCTGCAACACTTGAATTGTTAAATGATGTACCTATATGAAATATGTTTCGAATGTGTGATATTAATTTTTTCTTTGTTTTATTCTAAAGTTTTGGTCGTCGAGCCATATTTCATTCATTACCACAATGCGATATTCTTTGCGATCACGTTAAACATCTATCAATTTTGAATGTATGAAATACATAAATTGTGAATTCACGAGATCAGGAATAGAATCTCTAATTCTTACTAGTATATTAACAATACACCTCCGAATAATTATTGGTGTGTACAAGTGCTAATATGCTCAAATCTAGATTTAAGAACTTATGCGAGACCAAAATAGCAAGCAATGTCATGTAGTCAATGTCTTTATTTCCTTAATTTATGTAGATAAGAGCAGACAATTTGAAAGCAGGACATACAATTTGATAATTTCTTCTTAATAAGTTTCTTAAGATATTTTTGCGTATTCCTTTCTTGGAGCCTTTGTCGTAAGCGACACGGGTTTACGGGGTGGAAAATTCGGTTAAAGGGGGTGGACGCTTCGTGTAAATGGACTGGCTTGGCCGGGTATATGGGACCAGAAGGGCCGGGTATATTTGGGATGGAAGGGACCCTGTATCAGATAACTCTCGATATCAGATAGGAAATCCGATACAGTTTTCACATTTGCTGTAGATCAGATAAGGTGTTGGGTGCATTATTAAGGTCGTGATATATTGATATTCGAGGGGTATTAGTCTCACCCACTTTAAAATTAATGGTCGCTCACCACGCCTTGATCATATCACCTATTGTCAGTGTACGCCAAGAATTTTGTAGTTCGATGGCTCAACGCGAAACAGTTGTAACTGCCTATAAGCATATAGGCAGTTACAATTCTTTGGTGTCGAGACATCGAGTTGTATAAGATGAACTTTGAAATATTGTAGGAATATTTGTACAGACTTAAAATTTCACGGTATGAAACGTCTCGATAAATGTGCTTTCCGTAAATATTTGAATTACCTAGAGATGTCATTTAAATATATTTATACACTAAAATGTATTTTGCTTTGGTAAAAAATTTAAAGAACTTTGACTTTTTAATCAAACTAATGTAATGATATTTAGAGAAAAAAAGATAAAACGACGTAAAGATTCATAACAAAAAAGTGAGATCTTTAAAAGTAGTAATTTCTTTCATAGCACGAACAGCTTTTATACTTCTAATTGGAGATTTTACAGCGTTGAGTTTCCAGGATAATTTTATTTTGGTCAAGAAAGGTTATACATATTGCTGAAAATAGTCAGCACTTGTTATTTGGAAACATTCCGCATCCTCGGAGTCTTATTACTACCTTGTTATTCCCACACAAGAAATCGAGAGAGTTATTTTTTAAGAAAGTACATAAAAAGTTAAATTCAAATCAAATGCCTTATGTCAACTTGTAACCATGACTACTTCATTTTGCAATGCTCGCCATATTCTAAAGCCATATTCTAAAGACATGTTTTCCATTTAGATGTACGGATAGATAATATTTAATCTATTCTATTAAGAAGGCAATAACTAACTGTTTAACATTTACATACGGACCATTTACCGTAGGCACGGGTATGTTAGAGCCATTTACCCATCCAAAATAGTTTTGTAATCAAGTAGAACAAAGTTGACAAAGAAATTAATGTACGAGATAAGATTGATACCTTTCCCGGTTATTTTTAAAGATTTCATAAATATGATGACTTTTTGTTTATACTTTTTTAGTTTTAGTTCGATTGCGAAGAAAGCTTAAGTTTATAGTGTTGTTTTCGATTCTGTTTTTACGTCCCTGAGAGAGAGAGGCAGGAAGCAGCATCCGGTAACATTTCACGCACCATCTTCCTTTCCTGTGTACTCGTTTTAAACATTTTCTGGACATTTAGTTCTTTCAATCATACAAAACAATCGGTAACTCTAAAATTCATAAAATATCATGATGACAAGTTCACAAATCCTGTTAAAGTATATCAGATTTGATTATTTAAATCAAATCAATGTTGCTATAACTATTGTTTGACAAGATTCCGCTTTATAACATCTACTAAACAAGATTAGAATATTATTCCTGTCACCAAAAATAGTTACAAAAACAAATGAAACCCCCATCTATTTCACATGAAGAAAGAATATCTCTCATAAAACTTGACAAAGAAAAGGAGCTCTTTGATTGTCGTTTTCAATTTAATCGATGACTAACCACAATGGGAAAGAATATAATGTCAAAAGCTAAGTACGCCGTCTTGAGATCAACTTCAATTATTATCTGGTGAAAAGGAAATTCAACTGCTTTGGATTTTAGTCACTTTTTTAAACACTACAAATTTTAATGAGACACTTTCCATTTTTTCGCCGTTCCCATAAAATATATTCAACAAAATGCATGTCAATTTCGACAAAAACCCGAACAAATCACAGCGAATACGAAATGATAACGACTCCACGCAGGTCGTCTTTCCCTTTTCCCAACCTCAACCGACCTATAAAAGGTACCATTCAAGACCATAAAGTTCAACTCTGCGTTTAATCATTTACTATTTAGCCATTTTTGCAAAAAGAATTTTATATATATATATATATATATATATATATATATATATATATATATATATATATATATATATATATATATATATATATATATATATATATATATATATATATATATATATATATATATATATATATATATGAATTGGTCAAGATGTTTTAGCTATCGAATTCTGAAAATATCTGAACTTTCTGGGAAAGTATCTTTGTCGTTTTGTATGTCGAAAGTAAAAAAATCAGTTCAGGAGTTCTGCAGGGCGACGTATATTCCTATTTGCTGTTCATATTTTAATAAAAGATAAACATTTTCTCGAGTGAGTGATTATAAATAATGTCGTGTACGATCGCAGATATAAGTATAAACAGATAAATGCAAAATAGTTTCACGGTGTTTTTGTACCTTTCTCGGTGTTTTTGTATAGCACTCCGTGGTATCCGTGGCATAAGACATGTCAGAATGGGTATTTGCATGTTAAGCATTGGAGAAGACTAAATAAGTTGTCAACACAGAAATGATCATTTTTGTTTTTTAATTTGAAAGTGCTGTTGCTTTGTTTGAGACGGTCTAATGACAACAATTTGGCCAAGGCTTTGTACCAATCTTCAAGCCGAAGGAAGAAGGCATTATTTCTAAGTGCCATCCGCGACACAGAGGCAATCGTTTTACAGTTACAAGAATCACCATAAAATAACTGTTTCATTAACAGATTCTTATTGATTTTATTTTTTTACAAAAAAAAGATGGTTCAAAAAGAGACATACAGAGAAGAAAGTTGATTCTAGAATAACGTTCACACGGGCGCGTCACTCAGCATGTTTATTACACGTTCAACATAATGTCGTCATTTTCGCAAGCGGAAAACAGTTCGGTGCTTACAGCACATTGATGAAACAGATCATACTGTCGCCCGGTCACGTGACGGGCTACGCAATACACTGTGAAAAGTTCGAAATAGTTGACATTTATTGATATAGATCATGTAATCATAAATATTGTTGAAAACAATTTCCAAGTACATTCTTCTTTTTCCACTATTTATCCAATATTTTCTAAACAATAAAATCACTGGATATAAACGCTTAATGTATACAAGGATGTCCTAATTCTAAAAAGAACCATCTTTCTTAACGCCTTTGTCGTATTGCATACAACAAAGGGTCTACGATACGTGGGGAGTATATGGTTTGTACGTTGTATTATGCCCCAAACAAAGCGGAAAATGACGAAGCGGTGGCGAGTTAGGCGAGAAAAATGGGCTCCGTCGCGGGATGTCGATTGTATTGAGAATAGCTACCCGAATGTCGTATTAGCGAAAAACCTGTCTCCACAATGATAGCAAATTATGGAATGAAATATGATTGTTTTGATTTAATGCGGGGATTCCCGGCTTATAAAGACAATGATATACGACTTGAATCACGAGAGGCCCATTATGTGCTCTATAAACTCATTGTTAATAAAGAATTGAACGCAGATAGCGTAAAACTCGTGCTGGGCTCTGCACATTCATGGTTTTCTCCTTGTCGACTGGGACCAATTTGTTCAATATCTTTCCTGTTGGTATCTAAAGGTGTTTTGACGGGAAATATTTTTTATCGTAAAAATATAATTTATAACCATATGCTATGCATATATTTAACCCCCTGGATATCAATTTAGAAACTTTTCGAGCGATTTCATCATGATATAACTTGATTTCTTGTTATATATATGTTTAATGAATTATTTTTGGTGAACGAACGTCGTTCACCAGTGTTATATACCATGTCAGGAAAATCCTGTTGGATGTTAATACATTTGAAATAAAGTAGCGCCTCTTAAAATTCAATTTAGTATCTTTCAACATTTTTCCCCGCAAAATCACTTTTTATTTCTTTAATGGCGTGTTTCTAGTTTTCTTTATCAAGTGAAGATAATGAAAATTCGCCTTGAAAAACACAATATGATCTTGCAATGTTTATCAAGGGAATTTTTGATCGGCGTAAGCTTGTCGAGAGTTTAAAGCAAAAACAAAGTTTGCGTCTAAACACCGAAGAGACAGATACTATGTTTTTGACCCAAGCCTTCGCTGGTGCAACTTGTAGTAATTAGCCGGAAATACGTGTTTATCTAGGTCGTGTCCTCTTGAACTTACATTCGGCAATACTCGGGCGATCTCCGACGGCTCCGAGTTAAATGTAGGTTACAGGAATCGGCCGAGTTGAGACGAATGACATATCAAGACACCTTGTGTCATTAGAACGCGGTTTTACATAACTTTTCAACTAGCGACAGTCAGTCTCGAGACGGGTTTTAAGAATTAAGAAGGATTCGATATGTGTTTTACATGTACAACCTTTCTTGTATCTTTTATTTGAATAGGGGTGAACTTCGCTAGTAAGATCTTTCTGTAAAATTGCGTTGGCTGAAGTAGGGCTTATTCCCAGCGAAAACGTTTCGTATTCGTCTATCTCAGAAGCGAATATTGCCGAATACCAAATGCGACAGGCACGGGAGATATTTCATTGGGGCCATTCTACTTTGCATTTTTATGCCCCCGTATCGAGAGATCGGGGGCATATTGTTTTACTCATGTCCGTCTGTCTGTCTGTCTGTCTGTCTGTCTGTCTGTCCGTCTGTCCGTCCGTCTGTCCGAAAACTTAACCCGAAAACTTAACATTTGCCTTTTCTCCAAAAGTATTTGACATACAAAGCTGTACACCAAAGTCAAGGTCATGTGACAAGGTCATGGTCATTTGACAAGGTCAAGGTCATCTGTCAAGGTCAAACTTTAAGATCGGGGGCATATTGTTTTACTCATGTCCGTCTGTCTGTCTGTCTGTCTATCCGTCTGTCCGTCCGTCTGTCTGTCCGTCCGTCCGTCCGTCTGTCCGAAAACTTAACCCGAAAACTTAACCTTTGCCTTTTCTCCAAAAGTATTTGACATACAAAGCTGTACACCAAAGTCAAGGTCATGTGACAAGGTCATGGTCATGTGACAAGGTCAAGGTCATCTGTCAAGGTCAAACTTTAAAAAAAATGTTGTTCCGGGGGCATTCGTGTTTCATTTCAATCTGTAAAACCATATCAATTCAAAATTTTATTTGAAAATTAAATAAATGATAGCTAAATATTCAACCCTAGATACCACTCCAATTGACGAGTATATATTGCCGTGGACAAGGAGGGACCAGATCCGTCATGTACTTGTTTACAATTCGACAGGCGGGTTTAGTTGTTAAATTATTCGGAAAAGTCATTGCGTTTTTTACAGAAATCATAAAAATCTTAATCGATGAATAAAAACTGGTTCCATCCTTTCCAAAATACGTTTAGAATTGGTTAACTACAATTTAAGAAAAAACTAGCTCCGAGAAGAAAAGTCTAATATCAGCCGCAATACTGTAATAAGATATCTATAGTGAGTGATTTTACAAGCATCCAAACTCTTGAATGTAAACAATAGGTTCTCGTGCAAAAAATAAACCGACAATTGTAAAGATTCTCAATTCTTATTGGGAGGAAAGTCAGGAGGAAAAAAACAGGGTATTAAACTTAAACTATTTGTTCATGCAATTATTACCTCCCTTTAAAAAAAATAAACTTCTTAAATAAGATTCTTATTCGCTTTTGACGTGGAAATTACGTTACAAAAATAATATTTATAAAGACTGTAAGTATGCAATTTACTATGAAGCAATTATTTAATATAAATAAGTTATACTTTAATTTCTAAACCTTAAACAGAAATTATCTATGAATTATACTAATAAGGCACTAGACCTCCTTTAACCTATACTCGAATCCCAACCCAGGCAGGAATTTTCAACTAGAAGTGAACTGGTAAGAAACCCAGAGGTAGCTTTGCGAGTATCGGCGCTTTACACTGGGCACAATAAAGAACCAATGAGGTCTTTTCGTAGAAGAGTTAGGGGCGTATGAACCCGGATCTCCTCGTATCCGCTTCTTTCTCTCTCATGGTCCTTACCATATATGCCTAGAGCACGGAGGGACCTAAATCCTATAAACACACACTTTAACCTATACGACCAGCACGATTAGCTCACTTGGTAGAGCACCGGACTTCAAAACCATAGAAGTTCGACCGCGTGGGTTCGGTTCCCGGGCTGGTACACTAACAAAAACTACTTGTCTTTCGGATGAGACGTGCTTTACACCGAGCACGTTAATGAACCATGGCGGATCTCAGCAGTAGATTCTTCATGTATCCTTGCACTATCCCCCGTAACTACTAACCGTCTTCTGGGGGCGTCGCTCATAGGGGCATATGCTACGGTAGAGACAATAAATAAACGGAAATACACATTTTAACCTATACCTAAATATTTCTCATCCTGCAGAGTTATAAAATTGAATAACGACATAAGTGTCAACCACGGAAGTGGTTTTGGCTTCAGATATGATCAAAATGAATCTCTCAGGTTATGGTTCAAAATACTATTAATAAGTTAACAAATCATAACTTTAAACAATGAGTACAGTTCAGGACTGACTGATATTCATAGGTGTTTCTTTGGTTGGTACTCAAAGACCTTTTCATTCTCTGAGAAGAAACAAAGATAGATAAAAAAAAGTTAAAACAAATACAACAAATTTACTTGAAATAAGCTTAAACATAATAACAATTACTTTAGTAAAAACAAACACCATTGGATATAGGTTGAAGACAGTTTTAGATAGGATTAAATCGTTCTCTCCATTTATGTTTTATTAATAAATGTACCTATTTCTAGTGTGTAAAATAAATTTTCACAGAGTAACAACTCATATTCTAACAAATATTTTTTTCTAACAGGATTTTCCCCATCTTTCCCTTTCTTTGAATTTGCATTAGAATTTCCGAATAACGGAATTTTTTTCAAGACAATTCCTCCCTCCCCCCTTTTTTTTTAAATTATTTTTACATTCATAGCTTCTCTTTTCTAATTGAATTCAATATATAATTCTAGAATGCCATCAGGTTCGTTCACCATCAGTACTTTCAGTGCTTTGATTACTGTACTGAAATGTTCCTGGTTATAAATACGGTAGCAAAATGCTTTAAATTCCAATTCTATCAAATAAGCTCATTTGTTTAAATCACCTCGTGTTATTATTCGTTTAAAGATGGAACCCCGCTTTTTACGCAAGTGTATACATGTCCAAAGCGTGGTATTATTTCTGTGAGGTGTTTATGGCAACCTGTACGTAGGAATGGCTAATGACGTTTCAGAAAGAAATCAGTTCGGGTTTTGTGTTAAAGTTTTTGTTCAGGAGCACACCGAACACTTTAATTCTGCATGTACATAACCAAGGGCCAACTTATTTCTAGCCCGCTTTCGGGTCGGGTGTAGACTGGTCTCACTGTCGAATATCAGAATAGCCTGTTCTATGCTATTCTGATAGTCAATATGTGGACCAGTCTAGAGCTGGTAACCCGCTTTCTGAGCGATAGTCTGATTTTGCGGGCAACAGTACCCGCCCGGCGTCAGAAATAAGTTTGCCCCAAGAGAAAACCACGGGTAAGAAAGCTAGGTCAAATTTTTAGAATTATGATAATGGTTACAAGTTATTACAAAAAAAAGAAGATAATTATAATTTTAAAAAAGCAAGGATTATAATATAATTTTTTACGTGATAAAATATGCATGCAACTTTTCAATCCATTCCCTCCAAAAACATCTGAAAACAGGAGATCTTGGCGTTTTAGAACTTTCAGTTCTTTGAATTGATATTCTGAAATTCTATTGGCCGTCTTCGAAGTAACGCGAGGTTTAGTAAGTAAGTAAGTAAGTAAGTAAATTTTTATTATTATAGTGACATGTGTTATGACAAAGTTATGTTTATAATAAAAAAAATACATATTTTTAATTATAAACTTATTATAAGAAACACCCGGCCCCATGGAACTATATGTCACCTTGATCTTTCTTTGTTGGTACTGCGTGAGTGAAGTTATCTAGAATTATTATCGTTGACGTAGACTAAATTATGACTACGAGTCCGGTGGCCATGATTCGCTCTTTCTTTCTGGAAAGGACTAATTAGGCCATCTGACCCGCAGACTCGCAACAAAATGTTTAATAAAGTATATGTGACCCTTCACGCGAAAAGGGACCATCTTGGGACTCCGTAGAATGATTATGTGATAAAAGAGATTGGTTCTAGTACAGGTCAGCTAGAGGTTGCATTTCAAAAATGCTTTCACTGGAAGGAAGGTAGATTGGTAATTCTAGATATAAAAAAAATCATCAAAGTAGTAAAATGTAAGATCATAGTCAGTCTGCGCAGTCTGCGCAGGCTGACTAGGGTGGACACTTTACGCACTATCCAGATGGTCCCGTTTAGCGGTACGGGTCGAATATGTGCACCGTCAAGAGAAGAGAACCGTCTTGAAAGAACGGTCGCAGAATGCGCAAGCTGTCGTGGGTCGTAACTTTTTTTTTATCTTTGCAGACATTCTGAATTAAGAATGGTCGTTCTCCCCACTTTAGAATTGTTTACGAAATGCGACTTGAAGTTGACCTGCGCTTGATCCAAATATTTTGATATAATATCAAAATTATGAAATTCATCATGCGAAAAGGGACAATCTTGGTAAACGTAAAGTGTCGAGTCTAGTCACAATAAGCGGATTGCACAGACTGGCTAGGTTCGAAATTTTCCCGCGTTGCTCACTTTCGGAATCTTAAATGATCAATCTACCTTCCAGTGGAAATATTTTGCAAAACGACGTCTGGTTGACCCATGCCTGATCTAACCTCTTTTCCATACATTTGTTTTAAGGAGGTCCCTGATGGTCCTTTCTCGCATGACGGTTCACAATATCAAGTTGGTGGAGATCCCCAATCGTTCCTTTTCGCGTGAAGAGTTCCATAATGTCACCCGACTGGAACAACAACAACAACAACAACATCAAAAACAGCAGCAGCAGCAAAAATCCAACAACTTCCAACTGAGTAGCCCATGTAATTGATATTTGAAAAAGTGATTTTATATTGCAGAGGCAAACCATTGGGATATTTTTTTTAAAAAAAAGACAACGTATTGGAAGTTAGGATGAACATTTAAGATCAAGAAAATCTTTAGAATGTATAAAAGTCTCGATCCTGGTCAGTCTGCGCAAAGGGTTGCAGCTTTAAGCACTACCCACATGATTCATTTTCGCCCGACGGGTCACATATATTTCTCAAATAAACCTTTAAAGGGAGGAGATGCTTCTTTTCAAATTATGCTGATTTTTTATTAGAGTCGGAATATACTATTTCAAAAAGGCATAATCACATACTTATCGAATAACACCTGAGACCGGTTCCACATTTCTATATTTTTCTGATTAATATTACAGTTTTGTTTTTTTCTGCACCTCTTTTTGAAATATTGCTTACTAGGCTATGGTGTACAGTCGACCTTTTTTATTTTTTTAAATCTTACTTTTGTCAAATACGAATAGGTTATAATATTAAGTTTTATATAAACATGTGATTATTCCCCTGTCTTATTTTGCAATAAATGTAATTATATAAACACGTGTCTTATATAATAATATATATGAAAACATTGGAATGTGGAAAAATCGCCCGTGCTATAGATGTTTGTAACTGCCACAAACTACGATCGGCGTTTTTGTGAACATTTGAAAGATAAAAGGAAAAATAATATTCCGGAATTGTTCTTGTTTCGATAACCAATTTATTTCTAAATAAAGTTATTGTATTTGATTTACATAAATTTGATATTCAATATATGATGCGGCACGACTTTTTGCGAAAATCGTCATATTTATTGAATGTTATTGATTAAAATTTCCTGCGGGAGGTAATCCAATGACGCTTATTTTGTTCAGGATGAACAAAATTCGCGATATTTATTTCCTCCCGTTTCAATAAAATATGCATACACGTTCTATAAATAGCTTCCTATGTCTTCAAGTACTCATCAGACGCCAACAATTTCAAATATGACAGCGAAATCGCGTTCTTTTATTATTTATTTCGTATGTAGTTGTTGATTTTATTTTTAAGGCATTTTGGAGCGTTTTGGGTGGGTTTGAGCGAATGTTTGGAATGAATGAATGAATGGAGCGCTGAGTGAGCTATTTAGAATGGTTTTAATTGACATGAATTTCAATTTTACGATGTTACTTACTGTATGAATTTGATCGTCAGCAGGAAAGTGCTGATACCTATCATAATGTTTGTATAGTTCTTACTGGCTTAAAGAAATATAACTCGGAATAAAATTTATAATACATGTAATTGAAGACCATATATAAATCTCAATTCCGTTGTCAAATCAAGCAAAATTATTAAAAGAATTAACACCTGAAAATCTAGAAAATAGCGTATGAAGTAAAACCTATTAATTTCCCGGCACACCAATACGTTGCAGCATTATCTTGCGGAAATGGACATGAGCCATTGTTGCGGACAATACACAGATGGCTCGAGACTGTCATTTTCACGATCATTTTACGGCCCCGCGTTTTTGCTTTTAAGATAAATTTTCCTGATAACTGGTCTACACGGCAAGAGGTGGTTTATTCTCATTCCACAAGGTGCATTTTCTCTTACGTTTGATAAGCAAGTTTTAATTTAATTCCTTTAACTTTGAGGAAAAAAAAAACACTCTGTGACCCGTCTCACGGGGAATGACCACCTAATAGAATGAACTGTGTAAAACAAGTGTTTGCATTAGAGATCGTTCCCGAAGTTATTAAACTTTTCTCATTCTCAACGCAAAATTTTCTCAAATTTAATCTCGATAATTCTGACGTGATACTTATATAAATGCACAAACATAGAATATAATATTAATAAGTTGTTATGAATAACATATCATTAATATTATCTTCTATGTCCATACATTCATTTAAATTCTAAATTTTGAGAATATTCTAAGATTAGCACAAAAAGTTTTATAACTTCGGGCCCTGATCTAGAGGTCACACTTCGAAAGTGAATACAATTCATGAGGTAGAATGATCATTCTGGATTCTGAAATATCCAAAAATAATGTTCGATCCAATTGACCATCAATTCACGACCCGCCATATCTGACAAAGTTTGGTAATTTTAGCTTTTTCAAGATAGCCCCGATGTTGAGGAAGACATCTTTTAGACTATCTTCATGATAAAGTTAACAACATCTTGAAATTGACAAGCTGAATGAATTTGGACTTATTTAGGAGGGAAAGTGAATGAGTCTGTGGAGCGAGTTTTGAATGAATTTTATTTAGGAGGTCATCAATATCGCTAATTTTGTTCAGGATGAACAAAATTAGCGATATTGATGACCTCCCTTTAATGAAATATTCGAACTATAACTACTATACTATAAATATTAATGAAATATTCAACATTCAGTTCTATAGATAGATTCCTATCTCTTCAAGAACTTATCAGGCGCTTACAATTTGAATTATGTCAGTGAAATCGCAATTTTTTCTCTATCCAAATTTATTTCGAATGACGTTGTTGATTCTACGTATATTTTTCAATGGGTTTGAGCGTTTTGGAATGGTTTGAGTGAGTGTTTGGAATGAAGGAATGGAGAGCTGAGTGAGCGATTAAGAATGGTTTGATTGAGGTGAATGCCAATTTCACGATGTAACTAACTGTGCAAAGCTACATTTTTATTATGTATCGAAATTGTACCTTAAAATCATGAATTGAGCTTCTAAATCAATTGACGTCTACACATTCGCATTTTTAAGACGTGTGAAGAAATATGAAATAGGAAGATACTAACAATCTTCATTAATATTTTGATATTTTTTCTTTCTTGTAAAGATATGAAGAAGAAAGTTGTTTTCATTAGCATTGAGCTATGAAGCAAAACATGAACACATTGTATGAAACCAGTGTTTCATGTAGAACCACTTTGCATGGCTGTGCATAAAGAGTGATAAGAAGAGCACTGCCTTAGGGTGCCTACGCTCGGCTGTTGGATACTGGATTGTGAATAAAAAATCTAAGTCAAAAATGGGGCATAGTTCCTACAAAATGCGTCTTGAATTGCCCCCCCCCCTCCCCTGAAAGTACAGGTTGCTCACTCTATCATCAACATGTGTACCAAGTTTCAAGTGAATGCCTTCAGTAGAAAAAGATATCATAAAATGTCAAAGTTTTTGCGCGAGAGCGACAACGACGATTACAACGGCGACAACGTCTACGACACACCAAAGCCTTTGCAGTAACTATCGGGTTTTCTCCGAAAACAGCCGAGAAAAATGAGCCTATGCGTGGCATTTACACCATATCTATATATGCGCGAGGCTCAAACAGTGAGAAGCCTCAACAACCACAGGTCACAAGAATATGTCCTCGATTTTCTACCAAAACCTCGTAACTACAGCTTAAAACAGGCTGTAGTTACGAGATTTTAGCAGAACACCGACGATCGGACGTCTGAAGAGGGCTTGGAATCTACAGTGTACAAAGTGAATGCTCTGGTCAGATTGTGCGTTTGCTTAGTCTGAACAGAGACATTTCTTTTTGTGCACGTGATTTTGTTGGAAATGACACGAACAGGCTCAAATATCTTGATGAAAAAAAGTTCTACATGTGGATGACCGGCATATAAATGGGCGAATTTTATATAGTAAATTGTGTATGAATATTTTTTGCAAAACTTAGATAACCATAAAGATATCTTTCATAATATCATTTTTACCTTATGCTTTTGGAGTTTTTCTATTGTTTTACTAAGATATATTGAGTCTCTAAAGATCTATACAAGAAAAAAAAGCATCGCATCGCTTTAAAACGTAAATCGTGAAATTTGAGATTTCAAATGTGATTTCATCAAATATTGTAATAACAGAACTTGATTTAGAAAATAGCGTTTCTGTCAAATGGCAAACGAATAACGTTTTATGAGGTGAAATTTAACGCCGATAAAGCGGATATTTAGTGGATTTTAAAATAATGCTACACAAATTGAAACTGGAATGCAAAGGATATTGTTTCAACTGCAATTGTGATGGTTTTTAACAACCGATTTCGTAGTGTTAAAAGAGAGACAATTCCTGGAAATATTGATAATAGATGTCAGAAGAAGAGAACCACGATGAGCCTTTGTCGCTCAATTAAGTCTCGTCGGTTTATAAAAGCATGCAAGAAGTTTCGCGCGATAAAGCCATAGAATATAGAGGATATTCGTTTATTTTCTGTTTAATGTCATTTCCCTTTTCAGCCTCGCTGTTTTCATGGTTATAGACCTGCAATTTCAAGTGAGTGATCAAAGATCAATTTTACATTGAAAATGATAGGAGAAAACGGTTTCTCGGACCTCACTCTTTCTTGCGGAACTATACACAGGAATAGTTTTTTAACACAATGGTACGACTGAAAGAACGTTCATAGTTTTATGCTATCAGTACAAAAATAAATAAAATAAAACAAGTTGAGGACGATAGGCGGACGGACAGTCGGGCAATATTTGAAATTCAACCCAACAACACGCTAATGTGTCTTAAAAACTGATTCAAATCCCAGAAAACTGTTCCTCTTTTAATTTATTCATATCACAGCCAATGAGGGTTGTCCCTTTTATCGCCCGTTTAATTGGTTTCGAAATTACGATCAAAATGATCCCGAATTATATCCTGTTGATTTTCACTAATTGCGGTTAAAACATGCGGTGTAATTTTTAATAAAACAAATGGTATCGCTTTTCCTGTTTTAACCATTTTAGGTTTTAAAAGACTCCATTACGTTATTGTCGAATTGTATTTTATTACACGGAAACTATTGGTTTCCATTGCATTAGATTCACGGAAAGCATTTGGTTATTTTGTTTACAACCTGCAGCGTTCGAAGATATCAACTGGGGAGTGTGTGCGAAAGCATAGCAACTTTCACTATGCGGCATTTCCAACAGTTTCATATGAGCGCAACGTGAAGACTTAGATCAGACTGTACTGATGCACAGTCTGATCAGTCTTCAAGACGTACTCAATAAGTTTCTGTTGAAAATCGCAAAATAATTTAAATTTACTGTGTGATTGTCCGTGTTGCTTATTGTCTCTCCATAACGCATACTTTAAATTGTTGGAAATGTAACGCGAAGGCTCATTCTGTTTCGTACCAGCCCTGTGTTCAGGATGTAAAAAGCGTTTCGCGAGCGCCTTGACGCATACGTGCAAAGTGAGGTATCATTTTGAAAG
Source organism: Fragum whitleyi (assembly GCA_948146395.1). Lineage (NCBI taxonomy): Eukaryota > Metazoa > Mollusca > Bivalvia > Cardiida > Cardiidae > Fragum > Fragum whitleyi. Next base: position 64,156,434 of record OX411544.1, read on the forward strand.
CGCTTCGCTAACGTTTTCATCCTGAACGCAGGACAGACTCAATTTGTCCGAACTTTTCGCAGAGTGAGCTCGTTTTAATGAATATATACTTATGATAAACTGTCTTTAATTATAGAACTAATTTCAACATGTCTCATGCTAATGTCACTTAACATCAGCGATGCCGAAGTGTCGGTCTCTTCCGTATTTTTAGTATATAGTATAAAAACGTATAACCAGAAATTAAATAAATCCCGAAAGGTTAAAAAGAAAACCAACTTCGGACTGTGCTTAATTTTACAGGAGATAGACTTCAAGTTTACCACCAACTTTTCTTAGCACCATAGCCTTCTTCTTGTGATTGAAATGAAATTCGTTTTGATTTCTTTTACTTGAAAGTTGAAATAGAAAAAAAAGCCAGGGTCAACAGTGAACAAAATCCGTTTCAATGGAAGAAAAACAAGCAACGCATGTAAATTTATGAAAGCAACGTACATAGCTTAACCTTTCTTTCAATTCTTATCATAACCAATTAATTGGATTTTTCATATCGAGGGGTCAGTGCAATACTATTGTAAGTGCCTATTTATTTATAGGCACTTACAATAGTGATGCGCTGACCCCCTCGATAAAATACATTGGTAATGATTGTGTTGGGTCTAAATGAAATTGACAATGTATTATAAAATTGGCATTTGTGACATGACGTCTCCATTGTTTAACATGTCTCCTTCGTTTCTTTCTACTAGACATATATTTTTAATCATGATTTAATCGAGGGATTGAGTCAGAATCGCTGTAAATGGAACATGATTTTAAGATTTTTTTCATATCTGATTTGGAATGTATTTTTACTAGATAGATTACTTTTTAGCCATATATAGGAGAAAAATTAAATGATTTAGTATCGCAAGACTCTCTTAGATGAGTGCGATTGTCTGGTAGTTTCACAAACAGTTTCACAAACAGATTTTTGTCACAAACGTATATTATATATTAAATTAAGACATCTTATTGTATATAATTACTGACGGATGTAGTTTCAATTTCAAGTTTTATTGATAAAAATGCCAGTATTTATGTGCAAATGCAAGGGTACGTGCGGGAAATAATTTGCAAACAGTTCGCACCGTATTGTCATCCTGAACCAAGGGCTGATTTCTTTCATAAGCAGAAGCAAAACCAAAAAATATTTTTTATTAAATGAGCAATCGTCAAGCTGCACCCTTCCCTAATAATTCCATAACTGTTTCAACATAATAGAGAGCGAAAAAAAATCATGAAATAAAGTAATATATATAAATACTGCATTCTTTCATTCCAACAACGGTTAAGCAAAGACAAAGTATCGATGTATGACTTTCTTTTCGCAACGAAAGGCTGAACGTGACTTTTTCCTTATGTACTTCTAGCTTGCTTGTGGTCTTGATTGCGTGTTAATAACAAACTACTCCACCCACTGATAACTCAACCCTTATAACTACAGACAGAATTATTAGAAAAAACAATTATCAAAGTTTTGGTCACCAATCGACATTTTATCTGTTTTTACTTGTTCATTATAAGTATTCTTATTCATACGTTATGGAGTCGCCTGTTTCCATTCTAAGAGCCTTGTGATACCATGCTCTTCATTCACTATTTTAAACAAGATGGCCATGTTGATCCTTACTCGCAGACATAAGTTTCTGGCACAAATATGCTCCAGATCCCGTATTGAGAAACATTCTATGAAGGATTCATGCGAATCTAATAAGGAAAAATGAGGGCGCATCATATCACACGTGGGTTTAGGTGACGTCACAAACATTACTGAAGATGACGTTGCGAAAAACAAAATCATCGAAAGGTTAAAACTGGAAATTTAACAGTGATTTACTACGTTTGTCATCAAATTATAAAACGCCAAAAAGATATACAAAGATGATCGGAGAGCATAAAAAGAATCTGTTTTGTCTTTAAAGGTAATGACCAGAGTACCACCAGAAGCCGAATCACCAATAACATTAGCTAAAATTACTACATTTTCGTCCGACGTTCTTTCCAAATAACGGAAAAGTCATGTCAGCGATGTCAGAAAGACAGAAGAACAACCGATAATGATCGACCACAATAGCTCTCTTCGCAATCCGACCTCATGTGAGCTAAAACGGATTTAGAGAATATGCTATGGAGGAAAAGTCACCATTTTTCCAAAATGTCTTACACCGTTTCTTAGTCATTTTTTTCTCCAACCTATTCTGTATTAGAGAAGAAATTATTTATTTGTGAACAATGGTAATCTAAGAATGATAAAAAACCCTGAATGATAATCAATAGACCTCGCTTGGAGAAATATGTCTCCCTATTCACTGCTTAGATGACAATTACAAAAGAATAGAATGGATAAATTCCCAACTAATAAAACCGTCTTTAAAATCAATATGTATACAGTTTGCTCATTTATTTTAGCAATTAACGGGTGAATTAAAAACGGATTTATAAGATACAGTCATGAGTAAATACTTCGTTCTACGTCCGCCCTAACACGACCTTTACCAATGGTGAAGTTCGCATCCTGCGTTTTTCCTCACGGTAAATTTGAGCTGAATTTGGGTAACCATGGACTGTAAACGGCGGGTATTTAACCAGTTAAATCTAAACTTTCTCAAATATTAATGCCCACATATGTTCTCTTAATTCGCTCTTGAAATACATGTATGGATTTGACATTCGGCATTTTGAACACGGCAATCTTTATCTCGATATTAGTCATCAATTATGAAAAGATAAGTAACATGAGCCTTTGAAATACATGCTCAACATTATGCTTTTATGAGAACGCGACGCGCATAGGCGCACGTATATACGGACATTGTTACTTGATGCTCTTCATGCCAATTCCCAAATAGGGTGATGTAAAGCTATTTGAAAAGTTGAAGTGCGACAAATATCTTTTCAAACCTCAAGTAATTTACAAAAGAAAAGGTAAATTCAGGATGAATAGTTGCAGTTAGAAACATCGTGAAATTGACAAGTTGAGTGATTTTGGAACGATTTCGGAAGGATATTGATTGAGTGTGTGGAGCGAGTTTTGCATGAAATTTAAGGGAGGCAATCCAATTTCGCTAATTTCGTTCAAATTGGGCGAAAGTATCGATATTTATTACCCTTTAATAAAGCATACGTTCTTTTCTATGAAATGTTTTGTGTACCTTCGAGAGCGCTTTCAAATCAAAACAAGTCGATAAAAACAATCTATTTTTCGATTTGAATGAAGTTGTCAAAGTTGTAAACGACTCTGGGGAATTTTTGGATGGTTTCGGAGCGTTTCTGAATGGTTTGAGTGAGTATTTGGAATGAAAGACCGTTGAGTGATCGATTGAATGACTTCGAATGGGATGAATGGCAATTATATAATGTACATTATGTACATGAATCCGATAAATGTAAGTTTCTGGGATTCCAACAATTCATTCAACCTTAATCTAGCGCGTTTTAACCAAAATAAATTTAATTCTGTTAAAGCTAATTTGTTTCATAAAAAATTCATTCTGGTTGAACAAACCAATTAAATTCGTTTCAAGCATGGAACTTTTAAATAGCAGTATGTGACACATATTTTACGAATGAGTAAGATGTTTCCTATTTAAAATGTCTATTGTCAATGAATATTAGTGATTGTACGGCCAACATGTCTAGTTTAGAAAACATCCTTGTACAAACTAGTCCTGGAATGCTTTCAATATAAGTGTGATCATTTGATCGTTTTTGAAGCTTAAATTGTTATGAAGACCTAGCCTTGTTCGTTTCACTACAAAAATATCGTTTTCGCTATGACACAATAACTACAATTTCGCTCATGCAACATGCCAGTGTCTGTCTCGGTGGCCTACAAGTATAGATTCGTGATTCGAAGGTCCGCAGCTAAAGCACATTCATCGTCGGTGCGTGTTCTTAAAAACCGTTCCAGTAAAATAAGCTGAAGAGTTTGGTAGCAGAGGATTTAATTCACTTCCTCACTCTCAAGGAGGCGAAATACCAAGATTGGCAACTCTACAACAATAATAATAATAATAATAATAATGGTATTTCTAAAAATGGTAAAAAATGTAGTAATAAGCTTTAGCTTTTGTCGAAATTGAACTAAAAGAAATAAGTTTTTATAAACCATACTTTCTATTTTTTAAAGAAGGGAAATGATATACCTATAAAGACAGTCAGGAGTCTATGATTTAGACTATGGTTTAATATATATCAATAATTCCATTGTTGAATACCGAAAAAGAACACGTACTCTTTAAGCAGAGAAATTGTTAAGGATAGCGGTTAACTATAGTTCATTCATTAAAAAAGATGTGTTGTCCATTTTTCAAAATTGGTGCTCAAAGAATCCTACAGGAGTTTAAATTAACATCTAAATGATTTCAACTTGAGACCTCCATCAAGTAAGATAATTGTATATTGTGGGGCGGAAGTTTAATACCTTGACATGTTATTTGCCGGAAATTAGGTCTGATATTCCTACACAGCGGTACTGCGATCTTCGATGAACACCTTTGGTTCAAGGACACATACGAATTAAAAAGGAGGGCAATAAAAAACAAACAGTTTGCTTAAAAATGATTTTAAATTTTACTCTCCAAAGTAAAGTAAATACTATCATTTCTTGAGTAGCTAATAGATTGGTACATATGAAAAATTCCAGCATTTGTCAACAATAATTATAATTTTCATGCTTTTGTTCAGATAAAAAAAAAACATGATTCCGACTTAAAACATTGATATGATCAACTACGTTTGAAAAAGGCTCGTATTTGCACAGAAAAGTGTAATCCATTAGATGAATTAGATAATGTGAATATGAATAGATAAACAGGGATCACACATAGTGAAACTTAATGTGAAATTTAAAATCATATAATGACATTAGTCTTGAAATTCTTACATATTCTCTTCTCAATTTACTGAATAGCAAAGCCTGAGAAATAAGATCCGTTGACTCGCAATCCAGTAATCCAGTAATTGTGGCTGAGTCTCTAAAATAAAGGTCAACTCACATAAAAAGTATACATCGCCTCGGGCTCAAAGGTCATGTCCTGACGATGAAGTACGGGCTCGAAACATTCATGTCATTTAAGGTTAATCGAATAGTAGAACAAATTCCTCAAAAATTTAGTTTTACTTGTTGAATGTGTCTAATCGAGCGCAGTCAATTACACGCATCCTTGTGAAAAGCGTATAATTTTCGCGGCGGTGTGTCCCAAGTCCCTCGCTGGGTAGGAGAGACTTTCTTATTGAAAGCTCGGGAAAGCCCCGTAAGACATTTGTTAGAGAAGATTGTTAAGTGCGCTACTTGATTGAAAGGCAGTGTGTGAATCTATGAAAGGAGGGCGATGATCGACTAGAAGTAAAATTATTGGAGAGTGAGGATGAAGTCAGGGTGAAATTTGTGGTCATTGTGGTTTGTAATCAAAATCTGTTAAATACTAAATTATGAACATTTCCCGTTTGTAACTCGCACAGGATGATGCATGGTGTAAGAGATATCCAATTTTAGTAAAGAATATTCTGAAATCAAGAAAATATGACCTATGCCTTTTACAAACAGAGGGGCCCAATGAAGCAGTAGGCTTCCATATGGCCTACTTGCAGTAAGTTACATAAGTCATCTACTAACAAAAACCTTAATTGGGTGTATGCAGAAGGTTTTCTAAGTTCGGTCCCGCGGGTTAGACATTATCGTAACTATATTGTATACATGAAGCGCATTATAAAACAGTGGTCATTTCATAGCGGTTTTTTGTTGTCTTTTTCTAACGCCGGTAGGTCAAGTCAACACCGGATACATTCATGATTTTACGCGCCTAATGAAAGATCGTCGATCTCAATTGCCTTTTCTGTTTATCTTTTTTTTTTCGTAAACTTCCCTAGAACGCAGGCTTTGAACAGAATAAATGCAACATTCGGTCAACTAAAAAGTCATTAAACATAGAACTAGTGGCATATTTCAAAGATGTTTCTACAGTAGTAACAGAATATAGAATTTTTCCTGATTGGAATCGTCTTCTTTAGATTATTCCAATGAGATATTGCAAGGCAGATTCTTACAGTGAATGAAAAACACCAGGTACGATTTGTGATTATGACTAACTATGTATGTATTCATATGAAGTTCCATCATGTCTGTCTGTCAATGAAGGGTTTAAGTCGGGGCGTTTTCCCCATCTTAACAACTTCAAGTTGTTGACCCCTATACAAGACTTTATAGTGCGGAAATTGGCCCTAGTGACTGCAGGCAATTATACACAAACTTGTGGACTAGTTGATTAAGTACTCGCCTCCATGAGAAATCTGGTGGCTTCTGAACTTGGCGTGGTGGCAATCGATCTGTCTTACAAAAATGACCAAATTGACTTCAGAAGAATTTTTTTCTTTTTTCGTTTTTCGAACACGATCATATATATATATATATATATATATATATATATATATATATATATATATATATATATATATATATATATATATATATATATATATATATATCTTAAAGCCATCATGAATCGTTTTTTTTCTCGAAATTTCGTTAGACATACGAGTTTGGAGTGTCCGTTTGATACCGTTGATTTATCATTTTTTGTGATGCAATATTTTGGGAAAAGGAAAATAACTGCTTTCTAAAGGTAGCTTCCTCATTTTCTCTACAATATTTTCTCAAGTTCAGAATCAAAACGACGAAAACCCCCGTAACTGTACAGAAAAAAGACTGGTCCTGTTTACTTGGCCAAAAGTCAGCTGACAATCTCTCAAGTCTGTTTTTCTAAACCATCACATTTTTTATCAATTCAAATCAGCTGTCAAAAATAATTTGATATGTCATAGCCGAAATTTCATTCATTCACCTATTTATTAGTGTGCTCGAATAAAAAGTACCACAAACCAACCTCGACGTTTATGAATGAAAAAGTCAAAACGATTAATAAATGTACGCTGGTTTTGAGTAATGGCATGGCAAATATATTGTAAATGCTATTTGAATAATGCGGTTACTAGTTTGCCATATTTCTTATCAATAATTGTTATGGTTTATAATTTTGTTATAACAAGAATGTGCCAAAATGATTACTACCATTCAAGTATTTGTAATATATTTGAATATAAAATAAACAAGGACATCACAATCGAATGTATCGCTCGAACGCAGATGCAGAATAGTGAACAAATCATTGGAAAAAAAAGAATACAAAAAATGCATTAAGATTCATTTCTCTTGGTACATTGTAGTTCGGATTGATTAAGATGAACCAAAAACCGAAAATGGGCATATTGTAATTTGAAAACAATTTATATTATGACGGTAGACCAAAACATCTCATTAGGCGATCGGAAAGAATCTAATCATTTTTATATTGTTGTTGTTGCTTCCGAGCGCACTAGCCAAAGTACCACCATTAGCCGAATTAACTAGAAAAATACCAGAAATTGTTACATTTACGTCCAAAGCACTTTCTAGTTTACGCGAAAGTCCGATCGATGTTCTGATGAATTCTACTTCGGCTTAGTCTACTGCCATTACAACGACGATAACAGCCCTCAAAACAACTCGATTTTTTGTTCCACTTTGACTAATATATTTTGGTTTGACTCACCCCAGAATAAAATCAGGATGTTCACATGCTCTATATGGCAGCCATTGATCATTACACACATAGAAGATGTTTCTTGGCAATATGAAATTCATTATGAATGAATTATGCAACATCGGTTAAATCGCATTGAAGTTCAAGACTGTGGCAATTCGTTGCTCTGCACTTTTTTTCGCATTGTGGGATGTTTTACAATAATTTTTCACGTGATCGACTGCTCTTCATATTTCTCAGGTTTTGTTTGCTGTTCTTTTTTTTTTTTTTTTTTTTTGGTTTTAGTTTTTGGCTTACAATCATGTTAAAGTTGTACTACAATATATTTCACGTTATAGGTAACTCTACGGTATTTTTTCGCGTTATTGATTGCTCTATAATATTTTCACGTTATTTCTTTTTTATACGATACTTTTTTACGTTACTGGTTGCTCTTAAATCTTTTTCTATGCTATTGGTTACTCAACATATGATCGCTGAATATATTTTCCGGTTTATTTTTATTTCATGTTTTCAATAGCTGTAATTTAGCTGAATATTATACGAGATTATCAACGTGAACCACTGCGTTCGGGATGAAAAGAGCCGTTAAACGTTTTGGAATTGATACCCTGCTTTGTCCGTTTACACACGTGCAAAGCGGGACATCATTGCAAAACGTTGGCAAACGTTTTTGCAACCTGAACTCAGGGCAGATATCTTGTCTAAGGTGGGTAACTATCTGATCGAACCCTAGTCATCTATGACCATGATTTATAAAAAAAAAGTAACTGTTCTTGTTTTTATTTTTTCAAGAAAATGTATTCACTTAATAAGTAATTGATTTTTGGGAGAAAGAACGCTTGATTATGTCATTAAAATAAAACATTAAATGCATTTTACATGTATGTACTTAAACAAATACGATTATTCATTTTGTTTTTATTTCAATCAAACATAGGAAACCTGATTTTTAAGTCAACTTTCATAAAACTGTTTGTTGCATAAGACATGCATTACAAGAACCTCGATTTGGTGTATGTCTATAAGTAATGAAGAAAATCGGGTGTCATTTTCAACAAGTAATAAAACGTTCTGACAAATATCTGGAAACATTAAGCTTCTTTTGGATATTAAAATTACGTAACTCGACAAGCCTTAACTCTTGTTTGGTTTTGGTCGATCAACGACGTCATTTACGATAAACATATATTTGAAAGTCACCAGGCAGTTTTTCATTTAGAAACGCAAGACTTGATCATCCACCAACATGTCAACCTGATATTGGAAGTATATCTTTTGTTTTCTGAGCAGCTCCTCGGATAGATCAAAGAGCCCATCTTTAATAATCCGAGGTAAGTATATATTTTATCAATATCGTTGTGTTTTCTGCTTTGTTATTTGTTGCGAATATCCGGATATATGAAAAAACTTGCAGGAAATTTCTGCGATGGAAGACAACTTTCTACCTCATGGGCAACGGTATAAAATTACATGCTGCGTTGAAATAGAATATCTAACGAGGACGGGAGAATTGGTGATTGTCGAGGCTCTTAATCTCGTTCTAAACTCTTATGACGTGTTCTTCTCATTACCCAAAAGCACCAGTAACATTCAAAATGAAATCTAATTAAAAGCTTGTAATTGAAATTTTTTATTTTGCGCATTTATATTGTCGTGGCAGCTTGTCCACTTTTGATTAGCCGTAAAATATGAGGGTAACTTATTTTTACTTTTCAATTTACAAACTGCGTGCGCACTATACCAAATTGCCATCTTTGTAAAACAATATCTTTAGATGGACATCATGGTCACCATCTTGGATTTCTTAGAATTCTGAAGGATGACAAGCTCACATACGATGGTTTCTTAGATCCCAAGAACTCAGCTTTCAGTATTTGTAAAAACAGTCTCTTTATACTCAAAATCCAGGTTCAGCCCAATATCTGCTTGATAAAGAAGCCAAGAGAGCGGCTTGGGTCATCCGTCTTGTATATTCATTAGCTGCTCTGAATTTTGATATAGTTGTTTTTGTTAACGAGGTTCTGGTCATCAATCGACGCGAATATAACTTTCTTTATAATATGACCTACGTCGCGGGAGTGAAATAAACCCGTTGAAAATTTTTGATTTTTACACTGGTGTTATTACACAAGTGGAATAACTATGCAAATGCGAATACAAACGCTATTTTGTAACCGCGAAAATGACGTCATAATGTATATACTGTGACGTCAGTTTTAAACGGCGTTATAAGTTTTGCGGAAAATTGAAATGTTGAATTTCAAGAAGTTTGACCTTTTTCCTCAAAAATTCGGTCATGTTATACATAGAATATAAAACTTGTGGCCATAAAATACAGAATTCATTAAACTCGGTACATCCTCGTTTTTATCTGTTTATATATGACTCGTTTAATAAATTCGGTATTCCATGACAACTCATTCAATATTTTTTCTATGTGTTCCAAAATTGAAATCAAAGAGTGGCTCTCAAATTGTTTAAGTCAATTTTGTTTTTCATGTGTCAGACCTTCCATTATTTCTTCACTTTTTCCTTACATATGTTTGACATTTTTTTCACATTTCCTCCATACATTGAAGGTGGAAGGAAATTTTGTCATGTACCAGACCTTCCTTCATTTCTTCACTTTTTCCTTACATATGTTTGACATTTTTTTCACATTTCCTCCATACATTGAAGGTGGAAGGATATTTTTGTCATGTACCAGACCTTCCTTCATTTCTTCACTTTTTCCTTACATATGTTTGACATTTTTTTTCAAATTTTCCTTCATACATTGAAGGTGGAAGAATATTTTGCCATGAATCAGACTTTCCTTCATTGCTTCACATTTCCCTCACACATCTTTGGCATTTTTTTCACATTTCCTCCATACATTGAAGGTGGAAGGATATTTTTGTCACGTATCAGACCTTCCATCATTTCTTCACATTTTCCTCACTCATGTTTGACATTTTTTTCACATTTCCTTCATACATTGAAGGTTGAAGGATATTTTGTCATGTATCAGACCTACCTTCATTTCTTCACATTTCTTTCAGATTTTTTTCATACATTGAAGGTGGAAGAAAATGTTGTCACCTTATCATACAACAAAACTATAATATTTCTTGTGGTCCGAACTACTTTATGAAAAACCTAATAAAACGCCGTAAAGCGGAACGCTATTGTTACTGTCTCTTTTACGACGTTCAAAAAACGTCCTATTTGGGAATAAAATGGGCCATTAACAAACTGTTAAGAAACCATTTTCCTCAATACGATGGATGCCGTTTACCTCAACAAGTCGCAAACTTGTCGCATCCTTTAGAAAGGGCTGACCTCAGACGGGGTAATTTAATTATTATTTGCACAGATATCTGAAAAGATATTCTAATTAGGGGGCATGATATGCGGAATTCGCTACAGAAATAATTACAAATTCACCGGCTTTATAGATAAAATGTCCGATAGTGTTTTACGGGGCTTGGGAAAAGTTACACATATTCGTCGATGCGCTACAAAACCAACGTAACTACACAATTTCTAAGTTGCGGTTATGACTTTTTGGCGATTTACAATGACAAGAAAATCAACAGCCGGTGTACCCTAGTGTATTCGGTGAATTAATAAGCATGCAAGAAGATCTGAAATCAAACAAGTTTCATTTACATCCACATTCCTATACTTGAAATGAGTCTGTGCGCGACATTTCCAACAATTTGACATTTGAGTGAGGTTCATATATTTAGCAGCATAGGCATTTATAAATTATAACTAGAAGATTGCCAACCTGTCTATAAATACTTTAAGACCATATGTATCTACATATCGCATAGTGAAGACTCTGGTCAGACTGTGCGGGTGCACAGACTGGCCAGAGACTTCGATTTGCGCACGTTTGAAATTGTTGAAAATGTCACGCACGGGCTCAAAAAATATCTTTGTCCTTTTATAATAAATCACATGAAGAAAGGTAGTCCAAGGACAAATAGGTTCGAGCCCGCAAAGGAACACATTTTACTTTTGACCTTGCCCTTCCAGCTGTTGAAAATTTATTTCAAATGGGATATCTTCTCATGATTGGAAACAATTGCGACAAATGTATTTGATGCCAGTTCATATATGTAGGAACTTATCTCTAGACGAGCTAATTTTAACGTTTGACACTGTACAGTGACATTGATCGTATCAAAATTGTGTTTTAAATGGCATATGTAGGCTACTGATGAGGAAGAGAAAAGGGCAAGTTAGTTTTGAAATCCAACAAACAATGTCAGAGTTTTGCGCCGGACAACCTGTATCTTAGTATTTGGCTGTAAGTTACCACCTTGACCTTGGATATATCTGAAAATCCGATCGAAATGTCCAATCTATTGATGACAGAGAGTAAATTTGAGTCCTACTAACTGTAGGGGGGGGGGGGGGGGCTACGCTTCGGCATCTCCTCAACAACACGGTGAAGCTTTAATCAATCAATATTGCAGAACTCACCAATTTGATGACCTTACCACCGCCATAAATACGGGCATAAAAACACAACAATCATAAACAGACAGAAAATATTATTTTATGGCAAAAATGTCACGCTATCCCGAAAATTGTTCGTAATTTCAAAGTGAACATGAATATTTTATGTTTATTTCATATTCCTATTGCTGTTATTTCACTGTTAAAATACATGTTTTAAGGAAAACTAAGTGCTTTTGCAAAGATAGGTGAGTAAGTTAAACCTTTTTGAAACAATGAGCTAAAATTGTGACCCCCCTTTCGGGAATAAGGAATTTATGAGCCAGTCCGTTTCTTTCTGTTTTTGTTTTGATCAGAATACATATATCTCTAATAGGGATGTCAATATTGCGTTTTACCAAAGAGACATTTTTTTTTTACATTTGTGACCCGTCCCGCGAAAAGGGACCATCTGGGAAGTGCGTACAGTGTCGCCCTAGTCAGACTGCGCAATGTGCTTATTTTTTATCTAGAAAGATCAATCTTCTTTCCAGTGAAAAAGATATTTAAAATGCGACTTCTGGTTGACCTATGCTGAACCCAATCTCTTTTTCAAATATTCATTTTACAGAGTTTCCAGATGGTCAAGCAAAAACTGATTTGGAGAAGGATTAACTTAATTAAGCAGTTAGACACGTTGTGAAATTGACATTCAATTCTTTCAAAATCATTCCAAATCGCCAACTCAGCGCTCCATTCATCCATTCGTTCATTCGAAACGCTCACTCAAACCACTCAAAAACGCCTTAAAATAACTAAAAACAAAAGATAAAACAAAATCAACAAGAACTTTCAAAACAAAAGAAAAAAATCGCGATTATACTGACATAATTGAAATTTTAAGCGTTTGATTGGTTCTTGAAGAAATAGGAAGCTATTTATAAAACGTCTATGTCTATTTCATTAAAGGGAGATTAAAGAATCCTGAACAAAATTAGCGGTATTGGATAACCTCCCTTTAATTTAACCCAAACTCACTTATCGCACGCATTCATTTTCATTCCAAAAGCATTTCGCAATCATTCCCCTTGCTAATTTCACGATGTTGTTAACTGGAATTACGATCAATGCTCAACGCAGCGACGTGTATACGGTAGTCTTTGATGAAAGGGTTTCCATTACAATTGAATTAAATTTTCATGAACGGATCCATTGCAAATACAAAGTTATTAATCAAAATAGGTTATTTATGAGTTTCTTATCATAGGAAATGCTTGTCTATTCATCGTTTTTAAAATAATTTCAAAATATAACAGTCAAAATAGACTTTTGAAACATTTGATATTTTGTACATTTGTGTTAACGCTTCTCATCAAAACGGTAACGTCCAAATTTCATTTTAATGAGGCCCGGGGTTTTAATTAAAGATCCCATTTCCATATATAATATCCTATTTTTCCCGACACTAGGGTGGGAAGATAGTTATCTCTTATAATAACTCAACGGAAATTTGAAAAGAAAATTTTACCCATCGTATTTTTTTCATATCAATTTTCATTATGCGAGCCACTTCCTCCGAAGGAAATAACTAGTACAGTCCTGCGTTCAGGATAATAAAACGTTGCAAACTGTTCGCCAACTTTGCCCCGCTTTGCACGCAAGCGCACGTGCAAAGCGGGGTAAAATTGGCAAACTGTTTGAAACCGTTTGGTGATCCTGAACGCAAGGCAGATATATCTTAACCAAAATTTCTGATGATGTAAACCCGACTAGGGAATCAAATATTTAAGAAATTCACAGTATATGCTTCAGTCTAAAAAATGTCCAGCAAATTTTAGTTTTTTTTATCCAAACAACATTTCAATCTCATTTTGCATTAATTTTTCTTCATCTAAAGTCAATTTATTCGCTATGCCGAAACAAACTGTAAGGGTATCTTTGAATTATGGGAAAATATCCCATATTAATTGTCATACGATAAAATTTACAGTTTAAGACTTTTAACCAGTATCCTCAAGTATTGTAGGACCAAAATGGTAAGGTCGTTGCTGTGAATATCGATACCAGATTATCAAAATGACGTCGATCTAAATTACGTAAACGTGAATAAAAACTTTTTTTCATCACAATGCCTGTATGGTAAACTTTTTCTAAGCAAAAGAATAAAAAAGATAGCAATAAAAACAGAAACAAAACAACAAACAAACAAAAAACAAAAAAAAAAAGACCAGTTATTTGGATTACAGTTTCGATCTGTGGATTTTGACGCTAGGCTATTAAAATAACGTAACCAGTTTCACACACAGTACTTTAATAGATTGAATATATGTCGGCATATCTTTGGAAATCCTTACGGAAATAAACATGAATTGATATCGCTGTTATGACATATGAGCCAGTGCGTGTCATTTCCAACAATTTGCATGTGCGCAAGGTAAAGACTCTGGCCAGTCTGTGCACCTGCACAGGCTGACCAGAGTCTTCACTATGCGATTTGTAGATAAATAAGGTATACTGGTATCTGCAGACAGTTAGGCAAGCTTCTCAATACACTATGTTACTCATTAGTTACTGTTTGAGTTTTTAAATGTTTGTACCCCAAGAAGGTGTCAATTTGTTGGAAATGTTACGCACATGTTCATATTGTATTATATGAAAAAATCTTTCACCAACAAAATATGTTTAAACCAAGGATTATCTTATACTTCTATACATAATTATTTTTACCTCAGATCCAAACTCATTCATTTTATACAAAATTGTATTCAATTATTGAAATCATTAGTATTAAAAAATCTACATTAAGTGTTTATTCAATTCCTTTAATATCTCCACTTAAGATGGGGCCCAATTACGATTTATCATTCTTCAAAATCCATTGTGTGTGGAAAATCTAGACATTCAGTTTTGTTTATTGAAATAATTCTATAAATACAAAGAATAAATGTTTCCGTTGAACTTCTTTAGTTTGATTTTAATCATTTTATCGAATTTGAAAGCAAGCTTAGATGCAAATACTCTGCAATGCGTTCAGAATGCTAAAACATCTAAAATGCTTAAAAAATCAACAGCAACAACAAAAGAAAAAAATTGCTGCATAGCATTGGAACATGTGAACCTGTGTTTGACAGTTCCAACATGTTCATATGTGCACAAAGCAAAAGCTCTTTACAGCCTGTGTATCCTCACAGACTGACCAGAGTCTTCACTGTGCGCTCTGCGGATAGATAAGATATTAATCCTCCCCTCAGGCTTACTGCAACTTTTCTTATTACAAAGCGTGGGTGGTTATGCTGCTCATTACATGTGCCTCTCACATATATAAAATTGTTGGAAATGTCACGCGCAGGCTCTTATCATAAACGTTTCTCGAATATTTAGATCTTGAACGCAAGAATGAATTCTGTTTGCTGTTGAGCAGAAATGAATAATTAGATAAACAAATAAAAAATGAATAAATAAATAAATAAATAAATAAATAAATAAATAAATAAATAAATAAATAAATAAATAAATAAATAAATAAAATAGATCAAACATTGACTGAAAAATCAAACGGCGACGAACTAGTGCTACAAGATCGTAAGTGAACTTTCATTCAATTGCTTTACGTTCTTTTCTGTTTGTATGTCTTCACGAACAAATCAGGAGCTCTAAAATCAACATTGAATTTATATATGTAATACGTACTTAGTGTTTTGTATGAAAAAAATTATCTAACGAGGTTGGGAGAATTGATCATTGTCGAGGCTTGGCCAAGACAATTATCAATTATCACAACCGAGTTAGATATTTTTATAATACAATACACTAAGTTCGTATTATATTTATCTTATAACCTCTATTTGTCTTGTTTTCGCCGATTTTTCTTACTGAAATGCAAGTTTCTAAAAATATCTGTATTACATCATTGTTCTAAAAATAACTATGTGATATCATAAAAAAAAATCATACGGGATGTTTTCACACGGAAATTTGTATAGTTAAAGGATAAAATAAAAAAGCGTAATGATTTTATCGACACGAATGAAATATTGATAGTTTTAAACGATTTCAAAGCGGTTATGAGAGGTCGGAATATTGAGCGCTGATCGAGCGATTTAGAATGGTTTTGAACGAGTTAAATGTCAATCTCAAGATTCTTAACTGTACTTTTGTTAATTGTAAGTTACGGAACACCCCATTTCGCCCAACGAATCGCAAATTAAGAAATGACAAAGTTCTGAGATGCGCTCAAGTATCTCTAATCTATGTTTTCAAAATTGTGAAACATTTACTTATACCATTGAAAGAGGAAACAAGTTCGTTTATTCATTTCGCATTGAAATTAACGACTTTCTCAATCAATTACGAATTAAATAAAACTCTAATAAAAATTCAATTTCATCATGAACTTTTTTCCCCAATATCAGAAATTCATAGATAATGAACAAGGGGGTTGCAAAAAAAAAAAAAAAATAATAATAATAATATATTTTCTGTATCAACTTTATCATTGCCATCATTATCTATCGTCAGCATCATCATTATGTTATGTTGTGTAAGATTAAAAGGTAAATACTATTTTTTTCTAAAAAAAAATAAGATTATAGGTTTTATATCTTTTTTTAAGTTAAGTTGTCCATTTGTCCTTCAGTTCTTTTAATAAGAAGGCTAGTTTATTTGTGAATATTCATGTTTCTGTTAAATTAATGTAACTTTTTTAACACTTGTATGGCCAAATAATAATAATAAAAAAAATATGATTTATAGCGAGCTCATTAAAGAAGTATGATGCATGGTATAAAATTTAGGCAAATCATAAAAATATTATTTCATGACAAAGGTAAACACTTCGGAATTTTAAGAGAAGAATTGTAAACATTATTTTCTTCATTTTCATCCCAATTATATGAAAAGCCTCGAGCCCAACCCAATATTTTAGAAATGTATTTTATAAATGGATAATGTAAATAAATAAACTATGTGTGATAGCTGAATGGAATCTAAAATCATTGACTGGGACTACAAACCGTCGGCGTGTGTGTCAAAACCTTTTGTAGAGCTACTGTCAAAGAGGTTGAATTTGAATCTAAATCAAAACATTTCAACAATTCTGCAATTAATTTTATGCTGTGGGCACTCATTTAAAATCGTCTCGTCGAGACGATTCAAATGAGTACCTACAACATAAAGTTTCGTTTAAAAATGATGATTTTACAAAGACGTTCCTGCCCTAATCGAGTTCTTTTCCAGTATAAAGCGCAATTCATTTTTAAGTGTGCTTCACAATTCGCTATTATTCCGTCGATTTCATTCAATATTTACACACAATATTTCTCATAAAATGTGTATATGCACTTTTCATTAAGTTGACACAATTATGATGGGTTTTAATTTTTCATTAATATTTTCTGAATTCAATAGAACTATTTTCCTGGCAGTTCGCGTTTAGATCTGGGTTGCATAACTCTTGACAATAAAAGCAAGAAAATCATTTTTTTTTCAACTTCATGCAATATTAAAATGTCACAGATATATTTACATGTTAAGCAAATTTTTATAGAAAAGTATATTTGATAGACCTGAGATTCATTTACCTTAAAATAAATATTACTAGGATCTTCATTGATTATTCAAAATTGTATTTCTTCTTTTGATACGGAACAACCTACTTTGATAATATGGATATATCTCCTTGTTTTTATTTTACCCTCTTTTAAATTGGCTTGTAAGAATTTTGCTTAGTTCTTGAACTTGAGTACTTACCAAAACTCAGCCTGTCTACCAATTTTCTTAGAAAAAGTACAATTCTACACACATGATCTTCTAACCAGACTAATACATAAGGCTTCGCTTATTATTCTTTTCAAGAAATGTCTTTGAGAAACATTTCATTTTTATCTCAGAGAAACTCTATCTGTATAATATATTGTTTTGATGAAATTGAAAACAAAACATATTTTTGATAGCGATTTAAGTGTATCCATCGTTTACTTTTACATTGAAATAAGCTTCTTAAGAATAAGAAATTGAAAAATCATTTCGGGACTTTAAGATAGATTTGTTCTCTTGTTAAATGAAATCGATTATGCTTCTGAATCATATTAAACGAATCATTTAAGATGCCCGATTTCGCTTACAGACAATTGATTTGCATATTTGAATATGTTTCATGTAAACTGTTTTGAAATTTTGTCTGTTTGCCCTTTCATATTAATGAAAATTTTTTGATGCATTGTAACGAACCCTTTTCTTTTTTCTTGTCATGTAAATCAAGATATACGTTTTGCCGTTTTTTCCCGCGTCACTCGTTATGGTGAGAATTATTGGCGCTGATAATGGCTATGATAGCAAAACTAATATAATTAATTAGTATGATAAATTCCATATTAATGCACTTAGAATAATTCAATTTCATGAAAGAAACCTAGACCGGAAAACTGATAGGATAGACTAATATCAAGATTGAAATATTATTCATTTAACATATCATTATATGCACATAAATTTGTGTAGCTAAATCTTTTTTGTCAGTTCTTTGAAGAAAATATAGGGAAAAAAATAAATATAATTGAAAATATTTCTTAAAGTGTATTGGTACACTGATTTTCTTTCAGATGTGCAAACAAGTATGCATAAAATGCACCGTGATGTCTTACAGAATCTTTTGTTAATACTTCGAACTTCTTGTTTATAACAATTACATAAACTTTAAATGAAAAAAAAAAAAAACCTTAAATTTCTTGTTTAAAAATGTCGTAAAAACGAAAAAGACGCCATTTACTACATTTGTTTGTAACTAGAAATTACAAAGAAAATATAATAAATAAAAGATTGTCTCAGACGATTAGGGCAACCAAAATGTCGCATCTACAAGCTGTAGATGCGACGATTTGGTCGTCCACAGTCAGAATTCTATTGCTTAATTATGTTTATGATATGACCTTTATCGCGGTAGTGAAATAACCCCGTTGAATATTTTTGATATTACTCGGTTGTTATTACACTAGTGGAATACTATGCAAATGAGCTAAGAATGTATAGCAACGTTATAATTTTCCTTTTGAAAATGACCTCATTATGCATTTGATGACGTCAATTCGCAAACGGCGTTATATGTTTTGCGGAATAACTAGAATCGATAAATTTCTGAAATTTCCTAGATATATCGCAAATATTCACATCATATTATAATAAGAATTTCAAATTTATGCTCATTAAATACAGAATTTATTAAATTCGTCATCTAAAACAGATAAAAACTCGGCGTATCCTCGTTTTTATCTGTTAATAGATGACTCGTTTAATTTTTAATTTCGGTATTGAATAACCACTCATGCAATATCTTCTATGTAATGAAAAAGTTTAAATTTACCTATTAACAAATCCGTGCTGTTGAGCCGGTGTTCTATCCCTCTGTCTTCGATTCTTAAACCAGTTGCTGACCTGCGTCAAGGTAAGTCCCGTCTTCTTCGCGAGATTTCGTTTTTCGTCGGGCGTCGGGTACCTGTTCGCTTTATAACAGTCTTTGAGAGCTTGTCGCGATTTTTCTTTAAAACAATACACCGTTTCTTCACCGTCCCATATCGTTTTGGGGAGAGGGTATTTCCTACGAAGTCTGTATTTGTCCACGGCACCGAGTGGCCGCCCGCGTATCTTTTGTGCCTCCATATAATGAGCTTTGTACCACAGATTTTGTAGAAAAGCATGATTAGAAGAGTCAAAGTTGTGGCTTTCCAAAATGCTGTATAATTCCCTGTAACTACCGCGGTGAAAAGCAACTGTAGCTCGAGCTTTCAAAACAGCTTCGCTACCGCGAAGTAGCTCACTAGGAGGTAGTGACCACAAGAACCTCGCGAGTCTATCGATGTCACCTTTCTGTTGAAGAGCCTCGCAAACGCACGCGACCTGCTCAGGTGAGAATGTCAAGTTCTTTCCTTTAGGAATATCCGTGCTAGATGAGTTCGAATCCGGTGATGATGCGACTGAACACTGCCCACTCTCAAGTCCCGAGCCAGTGTTGGCTTCGACGTTGTTGTTAAGGTTCTCGGTTGGGGTCCCTAACGTTAACAAATCGCCGCTACCGCCGGAATGAGCCATGCTCCCATTACACATAGCAGGCCCGGGATGCAACGCGCTGTCAATCCCACTCGAATTTAATTCCATGTTTACACAAATATAAAACTAGTTTAAAGAAAGCTGAATCTTTTAGGACATGGGCTTTAAATTTCTACCCCAAAACTACGTGATTTAGATTTTATAACCTTCTACAGGCAAACTCCATACTTTATTATATACAATTTTAGCGATCATATCGCACGAAATTAAACACGATTGGACATTAATCATTTAGAGGCGGAGTGAATATTCCATAGTGAGGCGTGGTCAAGGATGTGGCGTCTAATGCTTTGACAATAGATTATAGACTATTCAGCCTCCTAAATCGCACCATACAATAGCGATAACATTGACATTAGAGTGTCGGGGAGAGGATAACAATCAGCGCGCTTATCGCCTTCCTAACGAGTGGAATAACTCAAATACAACACTGGACAACGTCACATTCGGCTTGCAAAAATACATTTCGATGGAAAGCTACATAAATATGGTACTTCAGCTTCTTTTAGCGTTTTAGAGGCATGAAGTCATTAATGTCGCTGAACTTCTGATTTGGCGTTTTTTTTTCTGATCTCCTAGCGAAACATCAGCAGATCCAGGGGCCCGTTTTACTAAACTTCCAACGAAAAAAATAATCGTAAGTTAAAATTTCAAATCGTATCTGGTGTTTTCATTCATTTTAGATACTGCCGAGGAATATCTCATTTATATCGTCCTTAGAATACGATTCCAATGAGATGATGCATGGCAGAATTCCTCATTTAGTGACTACTGTAAAAGTAATTTTGATTTTTGACTTACGCAAAGAATGATCGTAAGATATTTAGTAAAACAGGTCCCCGGCTTCTTTAAGCGGTAGCTTACGATTTTCTAGAGGCAAAAAGTTTAATGTAAAATATCGCTGTACTCGTGCCTTGGCGATATTCTTTGCTGACCTCCTAGCGAAACTCGTGCAGATCTAGGGTCGGGGAACTGGGGTCCAGACCCCCCGATTGAATTTCTACAAAAAACATGGTAATTTGAAAATTTGAAAAAAATGGGGGGGGGGGGGCAGCGGGCAATTACGATATCGTAACTACAGCTCTGTTACAATTTTTAGCTCGCCAACTGAGGAATATTATAGGGCAACTTCGGTATGACATACTGGATCCGAGAAAGCATTTTTGTTATTTCGTAAGATATGGTTAGCAAAGAATTTTTTTTAAAAAAAAACACACCGACGAATATGTCGATTTGTGAACTGGGTTTACTAGTTTTAGAATCTTTAATTTACAGAAATGCAACGATGTCGAAATGTTGTATTTGATTGTGTGATCAATAACTGATTTTTTTTTTTTTTTTGATTTTTTTTTGTCAATGTAACCAGGTAAATTGATAAATGATATAAAACTGTGATTATTCATACGTTTATGACTTCTCTTTCTCTCTTAGCACTTGTATTAAAGACAAAAAGTGTTTAAGAAGTACGATAAGGCGGTCATGATTAAAAATATTTTCCAAAGTTGATATCTCTGTTAATATGATTTTATTTCTTACGAGAAAGAAAAAAATTGAACAGTTACAGTTAGTTACAGCGTGAAATTGACATTCATCACAAAAAACCGTTCTAAATCGCTCACTTAGCGCTCCATTCATTCATTCCAAACACTCACTCAAACCGCTCAAATGCGCTCCAAAATACCTAAAATACAATCAACAGCTACATTCGAAATAAATATAAATAGGTAAAAATCGCGTTTTCTTCACATTATTAAAATTGTTAGCGTCTGAATGGTTCTTGGAGCTATGGGAAGCTTTTTTTTTTAAAACTTGTAATCTAATTTTATTAAAGGGGGTAATAAATATCACCAATCACAGGCTAACCAGAGTCTTCACTATGCACTCTGGAAATAGATGAGGTTTTAACCCCTCTTCAGGCAATCAGAGAACATTCTCATTGTATTGTATGGCCGTCCAGGTTGCTCAAAGTCTGTATATTACACGCATGTGAAGTGGTTAGAAATGTCATGCATTGGGTCATTTGTGTTTAATTGAAATAGCTCGGTGAAAAATAAAGATTGTCTTCATACCTCGTCTGTTAGTCCGTAAAGTTTTTTTTGCACTTCTTAGATTCGCTTCTGTAACATGTCGGCGTCAAAGCGCAGTTGGAAGCTGGACTGTCAATCTAGAGGTCCCAGGTTCGATCCCCGACGGCGGCATTCATTCTTTCCGACAATTTGTCTCTCACCAATGTGTTGATAATCGTGGGCCTATGTGAGATAGCAGCTGGAGGCTAGGAAAGGATGTGATGGTAGTACTGGTGAGAGAAATACTAGGAATTCATTGTAAGGTGCTCCAACTGCCGCCTTATAACCAAAAAAATGTTGAAAGCGTAGTAAAACTCCATCCAATCTTTTGTAACATTAAATTTGTCTAAGCATTCATGTACGGGTTAGATAAAAAGATACTACCAAGATTGAGCCTTAAAGAACAGTAACACGGAGTCTTTACGTTGACATTTCGTCCGAAAGACAATTATTTTGTTAGGTGAGGCACTCGATCCTTCTACCTCGAGTTTGAACTCGAGTTCTCTGACAACTTAGAAAAGGAGTATTTCAATCTTTATCATCGCTGCATGTCTAGGGTCAGCGCAGAACTTTTGAAAGAGCCTATATATTCAAAGGCACTTCACTCACTTTAGATTTCTAGAATGAAAACCTTAAGACAAACGTATCAGAAATCTTCGTGAAAAGGTGACCATCAGGTAATTTAATGAGCATTAAATTTAAACAATCTTTTAAAGAAAAGTACGAAGTTTTAATTTCAAAACGTTTCCTTTAATTTGATTTTCTATCCTTTTCTGCAGATAACTGTCCTTTTTGACAGTTTAACGCAGATTTCAACACTGTAGATTGCACGTTTTAGATATCAAAGAGACATAATGACCAATCGCTGTCAAAACTCTAGATTGGTCGTCTTTAATAAGATCCTACTAAATGTTTAAAGATACAGTATTTGAATGTACCATAAAGATTTTGGCAAAGATAAATTCATTCAATGGTGTGTGCACAAAAATAAATTTGAGTTGGTAGTTTGTAGACATTCGTTTGACAAACTGCGAAATATGGAACTTGGTAGAATCATGTATAAAATATTATCATGTATAAAATAATTCAATTTATTTAATAAGTGAAAAAAGAAATTACATTTTAGATTCATGAAAGTATTTAAAAGCATTACCACACGGCA
This sequence comes from Fragum whitleyi, assembly GCA_948146395.1. Lineage (NCBI taxonomy): Eukaryota > Metazoa > Mollusca > Bivalvia > Cardiida > Cardiidae > Fragum > Fragum whitleyi. Next base: position 64,179,794 of record OX411544.1, read on the forward strand.
TTAAAACGTGATTAAGTTTACACTTAAAAGTACTCTGACATTGAGGCTTGCTCGAATACCCCGGGGTCTCCCTATTTGCTACGCTATGACGACATAGCGTAGCAAATACAGAATTCCCGGGGGTATCCGAGGATGATATTGAGGAAAACTATAAAACTTAACTTACTGAAATACATCTTTTAAGCTTTTTGCAAGATAGCTGCTAGCTCAAAGTATGATTCATGGACGCAGCCTATAAATTGATTTGTTAGTCGTTAAGCGAATAAGGACCATGTTGTAACTCCATTTGTCTATTTTGGGGAGAAAAAAAATATTGGTTTCAGTAGAGGTCAACTGAAAGTTGCAGTTAAAAAAAATAGTATACATGAATGCTGTACATTATAAAGCTGATTTCATTACAAAGCATTTTAAGCTTATTCAAACTGTAGTTACGAAGTATGGGTTGCCAACCAATGTTTTGCTTCTGTTTTATTGCCAAACCAAGATAAAATGCCGCGTTGGAGGTCAGATGTGGATCCACTCGTAACATTACTTGGAGTTTTCCGTAAGTTTTTTTAATTTGGGGTCATTTTCATTTTTGATGACCATATATTCAAAGTTTTGAGTCAATGCCTCCCATAATACCAGAGATATTACAAATGGAGCCAGTGCGTGACATTCCCAACAATATTACTTGTGCGTGTAGGGAAAATATTAACCAACCTTGACTCCCGTGTTGTATGATTAGAAGTTTGCCTAATTTTCTAAAGATGCTTTTGGACCTTATCTTTCTACAAAGCACAAAGTGAAGACCCTGGTCAGACTGTGCAGATGCACAGGCTGGCCAGAGTTTTGGCTTGGTGCAATTTGAAATTGTGAGAAATATCACAGGCTCAAATGTAAAAGTTTTGCACGATGGCAACACGATACCAATGCTATTATTCGGAGCATCTTCGGACTTTATCGTAAACTGAAAAGTACCTCGGACGTGATAAAAAAAATTCGAGACATTTTTTAAGGTTAATCTGCTTCTGGTGGTACTTTGATCATTACGTCTTAAGAGAAAACAATTCTTTAATGCTTTGCAACCGTCTATGAAGATCTTTTGGGCATATTAAAATTTGACGACAAACCGTAGTAAAATAGCTGCGTTTCGTTATCAAATTATAATACGCACAGTTTATATGTTTCCTCGATTTTGTTTTACTCATACGCCACTTTAGCGGGAACGTTGAAGTTGACGTTATATTACCAACCATTCGGAACACCACTCGGCCAATCTCATGATCAACCTCGGATAAATAGACGGACTATTGTTGAAAATTACGGAAAAACCTTGGAAAAACTCGATGACGTCAGTTATAAAAGCGTAATCCCTCGAGACTTTGAGTGAAAACATTCGACGTCGCCAACGCTACTCGTTTAAAACACTGACGTGAAACCAATTTATCATTATATAAATATCTTTAGATTCTTAAATAACGGCTGAAAAATCTTAATTTTTCAGAATGATTGGTCATTCTCAAAAATTAAGACTTTTCAATCGTTTTTTAACTGTAAAAGATATGAATCTAAAAGATAGCGCCGGTTATTTCCGCGCTAATTTTCTTACACTGTTTCCGCCTAACAAAATGCACAATTTTGTTACATACTCAACCGCCTTATATACATTTGAGGTCTGTTGCAGTTTACGGAAATGGCCGAGTGATGCTCCGAATGTATTACCAACATGCGAAACGACGCGTCATTATATTTTCCACGGTAAATAGGTCAATTCTTCATTTTCAAACTCTGCATTTAGGGCGATGAAGCACTGGCGAGCTCCGAAAGTTTGAATCACGCTTTCTTTAGGTGTGCCGAACTGGGTATTGCTGGATATCACACCAATCGGGAACCTTCGGCGGTTCTACGGGTTAGACCTCGTGAATAAAGAGGGCGCAGACATGAAAGTGCGTCATATCGCACGTGGGTTTATGTGACGATACAAAAATTACAGAAGATGATATTGCGAAAAAAAAATCAGGGAAAGATTTAAACTGGGCATATTGAAATTTGATAACAAAACGCAATGTTTGACTGCGTTTTGTCATCTATTTATAGTAGGCACAAAAGATTTCCGAAAGCAACAACGGGGCGTGTTTTCCTTCAATGGTATTGACCGAAGTACACTAGAAGGCGAATTGCGTAAAAATGACCAAAAATTACTACACTTACGTCCGAGGTACTTTCCAGTTTACGGATAATTCTGAGCGATGTCCCGAGTAAGTGTCATATGTTGAGCGTGCGCTTGTGATTAGTTTTCCCGAACGCAGGGCAGGCTTCGTAAATGTCGGAGAAGATCCTTTTTACGCGACATTACATTTGCATGATAGTGGCTGCAATGTGCATATCCAGCTTAGTCTCCCGTGCGCCAAACTTGTACGGGGTTAATCTTCAAACAACACAGGAGCAGCGCCGTGTGACGTCATGCTGGTAGACTTTCACAATCAGGTAAAGTCTTCATTTAACAAATAATTAGTACCCAATCATTTATCAATTAAATCATGCGCACCGATTACAGCGAACAAAGCTATAAATTTGAATATTTAGCGGTTTAGTACCATTTGATAAATTGAGGTTATAATCGGCAATTTCCGTAGAAAAACTTAACCCAGACACGATCATTCTTCTCTGAATTTAGAAGGATCAATCTGCCTTCATGTGAAAGAATTTTTGAAATGCAAACTCTGGTTGATCTACGCTGGACCCAATTCCTATTTCAAATGTTTATTTTACAGATTTCCCAGATGGTCCCTTTTTGAGTGACTGGTCACATATAGATAATCCGTTTTCCAGAAAAGGCTGTCTAAACGACAATTAAATTGACAATAGACTTGAACCCCTTGCTTAAATCAACGCAAACACATATTATTCATAAAACAAGCAAAAAATATGTTATTTCCCAAACAAATTTACGCTTTCATGTTTTTTATGTAACCATTATCTAGAAACCGGATGAAAATTCAACAAAGGAATCAAAAAGGTAAACATTAAGGGAAAAAAGCTTTTTTTCAAGCAACTTCTCTATTTTCCTTTTTGTTTTCTACAATAGTTTGCAGTCTCCTTTCATTTTCAACGTAGAGTTAGTTTACGGTTGACATTCTTTGAAAGTCTAAAACTTTTTTTGTTTTGAACAATCGAAATTACAAGTTTACGTCAATTAGGCAAGTTTACCTGGATAAATGAGATCAGATATACCTAGTACAGCTAACAACATCGTGAAATTGACAGGGCGAATGATTTTGAATGAAAATGAATGAGTGCGATGAGTGATTTTTGAGTTAAATTAAAGGGATGCAGTCCAATTCTACTACTTTTGTGCGGCAAGAACAAAATTCGAGATATTCAATATCTCCCTTTAAAAACATATGAGTACACGTAAATATAAATAAATGAAAAAAATTCTAATTCTTCATTAACCAATCAGACGCATATGATTTCAATTATGTCAGTAAAATTGCGACCTTTTTCTTTTTACTTATTTAGTTGATTTCATCTTTATTTTTATTTTTGACATTTCGGAGCGTTTTTTTAATCAGTTTGAATGAGTTTTTGGAATGCATGAATGGAGCGCTAAATAACCGATTTAGAATGGTTTAGTTTGAGATGAATGTCAATTGCACGATGTTACTTACTGTATCGATGATAAGAATCTATGATATGCTGTTCTTCATTTTTGTCCTTGCTTCTATAAGAATCAAACATGATTTCGAAGATTTTTGAACAGCGCGAAATATTTCAAAATACGCCCTCCCCTAGCGCTTACTTTCGAATGTTTTCTATACCTTCATTCATTTCCAATTTGTGACGGAAGGTGGCAGCACGTGCGATGACGCGGCAGGTTTGGCGCATGCGCACACAGGTATTGTGTTGATGTTAATTACCTCCTGTCAGTTTCTAACGGTAACATCCACCTAGGTCGTCAGGTGATAAAAATCAATCGCACAGGCTCACGGCTCGCGATTACCTTACGTCAGCCATCGAAAGGGGAGAGTAGATTATAATTAAACCCTTTCCAGCTTAACAACGGAATTTCGAAATTTCAAATCTAAAAATAGAAAAGGTCGACAGTAAAGAAAAAAATAGACGACAAAATGTTTACAGTTCAATAAAAAACAAACCCTGATCTGTACATACAAAAGAAAGAAAGAAAGAAATGACTAGTTATCAATTATTCAATCAAAACTGTTTTTCAAATTGAGAAGTTATAACATTGCTCAGAAATTGCCAAAAACATTTCTTTTTCTCCCCGAACTGATTAAATTGAAAAAAATCCTGACAACTTTGAATAACAAATTATCACAGAATAAAAACAATAACTAAAAGAGTTTTCTCTTTTTAACTTAAAAAAACTGAATCTATAAGGAAGGTAAGGATTAAATGAAGCATATTGAATTCCAGTATAGACGCTCTCGTTTTTCTCCTATTTCTACATCGGAATTAAGTGTCAACACATAGCCGCGTGAACAATAAGGATTGATATGTCGCCTGTCTTATTTTTAATTTACGCAGGTTGGTCGAAATCATTTTATAATATCTATCCGCGGTAAAAGGATATTACGTATGGTTAATGATAAAACATATATAAATGAAAAAAATATAATAAAAATAAATCAAAAATGAAAATAAAAATAGATAAATAAATATGATAGTTTCATGAACAAAAATGAGCAACTCGGAAGCTTTTTATTTGACTGAAAATTATTATTTCGTAAATCTCTCAAGGGAATAATAATAATAATAATAATAATAATAATAATAATAATAATAATAATAATAATAATAATAATAATAATAATAATAATAATAATAAAATCTTTATTTAAAGAAGGTAACATGTTAAGATACGTATAACAACATCTTATATTCTACATGACCTTCTAGCATTGAAAGAACAATAGAAAATTAAATCATACATAAATATATCTATCTCACACATACACACGCATACCAACACAACCGCACACATTTCTCACCCGTTTCATTAAGATATGCAAGAAATTAATTGAAAAAATTGATACAATATATATAATCATACATCTGACAGATACTTATTTTAATTCCTTTTTTTAAGCATTTATTGGTTATCAAGATAATACCTAGTAAGCCTCTTTTTGAATAAAAGTTTTGGATTCTCACAATCTCATCCCGTTGGCATAGAATCGCATCAACTATACTTTGTTATTATATTTTGAAAAAAATCATAAGTCCAAAGAAAATGTATACATGAGCCTGTGCTTGACATTTCCAACAACTTCACATATGCACGAGGCGCAAACATTTATAACATCTTGGGCATAGCCGAGGTGCATTTAGAATGTTCTCCGTTGTGTAAACAGAAATTTTCATTAAGCAGCTTTACACTAAGCGCACAGTGAAGACTCTGATCAGGCTGTGCGAATGCACAGACTCATCAGGGTCTTCACTTTGCGCATATGTGAAATTGTTCGAAATGTAACATACAGGCTCATAATTTAGTATGTATTATAGCATGGATCACGAAACCTTTCGTTTTCTTTAACAAATAGAATGAAGTTTATTTTTTAAGTGTTTATTCCTGTCAAGCTAGATAAAAAATCTCAAACTTCTCCGAACAAATGAAAGTATTGTATATTAATAATATTATCTAACAAAAGCAATACACAATTGGTATAACTGTTTCATGACCTGTCCTGAGTTCAAGATGAGAAAACGGCGCAAACAGTTTGCAAATTATATCCCGCTTTGCGCGGGTACCGTCGTGCAAAGCGGGATATAATTTGCAAACAGATTTACATCGTTATTTTTTACATCCTGAAAAGGCTTATTTCAATAAACCCTTCTCATGAGACAATTCGGTCGGTTTTTCAATGCTATACAAAAATAAATAAAAAAATGATGCTTTATGATGTTTTTTTGTTTTTGTTTTCTTATTTTGATAATTGATTCTGTTTTCCAGTTATTTATTTAATTTATTGTACTAGATTTGGTTTTTGTTAACTCAAATCTATAAGCGACATGCTACTGTTACTTTGCAAGTTTTTGATTTGGTGAACAGTGATATATGAGCCTGTGCGTGACATTTCAAACAATTTGAAAAGATGGTGAGGCGCAAACATTGAGCAGCATAGACATTCATATACTGTAAATATTAAGTTACCTGATTGTCTACAAATACTTTGAGACCTTATTTATCTCCTTTGCACATAGTGAAGACTCTGGTCAGACTGTGCAGATGCACAGGCTGGTTAGAGATTTTGCTATGCGCACATTTGAAATTGTTCGAAATCTCACGCACAGGCTCATATCATGATTGAAAAATACTCTCAGAGCATGATACGCCTTACATTTAGCTCGATCATCTTTATAAACTAACTTATCATAAATTATGGCGAAAACTAAGAAAGCAATCGAATACTATTTCCAGTTATTCTTTAAAAGGTGGGTAATACATTTAATTCCAAGGAAACGATTAAATTGAATAAATAAGGTCGGACTTGGTATTGATTAAATCAAACATTTTGCAAAGAAGAAGAAAAAGTAGAAGAAGAAGAAAAAGTAGAAGAAGAAGAAGGAGAAGAAGAAGAAGAAGAAGAAGAAGAAGAAGAAGAAGAAGAAGAAGAAGTAGAAGAAGAAGTGTTCACTTTGTAAAGTTGAACATATTTTATTGAAAGTTATCAAAATAATCAATGATATAGCTTTTTTGTAACAAAAGGTACGACCAAAACATGAGACTGAAATTCAACAATTCGATGTGGCGCGCCTTTACATATATGTAACCCATCACGCGAAAAGGGACCATCTGGGTAGTACGTAAAGTGTCGACTCTAGTCAGACTGCGCACTGTGTTTCACAATGTGCTTATTTTCTGAATCTAGAATGTTCAATCTACCTTACTGTGACAGAAATTTAGAAATCCGACCTCTGGTTGACCAATGCTGGACCCAATCTCTTTTTTCAAATATCTATCTTTCAGAGTTCCCAGATGGTCCATTTTCGCGTGTCACGCCTTTACAAACATGTACTAAAAGCTACTGTCCTAATGACGTCAGTGAAATAGAAGAATCAACACCTAACACCAGAAAAGTGTAGAAATATCACCAGATTTGGACACGAATCATTATTACAACAACTTTTGGTGACAAATCGTGTTTAAGGAGACTAGAGACGGACATTCCATAAAAACAAGACTTGTTTGCGATGTACAAGTAACATGCAAAAATGTTTGAAAAACGTTTTAGAATACGTATGATTTAATAAATAAAATTCCACAGGGAATCCATATTTCTCAATTTTATTTCCATAAACACTCTTTTTCAAATTTTCGGTCACCAGACCTTCATCAAGAAAAACACAACTACATCTTCATCTTTCCCCCATTACACTTTGTATAGAAAGTGATTTTGATACAAAGTGTAATGGAGGAAAGATGAAGATGTAGTTTCTTAATTATATTATATTGTGTTTTTCTTGATGAAGGTCAGGTGACCGAAAATTTGAAAAAGAGTGTTTATGGAAATAAAATTGAGTTTTAGAAATGGTGCTCAACTTTGAACGTGAATCCACGTGTAAAGCGGGTATCGTTTTTAGACGTTCGCTGACGACTGTGCCTCCTGAACACACATGACTGATCAGCTTAAACATTTTTCTCGAAAATGTGGCAACGGTCGAAGTGTTTCACATTGGTTTTCCATTGCGCTTTTCTTCGTGGCTTTATCGTGCATGCTATGAATCAGGTGTCTTAGCTTTTTTGGAGAATTATGATTCAAAATTCATGTTATTCAGTTCAACTCGCACTAGGGTCAGAAAGAAGGTGAATTGCAGATATTACGCAATGCTCCGAGCGCAAGTAACAAGTCAAAGACAGAAGAGCCATAACTACCAAAACAGACCACCGGTACAAATATCAAGGCGAAAAAGCGTTTTCTCTCAAATCGGTAAATAAATTGCGAGAAGTTTTTTCCAATCTCTAAATGAAAATAAACCATGAAAGGTAGGACGGTCAGACAAAAGTATAATACAAGTGACCCGTCACATGAAAGGGACCATCTGAGAACTCAATAAAATAAATATTTCGAAAAGAAATGGATCCAACATAGGTCAACCAGAAGGCATATTTCTGAAATAATTACATGGAAAGGTAGAATAAGCAGTCTAGATTCAGAAAATTTGATTTTTGTAAAGGATTTTAACTGGTCAGTCTGCGCAGATCGCAGACCAGTCTGACCAGTTTCGGCACTTTTCGCACTTCCTAAATGGTCAGTTTTGGCGTGATTGAGCACGCTAGTTCCGGTTTCCTTTTCCTGTGGTATGCTGGTATTTATCCTATATACAGTTAAGAACATCTTGGAATTGACAAGCTGAATGACTTTGGAATGGTACTGGAAGGAAATAGAATGAGTACGTTGAGCAAGTTTTGAGTGAAATTCAAGGGGATAATCCAATATCGCTTATTTTGTTCAGGATGAACAAAATAAGCGATATCAATTACCCCCCTTTAATAAAATATTCATACAGGATGTATGAATAGTTCCCTATCTCTTCAAGGACCAATCAGACGCTAAAAAATTAAATTATGATATAAAATCGCGATTTTACTATACAGCTTTATTTATTTTGAAAATAGTTGTTGGTCTTGTCTTTTAAGTGATGTTTTAGTGTTTTTGAATGGATTGAGTGATTGTTTGGAATGAATGGAGAGCTAAGTGAGCAGTTTAGAATGGTTTTGGTTGAGATGAATGTCAATTTCACGATGAAACAAACTGTACCGGATATTCGATTCCGGAACTATCCTTATACTGACCGTAGTAAGGAGGGTTCAACAGTTTTAAATTTAGCCATAGCCATTTTTCTCCGTAAGCGGAAACAATTCATCTACAAAAATGTAAAATCAGTCGGAAACTCGATGCGCAGGCGATTGTTTCTAAATAAGAGGTTCAGACAAAAAAAGAAAATTTATCCAATTATATTTTTGTTCATCAATGTTGGTTGTGTTTATCGTTTGTGAAAATGTACGGGGTGTCGTAAGTTTCTGCTGTTCAAGGAAATAACTTGGATTGTTGGTAGTTAAATAAATGTATGGGCCCTTGAATTTTAAACAATACCTACGTTAAAATTTCATTAAAATTTCAGTTTATACTAATTTATTTGAGTTCGATTGCTAAGAAAGCTTAGGCTTATAGAGTCGCTCTCGAACACTCAATCCTGATGTTTTCACGTCCCTGAGAGAGAGGCAGTGGTTTACCCCACTGCTGTCCAATTCTACAGCTGGGTGAACTGAGACTGGTCATTAAGTGTCTTGCCCATATCTCGGCGACGTTGGGACTCGAACCACGGACCTCGATGTCACGGGTCGAATGCATTTACCACCAGGCCACCGAGGTAGTCATTAAAATTTTAGGGTTCATTATAAAAATAACAAGTTTTTTTTCAATTGCACGGAAAGTTATGCTTTTACTTTCTTTATAACAATTAAAGCTTTATTGGCTCTGCAAAAAACATGGGAAAATACAACAAAATCATTCGCCCAATTCTTCACAAAATATGGTGGCATGTTCCCTGTCAAATTACCAAGATTAATTCATTGTCAAAATTTGAAAACATATAAAACATATTCTGCAAATCGTCAAGGAGAAGTTTCACCGGCAATAGTCTTGCTTTAGATGTATACGGTCTTTAAATACGTTAAAGCATGGGTTAAAGATATGCGGTGAATTCAGTAGCTTTAAATTGTCATGAACTTTGAAGTGGTCTACAGAACAATATGTCTAACAGCATATTTCCTGCGACAATTCACAACTTACTTGATATGAATGGGGCGGATAGGCGTTAAACCAAAATACTTGACTTTACATCATGCTCTAAACACATCCGCAACGGCATTAGAGGCAATAATGACCCTGTCTGTTTTTTAATAGAGAGAGCAACGGAATGAATTAGTCCTAACAGAAATCCATTCATATCTTTTTGTCATTTAAAAGAAAATTGCAAGTAGAATAAAATTCTATATTATGACCTACGGGTGTGAAAAAATCTCGTTGAATATTTTTGATTTTACACGAATGTTATTACAACTATACAAGTAAGCTAAAATCGACGCATATAGCAACGTGAAACGAACGTCATAATGGCTATAACGACGTCCTTTTACAAGGTGGTTTTATGTTATATCAATGAATATCAGCAATTAGCCTATTTTTCGCAAAATCTTCGTACATATCATAAAAATGATATGAAATTTGAGTCCATATAAAAACCAAGTTTGTTAAACCCGTCATCTTAAACAAATAAAACTCGAGACATTCTCGTTTAAATCTGATTATTGAAGAAACGTTTAATACTTAATAAATTTGGTATATGCATTTTATGACCACTCATTCAATATCCTCTTTCAAAGGCTCATCTTCGAAAGTATTCTTTAAACACATAGTTTGCTGAACTCCTTTCAAAATTAATTTTATCAGATGTCGAAAAGCACCACGAAACATATACATGTATACAATTGACGCTAGTATTGCATAAAAAGAAAGAAAATATAGATTGAAACAGAAATTGCGAATTACTTTCATAGAAACGATATAAAACTAGTAACAAACCTACGAATAAGCCGGAACAATTGCGCCATGCATTACAACGTCCATTTTGTTTTTACCGACGTTGATTATAGGGTAAAGTCACGTTTTTGAGGGCGTTAACATTTGCAGAGACCCGAAAAATAGTTTAACGCCCGAGTGCGAAGCGTCAATGTGAATTGACGCTATTATTGCATAAAAAGATAGATTAGAGTATAATTTCAATCAGAAACTGCGAAATAATTTCAAAGAACGATATAAAACTAGTTACAAACTTTCGATTATGCTGGAACAATTTTATCTTTCATACATCGTCCATTTTGTTTATACCGACGTGGCTTGATAAATTTATGACGTAAGACAATTTAACGCGGGAATTAGAGCAACGTCTTTAGGTATGCTCAATGATAATGTTCGACATGAATATTTTTCACACATTTAACTGATCAATGTGTTCAGTACCCTAAATCTATTTTTTGTTGTATTTTGAATAGAATGCATAAAGCATCCTTTTAGGACAAACTTATATTGCAGAAAAAATATAACAATAATTGAAATTGATTAAATTATATAAACCCAAATCGCGGATATTTAAGTAAAAAAAGCCGGACGTTAACGGCACGTGAATTTACTGATTAATCCATGTTTTCTCCCGTTAATGCGCGGGTTTTGTCCGTTAACGTTTGCCTTTCACGACCAGAAAACGTACATTTTATGCAATAATGCAGGATTAATGACTTCACATATTTTAACGCGTGATTTAGAGTAACGTTTTTAGGTATGCGTTATAGTAATGTTGGACATGAATATTTTTCACGCATTTAACTGATAAATGTGTACAGTCTTCAAGATCTAACCTTTGTAGTTTTTTTTTTTTTTTTTTTTTTTTAAACAGAATGCATAAAATATTCTTTTGGGACAAGCTGATATTGCAGAAAAAATATATGAATCATTGAAATTGATAAAATTGTTTGAGCCAAAATCGAGGATATTTGAGGAAAAAGCCGGACGTGAACGGCACGTAAAATTATTGATTAATCAACGTTTTTTCCCGTTAACGCCCGGGTTTTGTCCTAGAACGCGTGTCTTTAACGACCCCAAAACAAACATTTGTTGCAATAATAACATATTTATATCATAAGAACACCAAAAAAATGGGAAAAAAGGATTTCCCAATCGTTATCGAAAGGTGTTTAGATCACTGTTTGGGCCATTTTTATTACGTCCCTAGTGAAAAAAACCACCTTAAATGATCAATCGAATTCGAGAGATAATTATAGCGCTTCTTTTAAAGAGAAAAAGTTCTTTATTGACGTCGCATAAATATGGGAAACTCGTTTGTTTCAGTGTAAGACCGATTCATACTTCATTAAGTGAACAACAAAAGCATTCTTTTTCACGAGTGGCGGAGCCACGAGTGGAATTATAGCTTTTGTTGTTCACGAAACGAAATATCAATCGATCTTACTCGAAAAATAAAGATTTTTTCTCTACTTCATTCATGCAAAAATGAGACAAAATGTGAAAATTTCAATGCAAATTTTCTTAAAGTGCGTCATTTTGCACGTGATTGCTATGCAACGTTCACTACGATGTCACTTATTTGGCTCTGCTTAGATGACGTCAGATAGGGCGGAATGAACGAAAGCAGGGTATACGTTTTTGATAATTTCACTAGTTAGTCAGTGAGTTTATCATAAAGATAATCTACCGTTATTCCCCGAAAAAACACCGAAAGGTATTAAAGAAAGGTGTATTATTAGATCACAATTCTCCTTTATCGGAAATTAACCTTGTGACGTACAATCATCACAACAGAAGATGGTGGTTAGCAAACTTCTTCTCGACTGTATCCTGAACAAACAAATATCCTCATTCGGAACACCACTCGGCCAATCTCACGATCAACCTCGGATGTACATAAACGGACTTTTTTTAAAAAAAATACGGGAAAACCTTTGAAAAAGTCTATGACGTCAGTTAAAATGGCGTTAGCCCTCGAAACTGTGAGTGAAAACATTCGACGTCGCCAAAGTTACTCGTTTAAGTCGCTGACGTGATCCTTAGTCGTATCCTTATATAATACATCCGAGGCATGTTGTAGTTTACGGAAATGGCCGAGTGATGTTCCGAATGCAAATATCCTGTGTTTATTTCTGCGTGAGAAAGGGTGCGCAGTAGCAGAGGAATCGGAAGTCGAAGCTCTATAATTGGGGCAATAGTTTTACAATGGAACTTCAATTAACTTAATGAATGAATCCCGCCCTCACTTCATATATGTCACACTTTTTTCTTTCCTGTGTGAACGAGTTTATTTTAAAGGTCAAGAGGAAGTTTTAGGGACTAAAAATATTTTTTTACATAAACCAAGCTGAGGCGCATTATTTAAACACTTAGTTGCAAAAAAGTAGATAAATAAATAAATAAATAAATAAATAAATAAATAAATAAATAAATAAATAAATAAATAAATAAATAAATAAATAATATAGTATGAAATTTCATTCATTCAAATTCTTGCTCTTCTTTACTGTTTTCGGTGGTTTATCGAGAAAAAACGGAAGATTATCGATTGAACATTTTGCCGCCAAACGGGTGAAATCAACAAAATAAGTATCCTGCAATCATTCATTTCACTTTATTTGACGTTATATAGGCGGGGCCAAATTAAGAAATTTTAATGACGTCATGATGACTCTGTCTAGTAATCACTTGCACTTTGAGACAATTAAAGACAATTTTTCTGAAATTTTTGCTTTTCCTCTCGTTTTTACACTTAAAAAGAAGAGAAATCATTTGTCTATTTCCCTCGTGAAAAAAATAGCTTTTGTTGTTCACTCAATGAAATGTAGATTGATCTTACACTGAAATAAACTGTTATATAGAGGAAAATCGTTTGTTTAAACAGTGTAAGATCGATTTATATTTCCTGAAGCGCATCATTTTGCACGTGATCGCTATGCAACGTTCATGATGACATCGCTTTTTGGGCTCCGAATAGATGGCGTCAGATAGGGGGAAATGAACAAATTTGGGGTATAAGTTTTTGATAATTTCACTGGTAAGGGGGTGAGTTTATCGAAAGGAATAGTTTGTCGTTATTTTTCTATAAACCACCGAAAAACATTAAAGAACCTTCATTCATTATGTTACATTTGTGATGTCTTCTACGAAGCGCTTCGTGTGCTTCGTGGAGCCCGATCTGTGAATTACGTTTCGAAGTAGACGTAGATCGATTTCATGGTAACCAGAAAGCGATTCGCCGGACACAAACAGAAGGCGTTATGTCTTATAATTATATCTTTAACCCAACAAACCTGCTTTGTAAAAGGGCACAGGTGTCAACAGAAATCTTCCTATTGTCTGACGGAACAAAACAGTTAGAATCGGTCAATAGAATCATATCTTGGCTTTTCCCTATTTAGCTTCGTTTTCCTAAATTGTGTTTTCTTTATGAATTCTTCAATTACAAGATTAGTTACGATTAGTAATTTACGATGCAAGTTGAAAATATGAAAAGTACATGGCATAGTTCGTTGGCAAGTTTTGTTAATCTTATAACATCTTTGATGATTTTAAAAAGAATCGCTGAATTAATCTTATGGAATATTTCATTTTTTTTTTTTTAGATTTTTTACTAATATAACTATCATAACTATTATTATTATGACCTTTATTTCTACACAATTAAGGTAGTGGGCTCGTAAGAGTTTCGCAATAGTTCCGGAACTCACGATCGTTCACAATGTTAACCGAGGTTTCCTAATGAAATCATTAAGAAACCTCGGTTATTACTGTTTAAGTTTAATAATTTCAAAATGTTCCAGAACAATTGCGAGTCCACTACCTAGAGAGTATCACCGAAATAATTAAAAAAGGCCAGTTTATTAGTATTTATAACTACATAATCATTATAATAATTATTATGATAATCATTATCATCATTTTTACACAGTTAAATGATTTGTATTGAATTTGATATTAAAATAATCAAGTGAAGAATATACCACGTTGATCTTATAATTTCATACGATTTAACAGTAAAGGAAAAAATCATTGTTTACTCCCTTTAAGGTCAAAAGGGTTTAAGATTGAAGACCAAAACGAGTCGTCTGCTCGATCAGGAGTTCAACGACAGATGAAATATTGGAAAGTCTTAACAACCACGCCCCTAATGACGCAGACGAGCGCTATTCAAATAAATTGTATCAAAAATATGGACGCACTATGAGAAAGGAACTACGATAAAACCACTGTTTTGTTGCTTTCAACATTTCTTTTTGCTAACCCATTGCCACAAACCTCATTTTTGACACCTTAAGAAAAAAAAAGATAGGAAAACAGTTCTTTGATATTTTCTAGCAATTCTGAAAACAGTTTTTGTTCTTTCTTAACCCTTGTCATGCTGATCATCCCGGAATATTCCTGCTTTGGCAGGAGGTATGGGCAAACATCAGCCTGCACATATGTGCAGTCTGATCTTAGTCCATACAACCTGATTTTCCTTTTTAAACCAGAAAAGTTAAAGAAATTATATTTTCAAAATCAAATACTGACTCACAATTAGGAAATAAATAGCTTTCTGCACTTTGATTTATATTTAATTTTGCCAAGGGTTTTTTTTTTTATTCAGCATGACAAGTTTTAAACTGAATGTAATAAACAAAACAAAACAGGAGAAACAACGATGGCATGAAAATGGCATTAGTTAAAAGAAATCCTCAAAATTCTAACTTTTAATAGAACGACGTATAAGAATTATGAAAGTACAAATTCATTCATCAATGTTACTGAGAAATTTTAACGAGAGTAAAACGTAAAACAAAACCACGGATTATTATTTTCCAAACTGATCGTTTTCCATACCGACTGCTGTTAACAAGACATGTGTAAGATTATACTATCATTATACGATGACCGAGCACGCAAAATTTGCAACACCCAACAATACAATTATTCGTCAATGACTCTGTTCTTAAAATACCATAAACCTTGCCATTTGCTGAAAAACTCGTCGGATAAATCGTTACAAAAACACGTTTGTAGTACAACATTCTGGGGAAAAGAAATCGGAAATTTACAAGATTTGAATTGCACAAATTAGATTTGTTTTTCCCCCTCGAATTAACAGTTAAAATACATTGCTTGTGCTTTCGTACATGTGTACCCTTGGTGAAAGGTTACGAGAAACAGTCGGAAGTGTATGGGTCGATCATAAAATTCGAGCACAAAATAGAGATTATATTACGTATAATTGTCGCACACTGTCAAAAATGTCACCCGGCCTATTTCACGTGAACAACCGGAAGTCCACGTCAATATGACCGTTTACAACATTCATGCACAATAAATTTCGGACATAGTTAGATGAACTACTATTTTATTTGATTTCTTTTAATTATACGGAAATCACATGTGTGGAACATGTCAGACATGTTGGTTCTGTTCTGAGATTTTGTTTTAGAAAAGCTGATCTTAACCCGAGTCTAAGAGAAAAAAAAAAACGTAATAAAGCTATGTTTGATAATACTGTTCTAGACGAGGAGAAAACCAGCTTGTTTCAAACAAAAAACGTTTTGCAATCCCAAATTTAGGACAAGCCTATGCTTCTGACGTGATGCACTTTAGAAACAGCAAATTATTATGTTCAGCGTCTGTTTTTTTTAGACTCCTTTAACCCTTTGCTGTTTAATCCCTGCTTTTTACGTGTCTCTGATTTTATGATTGAGAAAACATTGTGAAAAAAGAAGAAATTGCTTCTGACAAGCAATTTCCTCTTTTTCCACACTATTTTCTACCCCACAAAATGGTTATTTTTCTAATTAAATCCACTTTAAATTTTCATCTGCAAAAACTTTGAATTTGGACAGGTCAAAATTTTGTAAAACAGGAAAGGGTTAAAATGACAGGTTAAGAAGCCGCAGTGATATTCATTTTTTTCACAAAATCACGAATCAACGTACAAAATCTGAAACCTGAGCTATAATATATTCTGATTTCTTCAATGATGCTGTATAGCAAGATATCAAAATACAAAATACCCGAATTTCACTCATTTGTGAATTTTCATATCAAATTATTAATAATCTGTAATCTTTGGAAGATTATTTCACTTGATTCGTGAATTGAAGAAACGTTTATACCATTTGAAACCAGGGAAATCAGTAAAAAAAATTGAATGTATTCTGAACTTAGAATGATCATTGTACATTCTTATTATTTGAGTTTACTTTCGACATACGAATTATGAATTGCATTTAGGACGCAAAAAAAAAACGTTTCCAATGGTTGAAAAAGAGAGTACGATGATAGCAGGAGTACATTTTCTCAAACATTTCGGACGCAGGGAAAGTTGTCTAAAACCTTTTTTAAGATTCGATTTTCGGAGAAATCCGGTGGTTCAGTTTTTCTCGAACCGGTTCACATATAAGCAATCAAGTCCCTTGGACAAAGTCTGAAAAAGCAGTCTGTACCGTCACAGAGGCGGTGAGGGGAACAAAAGTCAACTGAATTATAAGCTGTGATCCGTCACGCGAAAAGGGGACCATCTCTGTAGTGCGTAAAGTATCGACCCTAGTTAGCATTCGCGGCTTGGACAGGCTAACTAGACATTCGAAACACCACTCGGCTATTTCCGTGAACTACAACAAACCTCCGATGTATGTAAGCCGGCGGATGGGTATGTAACAAAATTGTGCATTTTGTTAGGCGGAAACAGTGTAGGAAAAAATAGCACTGTAGATTTATATCGTTTACAGTAAATAACGACTGAAAAATCTTAATTTTTGAGAATGACGAATCATTCTCAAAAATTAAGATTTTTTCAGCCGTTATCTAAGAATCTAAAGATATTTATATTAGGATACGATGTTTTCACGACAGTGAAATTGTGAGATTGGCCGAGTGGTGTTCCGAATGACATCCGAGGTTGATCGTGAGATTGGCCGTGAGGTGTTCCGAATGGATAACTAGAGTCGACACTTTTCCCACTATCCTCATTTTCTGAATCTAGGATGATCAACCTACATTCCATATAAGAGTTTTTGAAATGCGACTACCGGGTTTCCTCTACTGCATTCGGAACATCGCTCGGACATTTCCGTAAACTGGAAAGTACATCGGACGTAAGTGTAGTAATTTTTTGTTATTTTTTAGGTAATTCGGCTCCTGGTGGTACTTTGGTTAATACGCTTGAAGAAAAGCAAATTCCTTTAATGGTTTCAGAACGCATATAGAGATCATTTTGGCATATAATGATTTGAAAGCAAAACGCAGTAAAACACTGCGTTTTGTTTTCAAATCATAATTTGCCCAATTTTTACCTTTCGTTGATTTTGCTTTTCGCAGCGTCATCCTCAGTTGTGTTTGTGACGTCATATAAACCCACGTGCGAAATGACGCGCTTTCATGGCAGCGCCCGTATTATTCCCGAGGTCTTTTCCGTAGAATCACCGAGGGTTCCCGATTGCCTCTACTGGAGCAAATATCTTTTTTCGCGATTTCATTTTATGGAGTTCTTAGATGGACCCTCTTCGCGTGACAGGTCACATGTATATGAATATATATTTCTTTAAAATGCATATTAGTTTATAATGCCTTAAAATTGTGGTTGTTTTCTTCCTTCTTATGATTCAAGAACAATTTTGAAAGACCCTCAACTGACAGATAAATATTACATCCATTTTATTTTCCTAGGTCATTTCTCACTTTTTAATGCTTTATCTTTTCAGTATAGCGACTATGTCCTGGCCAAGTTTTTCTCTCCCTGCCATAAATTTAATTTGCCAGTTATAAGGTCATGTGTTGTCAAGTTACTGTTGGGCTTATCAGGGCAATAAATTTCCTCCTTCCCTGCTCAACACCAGGTGTATGACAAAGAAGTATTTCATGGTAATTGAAGTTTTAGGTCTTTAACACAAACACACATCTTCTGAACTAATTGTATATTTAAAGTTACTTTCAACATTTTTTCATTTTTTTTTATCTGTAAGTCTACATCTTTTTTTAATCCTTTTACTCACAACAAATCTATCAATGACTAATTAAACTGAAAGGTGACATAAGTAACAAGCCAGAAAAACTGCTTTTGATGAAAAAAGAAAAAAATGTATCATCACATTTGAATTTGGTGCTTTTAATGCCACGCATCGATTTCCAATGAGGGGGCTTATTGTTTTTAGCTCACCTGAGCACAACATCATCGTCCGTCATCAACTATCTTAAATACTTCTTCTTCTCCTCCTGAACCACTGGGCCGAATTTTAATGAAACTTTACCAGAATGTTCCTTAGGAGACTCTTTTCAACTAGAAAGCCACGAATAGCTTGAGTCGCTCCACAGGCTTGAAATTCTTGTGATAGCAAATAGAAGTTTTGACCAGATTTTTAGATATTTGGGTTCTATTGACGTTGAAAATGGTTTTCAAGATTTCCACTATATAGCATAGAGAAATGACCTCTGACAATAAAAGACATATTTTTCATCCAATCACAACAATTTTTTGGCTGCATGATAATGGGTCACCCATGGATCTTACAAATAATGTTTGATTGATATCCATCAGTTATATACTAAGAAAATGATTTTCAAAGTTTCCATATATAGAGAGATATGACCTACGCCCATAAATACATATTTTTCATCCGATCACAATAATATTTGGTACAATGATAAAGCGTTATTCAAGGATGATTCCAGTCAAATTTGGTTGGTGTCCATTTATTACATTCTGAGAAAATGATTCTCAAAGTTTCCATTATATTACATATAGAGAAATCACCTCCGCCCATAAAGTACATATTTTTTATCTGATCACAAAAAAAATTGTAGACTGATAAAGGGTCACCCAAGGATCATTCATGTAAAATCTAATTGGTATTAATGAATTAGAATCTGAGAAAACACACTTTTTACCATATTTGGAAATTAGCCACGCCCATTAAATCCATGTTTTTCATTGGACCAAAATTTCTTGAACAAGTTTGAAAGAAACTCACCCAAGGACCATTCCTGTGAAGGTTGGTTGAAATTCATCCAGTGGTTTCTGAGGAGAAGACTTTTAAAGAAAAAGTTTACGACCAGATGCACGGATGGACAGACAGACGCACGACGGGCACAACGCAATGACAATAGCCCCAGTGGCCTTCGGCCAGTGGAGCTATGTATATGGGCGTGGCAGGGCGTGGCATTTTTACACTTTGGAATCTTTGATTGACATCTCCTCCTGAACCACTCGGCTGATTTCTGTGAAACTTTTGTCAACTTTTAACTGAACGTTCCTTGGGTGACCCTTTTCAATAATTGTTCTCGAAATTTTGATTGGTCCATAAATATGGGTCTGGCTGGGCGGGGCTTATTTGAGACCAAAATCTTTGAACGACTTCTCCTCCTGGACCATTGGGCTGATATTTCAGTGAATCTTTACCAGAATGTTCCTTGGGTGACCTTGCTCAAAAATTGTTCACAAAATTTGTTTGGCCCATAAATATAGGCGTGACAGGGCGAGGCTTTTTTGAGTCTCCTCAGTAAAGAATAGTTGGACAGGGTCTATTTTCACTTTAAATTCTTGGAATAACATTTCCTCGTCAACAATTAGGCAATTTTGAATGAAATTTTGCCGGAAAGTTACTTGGATGACATCCACTGGACCAATAATGTTCAGGTGAGCGGTTTAGAGCCATTCGGGCCCTTTGTTTATTTGTGTGTTTGACTGAAAGTTTGTCCCCCAAAGCCTTTAACCTTGGCCATAACTTTTTGATTGGTCAGAAAAAGAGCCATCATATTTCACATGTGTAATGCTTGTGACAAGCTTTCTGTTTGTACCCTATGTCCGATTGACTTGAAACTCATTAGTTTTATTCCTCTCATGATTGCGGAGTTCATTGCACAAACAGTGTAACCCTATCTAGCTTACTTTTTGAGTTACTGTCCTTTGTTGATTTGCGTACTTGGATTTTATCCGGATAATATCTCTGAAAGTTTAATGATCTTGAAACTTATTAGGCCGATAGATCAACGGTATTGATGCAAAGTGTATTGAATCAGAACCGTAACTCTAGGTGGCCTTTTCTAGTTCTTGTCCTTTGGTTTTAACACCCGGACTTTGTTGGGAGCATAGCTCTGATAGAGTATTAACAGTGATTGTGAAATTTTTTAGGTGGATATATTTCATCAAGTGAAAGTACTGTGACGGTTTGAAAGCCCACTTTCACATATATATTATGTTACTTGTAATTTGAAAAAGTAACTTTATGTAAGTTTGTATCAATAAAGAATATGTCTATGTCTATGGCAGTCACCAAATCAACTGTAACTCGTAAAGTGTCCGTCAGTTTTAATTTCCAAATTTATCTTCATACAGACAGGTTTCAACCAAATGGGTACTCTAGTTCTTTTTGGAATCAACAAATGTATCTTTGTGAACTTTTGTTGATAGTGTTGTCAAGCAAGGCATACCGTCTTGGGAAACATCATTATTTCATCCCATACATGTGGCTATATGGTTGCTCTACCAAAAATAGCAAAGAAAGATAAAAATCATATAAAGGATTTTAATTATTTCAATTTGTATTTGTGGATGTTTCTTTTGGAGTTTAGTATATAAAGATCTAGAAAATTTAATGAATTCTTTAAAAATCATTAGAAGCTATACGTTTTGTTTTAAATTCAATTTCAAATAAAGTGAAAAAGTTCAGATAAAGTTGAAAAGTATTTTCACGTGGGCTACTTCTCATGTTTTATTGAATAAACCTCACAATTCTCTGATAATCATTATCAGAAGATTCATGTATTTGGATTGGGTTGAACGCCACTTTCAACAATCATCTAGTTTTATCTCAGCTGCTGGAGCACAATTGAGTCCTGGTATTTCTCACACAAATTCTACCATTACATTCTTTTCTAGCCTCCAGCTGCTATCTCACATAGGTCTATGATTATAAGAACATTGGTGAGAAACTAATATCAGAAAGGATGATTGCCACCATCAGGGATCGAACCCGGATCAGAAGATTCAAAATGCAAAAAAATATTTGTGATAGCATATTTCAGTTCAGTCTAACAAGCATTGGAGAAACTGCTTTTCATCAAATTTTCTCATGCAACACTGGTTACTTGCAAGATAATTTAGAAAAACAGTGTTATAAAAGGAGCTGTTGATTCTTTATATATTGGGTATTTTTCCAGGAATGTTATCCCGATATGATTATTTTATGATTATTTTACTAAGCGAGAAGGATTTATTAATCATATGTTCAAAACAAACACTGACTCATAATTAGTGCATCCAGTGCATTTAGTAGTTTGATTCAAATGAAATTTTACCACGATTTTCATTCAGCATCACAAGGATTGATATTATTTTCAGGAAATAAGGGTATTTATAAAAATACAGTATAATATTAATGTGTTGAAAAAGATGTAGAATCGGTTTTTAAAATCCCGTAATTTCATTAACTTCCCCGTAGTTCTATATCAAACCACTTGTAAAGAATAAAATCTGGTTAAATAATATAACTGTCCTCTGTCAGCAGCCTACCTTAGTTATAATTAAGATTTATGGTCAGCATCAAGTAACAATTGTTACAGGTCGACTATTCTGATAAAAGAGATAAAGCACAGAGCTGTTTGAGTAAAATCTACTCGTTTTCAGGACATAGTCGTCTTACTGTTTTCCCTAATTTTAAACTATGCCGCGACCGCGCGAACTTGTAAAACTTGTAAAATAAGATACAGTTTAATAAACTTCCAATTAAGTTTCTGAATAAAAGCGCCATCGTCCCATGATAATGATTATAACAAATTTGGGTGATCGCGGTTTGTTGTGAATGCGTTGTATTTTTCCGAAAGCGATTTTCCATTTTAATGCAAATTCACTGCCACACAGAAGCTGTATCGGGACCCATCTCTAGTTGTGCGAGAATTCGGTTTTATAATTAGATAACGGGTACAAAAGGTTTCAGTCCTCCGTCCCTTAATTTCTTTTTTATATTTTAGTAGATATATCTTCAGTGGGCGACAAACACCTCGTAACTACAGCTTTAGTTAAGCTGTAGTTACGAGGTTTTGGTCTTTCACCGACGATACGTGCCTCTTGATATCGACGATGCTTGTTTCAAGTTTTTATTTTGTTGTTGGCGACCACAATCTGTTGAAGTAACCGATTTTTGTCGATCATCGACCTTTATATTAAGAAACAGAGGTACGGAAATGAGTGGGTAAAGCTAGTCTTTAATCTCTATCGCTCAATGTAACCCTATGCTGTGGATACTCATTTGAATCGTTTCCTCGAGACGATTCGAATGAGTACTAACATCATTGGATTTATGGTATTATTAATAAAATACTTTGATCTAAATTCCAAAATACCCTTCTATCTGTAGCTCTGTTTCAGAAACATTGTTTCCTGCGTTTCTGAATGGGCCTATGTACATGTGTCTGTTCCCGGAATACTTTGTTATCTTTTGACCGTTCACATATTACTTACAAGAAATATTTTATGTCCAAGTAGAGAATGAATTAGCCCGAGTTTTATCAATTAAGGTAGCCATACGGAACTGAAATAATGGAAAGTAATATATCAAAAATCCGATCTGGAAGAAAACAATGTGTTTCTTGATTCTATTGGTCTGTTAATTAGATTTCAAATTTTCATTATATCCTATTGTTTTACTTGTAGATGGTTATGTTAGTTGCTATTTATATATTAGTACTTTCATAATGAAATAGTGACCAGTTTGGTCCGATTGCCCAAGTTTAAACATAAAATATTCTGGGAAGCAAATATGCTTCTAATGGTACCAATTTTACATTTTATGTCGATTATTTGTCACCACGATATCATATCAATATCAGAACAGAACAGAACAGAATCTTTATTAAACAATTCAACTTGAACACATATGGTTCATCGTCGAAGTACATACATATAAAATGACATGCATAAGTATGGACAGTTTTACATATAAAAAAAAAATAGTAGAAACATGTATTTGCGGAAATAATGAAACAAATAGAGTCTTACTATTATTCCTAATATGATGAAAATACTTGGTTACATGAGAATGATTAGTTATCAATATTGTTCATTTCGTTTTGTCTTTTCTTCATCGCTTTTTTATAAAATATACCTATTCCGTTAAGAATGTTCACATTTTCTGAGTTTAACATTTCTATCAATTTGAATATATTTGGGTTATTATAATAATATTTCTTTATGTAAATTTTTCGTAATTCTGTATAAGCTGGACATATAAACAAAAAGTGAAATTCATCCTCGATTTGGTTCAAGTTACACAGATTACAAATTCTTTCATTCCTGGCAATGTTTCTATGACGTCCTGTTTCAATCGAAAGCTGATGGGCTGATAAGCGTAACTTCACTAAAGCATTCCTATGACTTGGTATATTCATTTTGCAAATATAGCTTGAAAAACAAAAACTATCTTTTAAATTTTTAAAGATTAATAATGATGATCGGTTGCTTATATCTTGAAACCATTCACTGATGTAAATATCAACTAATCTATTGCGTAAAATTGGTACAAAAAGTTTTAAGTTTACTGATTCTGGAAATAGCCATACATCGTAAAAACCCGTTTTTTGTAACAAATCCTTTACCTTGGAAATCCAAGAGTTTGCATTGTTTGTATTTAACATTTCATCTTTAACTGTGTATAAAATGCAATTAGCGCTTTTTTCTGAAAACAATTTAATAAAATATTTTATGATTCTAATTTTTATATTTATATGCAATGGGTATCTTCCTAATTCGCCATAAATGGCAGAGTTACAAGTGGATTGTTTGACACTTAAAATTCTTTTCAGAAATTTTCTATGAATACGTTCGACCAAATCGCTTGTAACAAAACCCCAAACCTCACAAGAATACATTAAAATAGATGCAACAAAAGAATCAAATAGATCCAGCATAATTTTAATAGGAATTTCTTTCTTTTTGGTAATATACAATAAGTCACTCATTGATCGCATTGCTTTCCCAGCCAAAGTCTTAAATGCGTCAAAAAAAGATCCGTTGCTGTTAAAAACTAGTCCTAAATAATTAAATTGAGAAACTATTTCTATTTCGTTCCCGGTGTAAGTAAATTTCGTTTCATTATTGATATTCTTGCGACGCTGAAAGACAACTATTTTTGTTTTTTCGACATTTACCCTAAGTTTCCACTTATGACAATAATTTTCAAATGCAAATAATAGATCTTGTAGTCCGATAGCTGTTTCGGATATTAGAACCGAGTCGTCGGCAAAAAGCAATAGATAGATCGATAACTGACCTATAGTGAAGCATTCGGTGTTATTTTGCTGCAAAAATAATTCAATATCATTAATAAATAGAGAAAATAGGAAAGGCGATAGTGATTCACCTTGTAACAATCCAACATCGTAATTAAATATCTCTGAAACAGAGTTCATATGTTTAACACAAAGTTTAACATCTTGATATAATGAACGAATAATACTAAGAAGTTTGCCAGTTATATTATTATTGACCAGTTTAAACCATAGACCATTACGATAGATTGAATCGAAACATTTTTCCAAATCAATAAAACAGCAAAAGAGTTTCTTTTTTTCATAAAATTGTTTCTGTATAAATGAATTCAAAATAAAAATTGCATCAACGGTACTGTAATTACTTTTGAAACCGAATTGGGCGTCAGTTAAAATATCATTGTTTAATGACCACGCCTTCAGACGTTCATTGATCAATGAGGTGAACAACTTAGAAAAACAACTCGTCAACGTAATGCCGCGATAATTGGCTGGGTCTGACTGGTCACCCTTTTTATGTATGGGCACAATTACTCCCTTTGACCAGGATGTGGGAAATATTTGTTTTTCAAGTATATAATTAAAAAGTCGTAATAAAGGTTTTTCAAGATAGTCAATGCATTCTTTAAAATATTCATAGATTACGTTATCCGTTGAGCATGATTTATTGGTACCAAAATTTTTGACACACTTTCTTAACTCAGCTTCATTAAATGGTAAATCTAATTCTGAAAATATATTGTTTAAATTTTGCGTGTTGTCAAAATTTTGTAGAAATTCTTCACATTCTGTATCTTCTTGTACGTGTATTTCTGATGATAAATTTTTAAAATGTTCTAAGAATTCAGAGATATCAATTTCCGATCCCTTGTTTTCTTCCTTCTTTTGCTTAAAAAATCTCCAAAATTCTTTAGGTTTTTTATTTTTCATATTCTCTAAGTCACTTGCCATTTTTCTGTTGTAATTTCTTTTTGCGATTTTACAATGGTATTTATAGTCACGTTTTTTCGCAAGAAAATCCTGTCGATTTGAATCGTTTTGAACTAAATTGTATCGCCTGAGAGCTTCTTCATACACAGACTTTTTTTGCTTGCATGTATTGTCAAACCATTTTTTCATAGAATATTCACTGTTATTACATAAATTTGTCCTTTTTGTTTGTTTACTGTGGTTTTCAAAATATACATTTCCTTTATCATTTAAATACTCTGTGAACAATTGGACCAAATTATCTGGATCCTCTCCATCAAAAATACACTCCTCTAATTTTTCGTTAAGATTTTCAATTGACATGTATATATCGGAAACAAACTCATCTTTATACTCTTTTTTCCATTTATATGAAACTTTTTCACTGTTATTTGATAATGGAACAGTTTTCAAACAATTAACAAGAATATTGAAAGACAAAGGTGCGTGATTAGAAAAAATGTTAAAATCGTGCACTTCAAAATCCAAAATATATTTAAAATTGTCAAAATTTGTCAATAGATAATCAACGGTGCTTTCACCATTATGGGTAAAGCAAGTAAAATTGCCAATATTGCAGTCTTTACCAAGCCTACCATTAACGATTTTTAAATCTACAGATTTACACATTTCGAGTAGACAGTCTCCAAATCGATTTGATCCCTGATCACAATGTGCTCGAGGGATTAACCCGACCGTGGGACAATCAGACTGATCTTGATCGATAAGTGGCTGATCATGAGCGATGTAATCAGTTTTCCCTGCTATCCGTGCGTTTAAATCTCCCAATACAAACACTTTACCTCCTAACTTTTGAAAATATCTGGTATCGGTTTCTAATTTATCAAAAATTTCAAAATCGAAGTTATCGTAGACAGGCGATCCTTCAGGTGCAATATAGGTTGAGCAAATGTAAATATTCTCCGTCAAATTAAAAAATGATTTTTCTAATTTAAACCACTGTATGCAATCAACGGAGTTTCGGATCAATTTTACTCCACACGAAAAGCTATTTCTAACGTACAGTAAAATCCCCCCGCTACTCCTCTTTGCTCGCTTGTTTTGTAGTTTTCTATATGAATGAAAAAGTGTAAAACCATTTAAAGATATCTTAGAATTCTTTTTTGTCCATGTTTCGGATAAGAATATCAAATCATAGTTAGAGATGAAATTTACAAATTCTGTGTTATTTAATTTATCTTGGGTACGACCCTCTACATTCCAATGCAAATATCATTAGGTTAATAATCTGAGTTTATCTCGACACCGATCAACCCCGAGTTACTGCCGCAGTACTGACACTGAAAGTCCGTTTACTAAAGAACTGACATCCATTTACATAATGTCAACATGAACGATTCTTATATGAAATATGTGTTTTATAAAATCCATCACAGAAAGGGCAATGAAGGCCTCATCAAATGCGGTTTTGTTGGATGATGATATTTAGCTCCAGGAAACGTCCGGATGAAATTCGCTCCCCATCTAAAAGATTATAGATCTACTTATAATAGAAAATGGTGTTTTTTCTTTTGTTTGGGGCTTTGAACAGATTCAAAGGAAGCAGATAACAGTAACAAATTCGAGAGAAATAAAAGACTTAAAAGCAACTCATCTATTGAAAATATAACTCGAAGACATAGTATTTAAAATGAGTTTGCAAACCACCTACCTTTAATGATACAACACGTGAAAGTACTTTAGTTCCGCAAGAAAGAGTGAGGCCCGAGAAACTGTTATCTCCTATCATTTTCAATGTAAAATTGATCTTTGATCACTCACTTGAAATTGCAGGTTAATAGTACATGGTACCTGTACATTGTAATTATAATTCAGTATCAACAGCAGTCAACGGTACTTACTAATCAAACGGGCATTCATGATAAGATCATGAAATATAAAAGAATACATGCATGCTTTCTGGCATATTTTTTAAGTTTCTTTTACCATCAAAGGAGGTTTATTTCAAGGAGCCCGTTTTACTAAACTGCTAACGAAAAAGCATAATTGTAAGCCAAATTCACAAATCGCATCTGTTGTTTTCATTCATTGTTAGATTCTGTCTTGCACTATATCTCATTAGAATCGTCTGAAGAAGACAATTCTAATGAGATGATGTATGGCAGAATTCTATATTAAGCTACTATTGTAGAGGACACTTTAATTTTTAAATTACGCAAAAATGATCGTAAGATGTTTAGTATAACATGCCCCGGTAGGCCAATGACCTATCTACTATTTTTAAGGCATTAAATCTGTTGCAAAAACAGCAATGTAGGAAACATATTTGATCAAAATCTTTACGAAGTGTCACCGATATTTCAATCAAAATGTTCAAAACATCATTTTATGATGAACCGTCTAATATTCTCGATATTCACATAGGTGTCAACGAAAACTCAAGATTCATTATCTTGAAAAATGAGAATGGTGGAACGGTGTGTCGTATTACTTGCTAATCTGTAATATTTACTGGTCTGTTTTTGTCCATCCATATTGGGGACAATTGATACTGACAACATTTACCCTTCACTTTCATTAGGCTTTTTATTTCCATTCTCAACAGTTTATGTTCCAATCGAAAGAGAAACGGTGACTTCAAATAAAGCGAATGTGTTATGGTGCAACAGGATTGAGGAGAAAGTTCTTAAATTTGCGTTTTCGGGAAATTTAGATTGTTATTTGCATGTATACGGAGTAAATACACTATCTGTCTTGAGGTTGTTTTTGTCTTATTTCAGAGACATACAAGATGATCTTTAACCAGTCTAGAATAGTATCAAGAGATTTCTGGAATAACCACTAGTACCCCATGAATAACGTGTGAACTATTAAAACATGCAGAATCTCACCAAGTTAGAACATTTCTTGTTTAATCAGATTGATAATGATGTTCGTTTTTTATGATTCTTTACGGCCCAACGACAGCTATGTTCATAGTGACCTACACGATGAAGCAAGGCCTGCTTATTTGACAAGGAAATAAAGTCATAGCTTTGTCTTTCTGTCTTTCTTCCGGTCTTAATAAAAATACCCCCCTGCATTGTATATCATACCATATTTTTTCATAAGTTTTAGATGGATAAGAAATAAAGTTAAGGGTTGGAATGGATTATCAGTATTTTTGCTTAATCATTACAATATATCAAAGTATGCAAATCTTATATTGTGATATTCATTCATTTCAAATGTCATATATATAAGTTATACGCTGACATTTTTAGAGAAGAATAATCCCACGTTAATCTGAAAACTTTATTCTATCTTGAGAAATAAATTGAGCTTTAAACGCTGTCCATTTATCATAACGATTTTCGGGTTTTTTGACATAAGGTCTTTCTACAGACAAGTGAAAGGAAAGACACAGCCAGAAAGACTGGGTGATGCTACGAAGACCCTTTTGGCGCCTAAGTCGTGAAATATTTCTTTATTGGACGTCAAGTCCGCGGAAATCAGTGACCAGAAAAACAGGAAAAAACGAGTATAGTCTGGCTGCCTGGCTCTTCTTTTCAGTATTTTTTTCAAAGGGAATTACACACGATAAATTCATAACAAAACTTTCAATTAAGTTCTCTGCCTCTGAAAAGAAGAGACGTTTTTGTTCAGCACTTGTTGATATGAACTTGGATTAAAGATGCTTTTAATAGACCGATAACAAAAATATTGTCTGAAAATGCAAACAAAAATGACAGAAGCCAGTCTAATACGAGTATTTTGTTATAAAATTCGGTTTTGATTACAATATAATATCTAATGGCTTAGAGAAAAAAAAGAACATATAAAGAATAATCGTTTGTTTCAGTGTAAGATCGATTTATATTTCATTGAGTGAACAACAAAAGCTATATTTTCACGAGTGGCGGAGTCACAAGTGAAAATATAGTTTTTGTTTTTCACGAAATGAAATATAAATCGATCTTACACGAAAAACAAACGATTATTCTATTTATTTAATACAAAAATGAGACAAAATGTGAAATTTTATGATATATTTTCGTAAAGCGCGTCATTTTGCACGTGATTGCTACGCAACGTTCATTGTGACGTCACTTATTTCGCCCCGCATAGATGACGTCAGATAGGATGAAATGCACAAAAGCAGGGTATAAGTTTTTGAAAATTTCACTGCTTTTGCGGTGAGATTATCAAGTAAAAATCTACCGTTATTTCTCGATAAACCGCCGAAAAGCATTAAAGAAAGTAGGCATATGTGTCGTGAAGACACAAACCATGTTGTTGTTTTTTCTAAGCCATCTAGATTCTATATCTTGAGTAATGTGCCGACCGTTTGGAACGCTTCAGATTAATACACGTCTTGCATATTCATTTCAATAGGTTTTGCTAAAAATTTTGTTTTGAATATTCAAATTACTTTCACAGTATAGTTAATCTTGCTCGAGCGACCACCTCTATCTAGCGACCATTTTTATTAAGCGACCGTTTTCAAAATCCCCTTCTTGAAATCAAAATATCTTAAAAGGCAGGAATTTGTGGTCCAAAAAGTGTTGAATCCTAGGTTGTTAAAACACACCAGAATCGTCTCAATGAGACGATTCTTTTAAGTTCTGCCAATAAAGGATTAATGAAAATTCCGCAATAATATGCAAATTCAATCAAAAAGTATGTTTCTTATTTGTAAACAAAACGTGTATTTAGCTGTCCCTTTCTTTTACGACCGCTTTCAGCGGTCCAATTTGTAGTTGTGTTAAACAAGTTTTACTGTCTTTGTCAGAGAATCATGTATACGGACCTCCTCTTTTTTTTAACTCGACTAGTGGGTATCATCCGCAAGCTCAACAAAATTGGCCATCATTGTTGTAATTCTTATCGATACCCTAACGAAGAGAAATTTTAGGGTTCGAAAGCGCAACCTTAACTCCTTACAGTGATTGAACACAATATCTATCAAGTTTAAAACGCACATTAGATCCTTCCCACTGGGTAATGAAGGGTTATTTTTCTTATATTTATATATAGCGCTTCCTTGTCCTGAACCAGATTAAACAGTAACACTTGTATTAAACGACAGCTTACGGGACCATCAAACAAGAGCTGTCGGAGGACAGCGAAGCTCAACTATTCTTAGTGCTGAATAGTTGGAGCAAATCAATGTCTACATTGGAAAATTCCATTTAATTTCATATCCGAAGAGTGGGTTTTGTATAGAGCATGGTATTGTAGTCATGGAAGTATGTGCAAAATTTCCAAGCATAAGCTTTACTAGAAACAGATATACAATCGTTTCCCGTGGGCTGATATTATGTTCACAGAAACATGTGCAAAGTCTCCAAGCAATAGCTTTAGTAGAAACAGAAATACTACAGAAATACAATATTTGCACGCAAAAACTTTACCAAGATTTCTAAATCCGAAGAGGGTCAAAATTCCACTAAATTCAATATCAGAGTAATGAATCTTTGTCTAGATGCTGATATTATAGTCACAGAAGTATGTGCAAAGTTTCAAAGCAATAGCTTTAGTAGAACAGAGATTTTAAACACTTGCAAGTAAAACATACGTCGCAAGTTTTTAATCGTTCCTGAGACGTCGCAGCGAACAGAGGCTATAAAGCGTAACGTAATTCGACGTTATTTTTGCAGCGTAAAATTGGAGAAAAACAAACGCGTTTCATTTGAAACAACCATATGCCTTATTCTGAATTATGTCAAAATGGGGTGATTAAAATGTGAATAACTATCATGTTCAGGTTTGTATCAACTTTTTTCAGGATGTAGACGCTCTTTATTTACGTGACAAAATCAATTTTGTATAAACAAAAGCATTGAATTTCCGAATAACTAAAAAGATAAAAGACTTGGTATTGTTGGTCTTGCTATACCATAAACTCATCTAAACCAAGGAGAATTTCTTATTTGAATTAAACCGGTTATTATATCATTTTTTCTGCCAATAATTTCGAAATAATCTATTAAACGCGAAACTTGCAACATAAAACGTCATCAAAATGAGAAAGCGTGACATTTTTTCAGACTTTTTCAGCATTCTCGCATTTAGCGTTAAATTTACAAAATAGAGATTGCTATATATTTTTGAAAATAATGGACTGACCATTTTCTCTAGTTTAATTTTTATTTAATTTTATTGACATTTAATAAGAGTTTATTTATTCCTCGCGAAAATGGTGCGAAAAAAATGACGTAATTTCAAAAAGCGTGACATTTTTTCAGACTTTTTCACACGAAAAATTCGTATTTAATTAAAACACGCAAATAAACCAAATTCAAACTGAAGAAATAAAAGTCTGAACGTTTTTCTTAAATGTTTTTAGATTTAACAATTTCCTTCATTTCGTGTGATTATTTTTACGTTGAAATTTTTAAGTCGTCATTTTTTGCTGCATTTTTAGCAGCGTTACACTTTCCCCTATTTTAATTACGTGAAGAGATTTTCGCAAAATTATATTTGAATTTTTCAAAATTCGCACTGCATAAGGACTAGTATTCTAGGTATCTGTGTGTAAAATTTTACGATGATAAAGAGCGAATCCGCGATTTTTATAGCATTTTGAACATGTATAAAAAAAGAAGCATGTTACGCGTTACATGCGCTTTTTGGCGATTTTTTATATAGTAAAAGCGATATTATTTTTTTTCTCAGCCATGGGTATCAGAATTAAGTATCTTTAAAATGGAGCTTTTCAAAAGCTTTAAAATGATGTACAATAATGTGCTGTTTTAGGCTGTACAGCGATTTTATTTCAAATTAAAACAAAAATATGACTGAATTTCATAAAATAGCCCGACGTTACTGCGACGTCTCTTCTGCGTGCGTAACACGACGTTAAGTCAAAAGAACGTGATCTCTAGACATATTTATCCGTACATTATTTTCTATTTTGACAGAGTTCATAAAATACGAAAACAATTTCAATTGTCATTTTGAAATATTTGAAATACATTTAATTCTAAATCACAAGTCTGGAAAATAGGTATATTTTATACTTGTTTCAAACTGGTTTCCTAAAATAAACAACACTTACTGGTTTGAATTTTTCAAGTAATAAATAGGAGCTACATCTATTATTATTATATTTATATTTTTATCTATTTTCGCTTGTTTTGAATATCAGTCCATCAAAAACAAATAAATTACTAGTAAAATCTAGATTTAAGGAAAATGATCAAATGCTCTTTGAAAAAGGAACACAAAGAACAAATCCCATCTATTTAAGGCCCGGCCTCACTGCAAAATGGACACAAAACGTATGCTAAACGTACACGACGGAGGAGTGAAAATTCCATTCGTTCTCATATGCTTGTTAAAAACTGCTGATAGTGGCAAAAATTCGCCGAAACAGAACGGAAAACGAGTCATTGAATTTTACGTGATGCATACGCTTACATACTTAAATATCCGTGTTACTTCCTTTGTATATACTTCTTGTTTACCAAATTATTCCAACCTCTGTACGTTTTCGTCCAAAGCGGATAAGAGTTCCGAGGATTCCAAACGGATGGATTTAGGATACAGCGGAAGTATAACGGTAGTATTCGATACGTATCGTGTGTTTCTGGTATTGTTTCGAAGTTACATCATACATAATGGGAAGTTTATCCGCTCTCATCTTCACGAGTCAAGAGGTATCGAATCGATAGCTTCTTCTCGAATACCGTAAGCTAAGTAAAACGTTCGTAACCCTTGGCTCGACAAGATGATCCGCTCTACAAGTTTTGTGAAGCTCAAAACTTTCTGCGCAGATTAAATCACAATGGACGGACGGTCGACGGACAGAACGTATGCAGGGTAAGAAACAGATGCAAAGCGTCTTTTCCACGAATGTAAAGATTTTCATACGTTTTACATCCCCAATGCATCCGTAAGTGCAGTGGGACCGGGCCTTTATTTTGCTTACTTCAACTTCAAAATCTGTTAACCGTAACTTTGATTTTACAAGCGATAAAGCTTTTTTGCTACAATCAGCACCCAATCAGTACTATGGTATAATTCACAAATAAAGAAAACACGACACATATTGACTAACGCATAGTTAGTTGCATCGTGAAATTGACATTCGCCTAAATCAAAACCATTCTAAATCGCTAACTCAACGTTCCATTCATAAATTTCAAACACTCATTTAAGCCATTCCAAAACGCCCAAACCCATTGAAAATAAAAAAACCAACAACGTCATTAGAATAAATTTTGAAAGAGAAAAATCGCGATTTCACTGTCATAATTGTAATTGTAAGCGTATCATAGGTTTCATGGAGAAATAGGAAGCTATGTATTGAACTTGTATTCATATTTAATGAAAGGGAGGTTATCAATTATCGCTAATTTTGTACACCCTGAACAATACTTGCGATATAGGATTACCTCCCATTAAATTCACTCAAAACTCGCTCCACACATTCATTCCATTTCATTCCTCAATCATTCCAAAATCATTCACAATCATTTATTTTAATATTTTAAGTAATTTAAAATGAAAATTAACCTTTTACAGAAAAATTACACACTTTTCGTGTATATGGAAACAAGCGTATTTCGCCAATGTTTTCTACATTTTGAATGTCATGAGTACGCACAAGAATTTTATTTTCATGTTTTTTTTCATTTTGTCTAAAAATCCTACAAAATTATTCAATTTTCTTCACGTTTTTCGCAAAGAAAAGGTTTTCAAACGTGTTTATTTCTTAGGGCGGACATTTATCCTAATATCATATTATAGTTGCATTTATTTCTCTCTGAACCTACGAAAAATTAATGTTATTTCAAAATTTGATCAAAACAAATTATATTGTTGTGCGTGGCCATTTTGATTTTTAAAACATCACATTTTATGGTACAGTTAATTTCATCGTGAAATTGACATTCATCTCAATCAAAACCATTCTTAATCGCTATCTCACGTTCATTTATTTATTCAAAAAACTCACTCAAACCATTCAAAAACGCTCAAAATTACAAAAAATTTAAGTTCAACAACTTCCTTCAAAATATATAAAGCAAGAACCAAATCGCGATTTCACCCACATGATTGAAATTTTAAGCGTCTGATTGTTTCTTAGAGAAATAGGACAGTATTTATAGAACTTTTATGCATATTTTAGTACAGCAAGGTAATAAACATCGTTAATTTTGCTCATCCTGAACAAAATTATCGATGTTGGAATAGCTCCCTTAAATTTCACTCAAAACTCGCTCCTCTCACCTATTCAATATCATTTCAAAACCATTCCAAAATCATTTAACTTGGCAATTTCAAGATGTTCTTAACTGTATGTTCAAGAATGCATTTTCTAAAATTTTCAATAAAATGACGTCCCGGACACGATGAAGGTTAATGGCCCTTATATTGATGAAATTGTAATGGTCAAATAATTTGATCTATTTATATGATACGTATTTTCGCCATTGTACGAGGGTTGATCCAAAAGTTCGTAAAATCAGGTTATAAATCTACAGATAAGTTAACTATCAAAATAAAAATTAAATAGTATTTTAATTCATCATCTGTGTAATAAACTTGGAAAATTTGAAATGTTTACGTTCAATGGCGGCTGTAAAGTGCATAAATCAAGACAGAGAGCAAGAACGTCAAATGCGACGTCATGATTAACTTTCTTCTGCATAGTCTCCACCAGCTCTCTTGTCTTTCTGTCCCTGAAACATCAACTTGCAAGAATTATCTACATACAATTTGGAATCAAATTTGCTTATAATTTCTATATGTATGGTATTTCAAGTAAAGTGGACACCCAGATGCAGGACCTGTATTTTCGGAAAATAATGAGAATCAATTTGGACGAATCGTTCGTTGAACCTCTGTTTGACCATTCTAATTCCTCATACGAAGCCTGGTTCTCTTTAAATATATGGGGTAGCTTTAAGAAAAGTTCTCTTCTGCAAATTTTCATCATTTTTCTTATTATCTGAAATGATTGGGTTGGTTGGTGCATAACATAGATCATGACAAAATTCGAAAAAATAAACAATATTCATGTTTTTGTGTTGTCGACTGGTAATTTTTTCCTCGAATACTCTGTGTTATCAAAATTTGTCTGTGTCCGTAAAAGTCTAACTACAGATTCAGAAAATTTCAGAAAAGTCGATTTATTTAACGAATTTTCAATATTTTTCACGCTCCCCCGCCTAAGCATACATATGTAACTATGGTAACGTATTCTTGGACCACTAAAGATAATTCTGCAAAAATGATAAGGTTTATGCTCACCGAAGTTACTTAACTTATCGAGAAAACGCTTGGGACATTTCTTAGTACTTAATGTTCGTTGTCTTAAATGATTTTAAATTTCATTTAATCCAGTTTAATTCCTTTCCGATTGAAAAGTGGACAAATATCAAATCCTTAGATGAAGTAGTCAATTCTGACATGAATCGGAATATATAGATTTGCTTAAAACTTTGCGAAAATACGGAACTAAATGTTACGCGGAACATAAAAAACGGACGTTTTAAGGAACATTGTGCCTTTTTTAAAAATATGTATATCAATTGGTTTTCATGCTCAACTCACAATTTTCTAAAATTACGTTTTGAGATAAAAGCCATTATTAAAAGTATAATTGTGTTGAAATACTAACGTAAATGTATTAACATAAAAGATGTTAGTAATAATAGTTACAATAACAACTTTTTTTAAATATGTTATGATCAAACATTAATATAAAATATATATTTGACAAAATTCTCAGCTGAGCATAATAAAAGTTTTACATGAACAGTTAACAACATTGTGAAATTGACAAGAAGAATGATTCTGGAGTGGAATTGAATGACTGTGTGGAGCGAGTTTTAATGAGAGGTAATCCAATATTGTCAATTTTGTTCAGGATGAACAAAATTGGTAATATTTATTAAACCCTTTAATAAATTATGCTTACAAGTTCTATATATATCTTCAATTTCCTTCAAGACCCCATCAGTCACTTATTTTTGAATCATGTCAGTGAAGTCGCGATTTTTTTTCTAGCTTTCTTTATTCTGAAGGACGTTGATGATTCTGTTTTTTTCTCTCCGAGTTTTAAGCTTTTTTTAAATTGTTTGAGTGAGCGTTCTGAATGAACGAATGGAGCGTTGAGGGAGTGATTTCGAATTGTTTTGATCGAGATGAATGTCAATTTCACGGTGTTGTTAACAGTATAAACTCGGGTCCAGAAGAATTTAAATGATATACAAAATGATTGTGTATAAATTCATGCCCTTTTTGGTAACCTTCGTGCTTATTTTCTTGCAATTTCTTTCATATTTTCGCTCGTAAATTATGGCGCATATGTTCTCAAGATAAGACTCTCTCCGCAGCCAATTAGGGGAGAATAGTAAAGAGAATAGCCAAAGAAAGTGCGTCCGTTCGATCGTGAATTAATTTCGTCGTTAACAATAGGAAGAAGAAATTCTCATTTTCGTAGTACGATTTAGATTTTGATTTATGCTCAACATACCTTTAAATGTTTAAAATCTGATGCCTTATTTTCCATTCGAACGTCTGCATGTATCGGGTTACCCCGCCTTTCTTTTCAACGAGCGCTGTTGAAAAGTACGGGGACAAAATTTATCATTTTCTACCTGAGTTTTATTTTTTCTCCCTGTCGACAAATTGAAACGTCGTGCGGGGGTATAATTGCCCAGCATTTCATCGGTGAATGCACGTGCGCACGCAGATTCCGGTCACGTGTGAGTTTAATTAGCCAGAACGAGGCTGCGAGCACCTACCTATTTGGACTCGAATTAAAATACCATTTTGTGACAATATAACCGATAAAGACAGTTTTATCTGTATTAAATTTCTTATTAAACTCGACATAATCATTGTTTTTTTGTCGTCAAAGATGATAAACGTTTCTGACACATAGACAAGTCGATGCAATTGACCTGTGGATGGGGGCTGACGGCTTCATTTTTAGTCTTATGGCGCCTTATAAATTTATGGAAAATCTTTGTGACTATGCCAAAGCTAACTGTTTCAACGCTTATCAGCCTGTTACAGTTAAGAACATCATGAAATTGACAAGTTGAATGACTTGGGAATGTTTGGAAATGATATTGAATGAGAGGATCGAGTTTTGAGTGAAATTTAACGGAGGTAATCCAACATCGATAATTTTGTTCAGGATGAACAAAATTTGCGATGTTCATTACCTCCCTTTAATAAAATATGTATAAAAGTTCTATAAAAAGCTTCCTATTTATTCAAGAAACAATCAGACGCTTAAAAGTTCAATAATGTGGGCGAAATCGCGATTTGGTTCTTGCTTTATTAATTATGAAGTTAGTGGTTGAACTTATATTTTTTAGTAATTTTTAGCGTTTTCGAATGGTTTTAGTGAGTGTTTGGAATGAATGAATGGAGAGCTGAGTGAAGAATTTAGAATAGCTTTGATTGAGGTGAATGTCATTTTCACGATGTTACTAACTGTACCTAGCACACATTATTCAAACAAGAGGCTCAAGAGGGAATGAAATCCTCTACTGACTACCAAGTTTTTCACTTATTTAATCTGATATTTCAGGAACTTTATTGATTTAAGGTAGCAATGGACATATGGCGTCATTTTTACCACCCAATGATTTTTTGCTTGGTCACATATGTTGCAGATTAACATTGTGTAGTCATTATATCAAAATTTGAAGGCATCTTTCCATGCTCGTTTTTATACTTGAGTTATCTGCCCTTGAGTGGGATTGGTCATTATCCAGTAAAACGCTTATTTTCGGTTTAGGTCTATTATAAGCTTAGTGCCAGCTTATAGCTATACACACAGACATTTTGACACACCCTATACATGTACAGAATGACTATTACCAAGAAAATTTATCCCTGATCAATTGCATTTGCACAATTTGCCTTCAAAAGTTAAAAATGCGCTGATTTTTGTAATTTTACGGGGTAAAAATGCCACAAAACCCTATTTTTTTTAAAGAAATTATCCAATAATTTTTTTTTATTTTCCAATATGTTTTAGACCCATATTTTTTCTTCATTTGGTAAAAAAAATCAGCATACCTTTCCATGCAAATTAGAAAGATTTTCGTTATTTTACGGTGACCCCCTCCTAATTGAATGTCGCTTTTACGCATTTTTATTCTTTAAATTAATGATCCAGTCATTCAATTGATATTAGATGTTGAAAAGAAGCTAAGTTATGAAATTTTACCACCATTATTTTGCGTTATTTCCATAAGCAGAATCTTACGAAAACCGGTCTCTTTAAACAACGCGCATAAAGAGTCGTAAAATAAGCGAAAACCCACTTCCGGTTTATAGAGTCGGGAGGCCGGTGTCCATTGCCACCTTAAAAGAATTAGTACATGTATAGTGAAAATAATAAAGTTTATGTTCACCATTTCAAATTCGTTTTTTTTTATTTTGATAATCCTTACGGCTCCTTTTCTTGTGGTTTCTATTTACTTTTCACACAGAACCTTACAATCACCATGTGAAAGATTCGAGAAAATCATATCATCTTTGTGGACTTTGGGACAGATTGTAGTTTATGTCGAAATATTCGAAGTCAAATTCCTTAATATTTGGAAATGTTAAGTTTTGATTGATTATTTGAAAGTGAAAATGGAAAGTGTTGCCTTAAATGATGGCAAATATCATTTTAGGGACCAGTTTTGAATGCGCAACTGATAGAATTGTAGCTTTTCTTGCTTTTCTGGTTCTATGTGACATGATTGAGTGAAGTTGGTGGGGTTGCAGAATTCCGGCATCTGTGAAGGCTGAAATTGTAGGGTAGGAATGCTTTGAAAAATTGTTAAAAAAAGTAAAAGGATACTACATATTTTTGAATGCATCAGGAGATGTGACATTGTCTCGGCTTAAGAGGCAGCAAGCATTGAATAGGATAGCATTTCCCGTGTGGATACTGGACAGCCTAGACTGTTTGTCGGAAAACGTTTAGTTTAGTTTTTTCAGAATGTTTTTTATTTTCAATTTTTTCATTTACTCAGTGCATGTAAATAATTATGATTTCTAAGCAGCTTTACAACCAATACTTGTTAGCAAACTGTTGGGTTTTATTTTATATCAAATTGGTGTCAGGGGAGTTATTTAATTTTCCAGACTATCAGTGT
Organism: Fragum whitleyi; assembly: GCA_948146395.1. NCBI lineage: Eukaryota > Metazoa > Mollusca > Bivalvia > Cardiida > Cardiidae > Fragum > Fragum whitleyi. The sequence continues at coordinate 64,219,683 of OX411544.1, forward strand.
GTTTCGGACTGTGAATCGGCCCAGGAATCTACAATCTGCTACCTTTATTGTGTAATCGAGAAAATATTGCACAACTACCCTCAAAATTCTCTTAGTACGAAAGGGGATGTCGACTAACGTACATCCACCAAAGGTTAGGCTCCAAGACAAAAAAAAGTTAGCACCTAAACTCATTTAATCCTATGCATGAAATGTAGCAGAGGTCTGGCACTTAGCTGAACTTCATTTCAAGCCCTTTTACAGTTATTTAAACATTAAAACAGTGTTTCGAAGGGGGCAAATCATTTTTCCTTGCCGGACAATTAAAATCATCTAGCGAAAATTTCCAAGAAATGTGATATATTTGTAAACGTAAATATTTTGAACAACAAAGAATAAGGCCCATTTTCCTATGTTTTCGAAAGATCATTCCCGTTTTCGAGAAGAAGCTTTTTTATGATCCTACAATATTCCTTTGAAAGATTCAAACAATCGGATAATATTTAGCAATGAAATTTAGCAATGAAATTATCAATATGCCAATGTTTCGAGACGAAAAGTTTGATGGCTCATCAGCCTGCGCAGACTTTACAATCCTGACGAGTGAGATGATGTTCATCCCTAGCGTGGATAGGTCGATACGAATAACCTACTATGAGGTCTGGCGATTGGTTCCGAGGTGATTAATTTCTGAATCAGGATAGTAAGAAGTAGACTGGGGTCTCAACTTCTTACGAAAAATTAATCGTAAGTCAAAATCACAAATCTTACCTGGTGTTTTCATTCATTGTTAGATTCTGCCTTACAATATCTCATTGGAATCGTCTGTAGAAGATAATGTATGACAGAATTCCATATTAAGTAACTACTGTAGAGGAAACTTACGTAAAAACTAGAAAGCCATGAATGGCTTGAGTCGCTCCACAGGCTTGAAATTCTTGTAATCAAAGTTTTGACTAGATTTTTTAGATATTTTGGTTCTATTTATGTTGAAATGATGTTCAAAGTTTCCACTATTATAACATATAGAGAAATTACCTCTGCCAATAAAAGACATAATTTTCATCCGATCACGTTAATTTTTGGCTGCATGATAATGGATCACCCAAGGATCATACTAATGAAGTTTGATTGATATCCATTGATTACATTCTAAAAAAAGGATTTTCAAAGTTTCCACCATATAACATAGAGAGAAATGACCTCCGCCCATAAAATACATATTTTTCATCCGATCACAAACATTTTTAATAGACTGATAAAGAATCACTCAAGGATCATTCCTGTGAAATTTGGTTAATATCCATCACTTTCATTCTGAGAAAATGATTTTCAAAGTTTCCACTATATAACAATTAGAGAAATGACCTCCGCCCATAAAATACACATTTTTCATTCGATCACAATAATTTTTGGTAGACTGATAAAGGGTCACCCAAGGACCATTCATGTAAAATTTGGTTGATATCTATAAGTTAGTTTTTGAGAAAATGATTTTCAAAGTTTCCACTATATAACATATAGAGAAATGACCTCCGCCCATAAAATACATATTTTTCATTTGATCACAATAGTTTTTGGTAGACTGATAAAGGGTCACCCAAGGATCAATCAAGTAAGATTTGGTTGATATCTATCAGTTAGTTTATGAGAAAATGATTTTCAAAGTTTTCACTATATAACATATAGAGAAATGACCTCCGCCCATAAAATGCATATTTTTCATTTGATCACAATAGTTTTTGGTAGACTGTTAAAAGGTCAACCAAGGATCAGTCATGTAAAATTTTATTGGTATCCATCAATTAGAACCTGAGAAAAGTCCCTTTTTACCATATTTGGAAATTAGCCACGCCCATTAAATCCATGTTTTTCATTGGATCAAAATTTCTTGAACAACTTTGAAAGATGGTCACCCAAGGATCATTCCTGTGAAGTTTGGTTGAAATCCATCCAGTAGTTTCTGAGGAGAAGATTTTTAAAGAAAAAGTTTACGACCGCACGCACGGACGCACGGACGACGGACACAACGCCATGACAATAGCCCCAGTGGCTTTCAGCCAGTGGAGCTAAAAATGATCGTTAGAAGCTTAGTAAAACAGGCCCCCGGTCTCAGTCGTTTTCGTTTGCATTTACAGAAAATATTTTGGTCTAGTTCCACTACAGGCCTTTTTTTTATCCAAGATCACATTATCAAGTATAAAACAATGACTTTTTTTCAGAAATTTTGTCGTCTGGTAATGGATTATTTTTTCTTTAATTTATTTTTGCGACTTTGACCAATCTTAAAGATAGTCGTCTTATAGTGGATTAAACTGAGACGTTCCGGGATACAAAGGGTAACCCGAGATCAGGTTTCTCAGATTAATGAACTGTCTTTTTTGACAGAAATTCATTTAATTTCGAGACCATTCATTGAAAAGCCTATAAATGTGAGAAAAAATTGAGATTGTCAACGACTTTTCAGTTTTTATAATTTACTGTTTTGTTATCCGCTAGCTATTTTTAAGGGTTTGCAACGAGTGGAAAGGAGCTTCATAAAGTTCGTTGACTTTGAAGCTCCCGTTTTCATACATTCAAGAGATGAAAAGAAAATTTGTTGATTCACAGAGTTGTGAAATTAAAAATATATTCATACAGTATTCGTGGATTCATACATTAGTGTAATTAAGTCTTTAATTTCATACCTCAATGAAATCAACCAATACTCTCGTCATATCATATTATATACCTTGAAGCAAAATGTAACGGTTTTTCATCTTGATCTACTTTACGGGGAAGCTGTCAAAAAGTTACATACTCAAAATTGTTTTCATTGTGAAATAAAACCATTTTTTATTATTCAATCAGAATGCATAAGTCTTGATGGACACAACTAGAATGAAATTTTAAAGCATAGACAGCAGCAACTGTAAGGAGACTGTGCGTGATATTTCCAACAATTTCATGTGTTAATGATAGACGCACATTGAGCATCCCGGGCCATCATACTGTATAGTTGAAAAATTCTACAATAGTATGAGTTGAAAGCTAACTTTTTTAGCGCATAGTGAAGATTCTGATCAGACAGTGCGGATGCATAGGTTGATCCGGGTCTAAACGTTGTAGTCAAGTGAAATTGTTGGAAATGTCACACACATGAGCTTTTCAACAATTTCAAACATGCGCTCAGCAAAGACTCTGGCCAACCCGTGCATCAGCACAGTCTGTCAAATTGACCACTTTGCGCTTTATACGCAAGCAAGGTCTAAAAATATCTTTAGACAGACAGACAACCTTTCAATCAAAATATATGACTGTCTAGGATACGCAATGTTCGCAACTTTTGCACAGGTCATTTTGTTGAAAATGTCACCCACACAGGCTCAAACATGTAAATAGTGTCCTGAGTGTTCTTTTTTATTATTGCCCCTCAAAAACGGACCATCTAAGACAAATGAAATGCGTCTATCTTTTCAAGATTGTGCAGATCAAAACAAGAGTTGTCCGCGGACAACGTAGCTCGCCCAAACAGCTGCTTGTCACAAACAGCACTTGACCAAAGACCGAAGTTCAAAGTGGTTTCTTTCAATGTTAAAGTCCATGATCTAATATATATCTGTTTGAGTAGTAATTAAGAAATATAAAAACTTTTTTGTTTTAATTGCATGTTTAAGGTTAGGGTAAAGTGAAAGCCTACAAGCAGATGAGGTTACCAATGGAATTTCTTTGCATCAAACATGAAGTTTTTCTTTAAAATTTTTCTAAGTCCACAAAAGGTCAAGATCAAGGTCAAATTGTGAAGGACCTTGGTCTCTGTAGAAGCCTATCACCTAGTAAGTATGTGTATGAAGTAATAATGTCCCTGAGTAAAGCATTTAGAAAATATAAGCAAAGTTAAATTTTGGTTAAAGTTTTTCAGTTTAAGTTTTTCCAAGTCCATAAAAGGTCAAGGTCAAGGTCAAATTGTCAAGGCCCTTGGTTTCTGGTGAAAGCCTTTCATCTGGTGACTATGTATATGAAGTAATGATGTCCCTAGGTTAAAGCATTCAGAAAATATAAGTAAGGTTAAAGTTTTTGGTTAAAGTTTTCAGTTAAAGTTTTTTCCAAGTCCACAAACAGTAAAGGTAAAGGTCAAATTGTGAAGGACCTTGGTCTCTGGTGAAAGCCTATCACCTGCTGAGTTTATATATGAAGCTATGATGTCCCTAGGTTAGAGCATTCAAAAATATATGCAAGGTTAAAGTTTTTGGTTAAAGTTTTCAGTTAAAGTTTTTTCTAAGTCCACAAAGGGTCAAGGTCAAGGTCAAATTGTCAAGGACCTTTGTCTATGGTGAAAGCCTATCACCTAATGAGTGTGCATATGAAGTAATGATGTCTCTAGTTTAAAGCTTACAGAAAATATAAGCAAGGTTAAAGTTTTTTTGGTTAAAGTTTTTGGTTAAAGTTTTTGGTTAAAGTTTTTTTGAAAGGGTCAAGGTCACAGTCTAAAGGTCATTTCGACATGAATGTTGGTCTCAAATGAAAGCCTATGCCCTAATGAGTGTTTCTGTAAAAAATAAAGCCTGTAGGATAAATATTGATAGAAATAAAAACTTTAACCTAATGCGGACGCCGACACCGACGCTGACGCCGACGCCGACATCCGAGGGTATGACAATAGCTCTTCCGAGACTTTCGTTCCGGTCGAGCTAAAAAATATCTAGACTTTTGCAAACAGACCAATGCCCCGCTACAAGTGCTTGTCCATAATGAAATACCATTTTCCATCAAAGGGCCATAACTCTGTCAAAAGTCATTGGACCGTTACCAAAATAGAAGCTACAGATGGACAGACAAGCTGGCTCCTACTTATCTCCCATATCATAGATGTTTTGTCATAATCAGAGAATTGGGCAAACTAAACCATACTTTCTACCGCCTGCAAGTAAGGCATCATGAACTCGTATAAAAGGCAAAAGAAACTGAATATACCCCTTCACTAAGGAAGATTACACCGTAAAGCATATCAAACCATAATTGAACTTAACCAAGTGATTTAAGAGAGAACTCCCCTCCGATCAGCTTTACAAGATGCTTGCAAACTTTTTGAAATTATTCCCGCTTTGCATGACATACACGTGCAAAGCGAGACATGAATTCAGAAACACAAAGGTAGTTTGTAAGTGTATTGTTATCTTGAACACAGGGCTTACTATCTATCAAGTTAAGATACTTTGGCATAAAGTTAACATTGTACAGTTAACAACATCATGAAATTGACAAGGTGAATGATTTTGGAATGATCTAGGAATGAAGTTGAATGAGTGTGAGGAGTGAGTTTTGAGTGAATTTAATGGGAGGTAATCCTATATCGCAAATTTTGTTCAGGATGAACAAAATTAGCGATATTAATTACCTCCCTTAATAAAAATTGCATTTAAATTCTATACATAGCTTCCTATTTCTTCAAGAACCTTTAAGATGCAAACAATTTGAATTATTTCAGTGAAATCGTGATTTTTCTCTATTTAAATCTATTTTGAATGACGTTTTTGTTTTTATATTTTTCAATGGTTTTGAGCGTTTTGAATGGTTTAAACGAGTGTTTGGAATGAATAATTGGAGCACTGAGTCAGTGATTTAGAATGGTTTTGATTGAGATGAATGTAGATTTCACGATGTTTTTAACTGTAAGTTAATGTAACAAGCTTGCTTTTCTCAGAGTGTTGACCGTATCATAAGAAATCAAAGTGCCTTCAACACAGCGTTGTTTTTTCTAAAGAATAAATTCAGGTGAAATTTCTAATTTTGATCACGAAATGTGACGTCTATTTCAAGTAAATAAACAGTGTACAATCCTTTGCTTCAGTGCAAGATCGATTCATATTTCATAGAGTGAACAACAGTGGAGCCACGAGGGAAAATATAGCTTTTGCTGTTCACGAAATGAAATATCAATCAATCATACTCGAAAATCAAACGATTATTATTTTTCTTTAATGCAAAAATCTAACAAAATGTGAAAACTTTGAGACAAAATTTCTTTATGGGCTTCATAATTGCACATGATCGCTATACAACGTTCATGGTGACATCACTTTTTTGGCTTCCCTTAGATGACGTCAGAAAGGTTGAAATGAACAAAAGCGAGGTTTGTTTTAGATAATTTCATTGGTAAGGCAATGAGTTTATCAAGTGATAATCTACCTTTTTTCTGGATGAACCACCAAAAAGCCTTAAAGAAAACAATCTACTTTCTTTAACAATTGAATACCAATACTGAACCAGAAGAGCTGTGATGTCTGACTAAAAATTGTTTTGATTTGTTGGGAGAAATTATAAATCAAACTTCATTTTTATCAAGTTTAATATACATAATAATTCAAGTCATAATATCTTTGAATCTTCATCTTAAAAAGAGAGATACAATGGTTCAGCACAAAACAGTTGTAACTGCCTATAAACATATAGGCAGTTACAGCGGTTTCACACTGAACCATCGAATAGTCATTTGTTTATCCCTTTTCAAAATATCAAACTGGTTTTCTTATGACCCTGGAGTAGACTTAGCACAAAAGTACAAATATAATGGATTAACAAGATGGCCAGATATGAATGCCAACAGCTTGACCATACACAAAGATGTGGATGCTTTTCACAAGCAATTTCTTCTTTTTTCTGAAATATTTCTAATAATGAAATCGCAAAAAATGATAAATCCGGAGACTGTATGGGAAAGGCAGGGTTGTGGAAATTGACCCAGGATACGATGATTTTCTACTTGTCCATTACAAATTTAATCTTGTCTGCAAAAAAGTGATTAGATAGATATTGAGAAAACATTGTTTTAATGAAAAAAAAGCTTGATCCCAGAATTTCTTCATTAGAAACATTGTTTCTACCCTTTCAAATTTACAGGATAATAATCATGCCTCTCTTATATCTCTTTGGCATCATTGTCCAATTGCAAGTGGTTGAAAGGGAATTTCTTAGATAAAATTTAAAAATACCACAAAACATCAAACCATGCAAACAATGGTAAAGACAACCCTATACATAAAGCGATTTCTTTGCAAGGTCAAATACGATTGCTAAGTAAAGGGTTGAAATAAGTTCTTATGTAAGCTAGGTGATTATCCTTTGTACTTCAGTTTTAAGACAACAATAACAAGTAATATTAATCAGCAATGAATTTGAAATAAAGTCCAGTTTTAAATTAATAAAAATAGGTAACAAAAATCAAAACTTATACAAGACAAAACAAGCTCTAATAACAAATTCGATTAAGATTCAGTGTAGAAAATAACACATTTCTTCCAACAATGTTTCCCTAACAAACAAAATAGTTTTGAAAGAAAAACAAAGCCCCATCCCCTGAAAAAGTTTTTTTTTTCTTTCAAATTTTGACCCTGAAAAATGATCTTGATATTTTCCTAAAGCCTTGGACAGTTGTATATCATTTAGATATATCATCACGCCAAGTATGAGGCTTATTTCTTGAAGTAATTGGAAAATATTTTTGGAACTAGAAAGCCATGAATGGCTTGAGTTGCTCCACAGGCTTGAAATACTTGAAATATCAAATCTAAGGTTTGCCTAGATTTTAAGATATTTTGGGTTCTACGGATGTTGAAATGAATTTCAAAGTTTCCACAATATAATATACAGAGAAATGACCTCTGCCCATAAAAGATATATTTTTCATCCAATGACATTAATTTTTCGCTTCATGATAGAGGTTCACTCAAGGATCATTCCAGTGAAATTTGGTAAATATCCATCAATTACATTCTGAGAAAATGGTTTTTAAAGATTCCACTATATATCATTTAGAGAAATGACCTCTGCCCATAAAAGACATATTTTTCATCCAATCAAAAGAATTTTTGGCTGCATGATAATGGGTCACCCAAAGATCATACCAAAAATGTTTGAATGATATCCATCACTAATATTTTGAGAAAAAGTTTCCACTATATAACATATTGAGAAATGACCTCTGCCCAAAAAATACATATTTTTTATCCGATCACAATAATTTTAGGTAGACTGTGAAATTTGGCTGATTTCCATTAGTTACATTCTGAGAAAATGATTTTCAAAGTTTCCACTATATATCATATAGAGAAATGACCTCCGCCCATAAGCATATTTTTCATCCGATCACAATAATTTTTGGTAGACTGATAATGGGTCACCCAAGGATCATTGATGTAAAATTTAATTGGTATCCATCAATTAGAATCTGAGAAAACTCACTTTTTACCATATTTGGAAATTGGCCATGCCCATTAAATCCACGTTTTTCATTGGATCAAAATTTCTTGAACAACTTTGAAAGAGGGTCACCCAAGGATCATTCCTGTGAAGTTTGGTTGAAATCTATCCAATAGTTTCTGAGGAGAAGATTTTTAAAGAAAAGTTTACGACCGGACGCACGCACGCACGCAAGGATGGACGGACGACCGCACAACAGACACAACGCCATGACAATAGCCCCAGTGGCTTTCAGCCAGTGGAGCTAAAAAAAACAACACCTTTGCAGAAGTTTGAACTTGATTGTTCTTGTCACTTGACCTTTGATATCTGCTGATGCATGTCATTCAGATCTATCATCATGCCATTTGAGTATTGAATCTTGGAAAGGCTTGGAGTTTCAGGAAAAAATGAATTTATTGAATTTTTTGTTATAAAAGTTTGACCTTGATAATTCATCTTGATCATGACATCTTTGTATTTTAAGATGCCTTTCATTTAGCTAGATAAAAAATGTGATATCTTGAATAGACTTGAAGTAATTTGAAACATTAAAAAGTATACAAATGTGTACTTGTATTTACTTATTTATACTCAATTTTGTGACCCTGGAGAAGACTTAGCACATAAGTATGAATGATTAACAAGATGACTTAAGATTATTGCCCATTTTAAATTTGAGAAATATTGGAAAAAAAAAAAGAAAAGCATACCCATCTTTATCTATGGGCAAGCTGACTGGATATTTCTTCTTTTTTTCAGCAATATTTCTCAAATTTTGACCACAGGGAAGTAGAATCCAGAGACTTTATAGGAAAATCATGGTTGTGAAAAAAAAATTATCTTCACTTGTCTTACGACAAGTAAAAAATGGTTTTCCACTTGTTCAATATAGATTTAATCTTGTCCAAAAAAGTTATTAGATAATTATTGAGAAAACATTGTTTTGAAAGAAGAAAATATCACTTAACATTGAACCATGCCAATAATGGCCGTGGCAAATGCTGCCCTGAACAAAAAAAGTGAGATTTTGTAGAGTCAAACTTGATTGCCTGTTAAAGGGTTAAAAAAAAGGTTTTAACTACTCTGGTATAGGATAAAATAAGTTTTTAATCTTGGCTACATAATTGTCCTTTAAACTTCATGTTTTAAGATAACAAGAACAATCAACAAGAGCATTAGATTTGAATTAAATGTCCAGATTTAAGTTGTATAACAAATTTAGCTAAAAACCCGTTTACACATTCTCAATTTTCTCTTCGATTCACCATGATTCACCCAGATTTCTCATGGTCAGAAAAATCGGGATGGATCGAGATGAATTGTGGCAAAAAGTAGAAATATTCATTGTCACTACAATTCCAGTAGGAATGTCCACGATATAAGTATGGTGACTGTATAGCATTGCTACGAATCAATGACGATTCATGACAGCAATGCTTTGGTCAATGAAGATTGACCAAGGTGGCACAAGGAATGGTCACTGTGCTTGTACGGTACTAGTACAATTCATGGCGGCGAAACCGTGGATGATTCGTAGGACAACTGTACACAATTTGTGGTGAACCATGATAATTCGTAAGTCAAAGATTCCACAACTGGCTACCATCTCTTAGAATAGCCACAAGTATAGCTGTGGTGTCAGTACAAATAAGCACAACTGCACTGCAATTGCGCTACAAATTAGGCCACGCCCAATAACCACCACGATTTGCCACAAATGTTTTAAACAGTTTTAAACTTATGTAGCCCTAAAATGGAGTTTCCGAATCATCATGTTTCATCAAGAGTCACAACGGTTCTACTATGAATCACCATGGTTCATGATGACTTTACAAATTGTGGCAAATTGTAGCAGCACCATAGCCAAAAATCATGAATGTGTGAACAGGCCATAAAAGATTTATTGAGATCATTGCTCCGAAAATGAAGATTGCATCTTGAATAGGTATGAAGTTATTGGAAATATTGAGTTTGCTGCTTATGCTATGCAGAACTTTGACCTCAATAGATAACCATGACCTTGTCATATGACCTTAGGCTTGGTATTTGAAAAAGCATATTGATGAGATCCATCATCATGCTTAAAAAGCAGCATTTCATGAAAAGGCTTGAAGTAATTGCCAAGGCTATTTTTTTATTAATTTTTGCTGACAAACAAATAGACAAACAAGAATATAACTATATACCTGACAGAAGGCAACAATATTGGTAAAGGGACACAACTTCAACTGTCAATTCCACACTAATAAGTTCCCTTGGCCACTACTGACTTTGAATAATGTACATGTACATATCTAAATAAATCCAAAATATTAACTCTTATTCTGCTGATTTCAAAATTTGTTTCAATCAAATTTCCGATTTTAGAAACATTTGAACCAAGCTGTCTAAATGTCATACCACAATAGTTTAAGTAGGCAGTAGAAAGTGTAGGGTAAGATCAGACTGCAGTCTGTTAAAGCTTGGTGTACAGGAGTAATATGCAGAGAACAGCATGTGAAAAATGTCCATCAGTTGCTGAGAAATTGACACAAGAGCCATGTAGGACATGGCCGACCCCCGCCGAGAAAGCTTGATAGTAAACTGAAGCCTAATAGATTAAGGTTTCTACTTTAAGAAATTAAGCCCCTACAAAATCTAAGTCTTTAAAATAACAAAGGGCAATAACTCCAAAATTATGCAAGCCAGAGTTATAGTTCTTGTGCACTGCACTCCTCTTCCATGAGATCTATCCACCCATTAAGTTTCAAGTTGATAGCTATTAAACTTTAGGAGATATGCTCCGGACAAAATCTATGTCTTCAAAATAACAAAGGGCAATAACTCCAAAATTATATAAGCAAGAGTTATATTTCTTGTGCACTGCACTTCTCCTCCATGAGCTCTATTTTCCCATAACGTTTCAAGTTGATAGCTTTAATACTTTAGGAGATATGCTCCGGACAAAATCTAAGTCTTAAAATTAACAAAGGGCAATAACTCCAAAATGATGCAAGCAAGAGTTAAAGTTCTTGTGCACTGCACTTCTCCTCCATGAGATCTATCCACCCATAAAGTTTCAAGTTGATCGCTATTACACTTTAGGAGATATGCTCCGGACAAAATCTAAGTCTTAAAAATAACAAAGGGCAATAACTCCAAAATTATGCAAGCAGGGGTTGTAGTTCTTGTGCACTGCACTTCTCCTCCATGAGATCTATCCACCCATAAAGTTTCAAGTTGATAGCTATTATACTTTAGGAGATATGCTCCGGACAAGTTTAGTGACGGAAGGACAGAATGACGGAATGACGGACGGAGAGCATTACTATATCCCCTCGCTGAAAACGGCAAGGGATAATAAAAAAGACCAAGGGACTGATTGTCAAGCTGACTCCTACATACCCTTCAAACATAGTTGGGGGGGGATGTATAATAAATTTCTTTTGCACAAGAAAAGATCTTCAAGATTTACAATCAATTATGTTTTATTTTTGTGACTAGATATATGAACAGGCACAAAATATGGCACTTGGAATAAAATTTAAAATCTTAACCCTTGTCATGCTGAATAAATTTTGGCTAAAAATTTTCATCAAAATAAAAGGGCAAAACGCACTGAAAGTATCAACTGTAGGTCAATTAGTTTTATTTGAAAAACTAAATCTATCGACAATTCGGGTTTGTCAGTGAGAAACAGGTGGTGGAGACTGACATCAGGCTGCACATATGTGCAGGCTGATGTTTGTCTATAGCTCCTGCCAAAGCAGGAATATTCTGGGTTCAGCATGACAAGGGTTAAATATATCCATTATGGTTGTTGACCTGTAAAAGTTCCATAACATTTCGGAATGAAACTATTATGAAACCTCAGTGAACACTTTTTAAGTCAATGACTTCCAAAACATTACAAAACTATTCGGAGTCCACTAGATTAATGTACTCTATAACAAATGATGTTTAATGTTTTAATGTCACATTTCCATTCCATTCCAATCCACTCCACTGAAGAAAGGATGAGCTTTTATGTCTTCCACTCCATTCATACCAGATCCCAATCTTTCTCTAGGGTTGAATCGAAGCAACTGGAAATATTAAAAATGATTGATATACATGTTTAACAAATTCTAATAATGAAAGTTTATGTTTTTTTCTTTTCTAGTCCATGAATATTTTCTACTCTTTTGGATTGTTTTAATGTTATTATCCAAATTGCTTAATTAAGAGATGAAGAGAATATATATTTCTTTGAATTTCATTAAAATATGAAATGAAAATGGTACTCACATAGTAAGATTCACAAAGAAATTCATACATAAGTGTGATCAGGTTTTTATCTTCATAACTCAATGAATCAAAGAATATTCTCTTTATATTTAGTCTAATTTTAGATCATAACCATAATTTTGGTGACTGAACTAGAAGTCTATAGAATGTGTCAGCAATTTACCAGTCAAATTAATATTAACCAATTTGTATAGCTATTGTTTAATATAAATGTGTATTTTATCATATTACAAGCATTGTTGCATAAATACTCAAATGACACCTGGTTCTGCATTGTCTCCCTTTAAACATACAAGATATCTTATTCCAAGGAACCATAAACTATGTCAATAACTATGATTGACAAACCAGGAAAAATTCTTTAATAATGTGACTACAAATGCATTGGGTAATTAATATAAATCAACAAATTTTTCCTTAATGTTTCTTCAAAACTGTTTCTAAATTTTGGCATATTTTTTTTTCTCAATAGTAATTGGGTATTTCAAGTTAATTAAGTATGACTCATCACTTGGAAAGCATAAAATTTTAATTGTAACTCTAAATCTTGCCCTTAAAAACAGAAATGATAATGTTATTTTTACCCCCAAGAATTTTGTAGTTCAGGGGTCAATGACTCCTAATATTCAAAGGCTGATCATTTTATAAATTGTGTTACATGTTCTGCAGAAAATTTTAATCAATGAATTTTAAGAGTTTCATCGACTCTCCTCAGAATCTCAGAAATTCGTGCCATAATATAAATAGAATATCACATTTGTGTTAATAAAATACCAAATTAATCAAACTCGTCATCTAAAACAGATAAAAACAGGGCTTATTAAATAAATTTGGTATTTCATGATAACTAATTCAATATCGTCTATGTAATAGTTGTGTTTGTGTTCAAGAGGTACAGCATCAGCTTCTTCATAAAGAGTTCGTAATTTTGATTCCCTAGAGCAACCATTAATCAAATGTTGATTTTTTTTCTTTGTTTACGAGTGAAGATGTCTTGAAAAATGTGTACAAATTCATTCTTCAGGGAGCAGATTCATGAGCAATGAATTAAATGTTATCTGAACTTGCATCCCAATCTATGTAAAATGAATGTTAAAGGTAATGGAACCATAATAGTTCCGCAACATTTCCGAACATATGATCTTTCACAATGTTGATTGAGGTTTCCTAATGAAAGTCATTAGGAAACCTCAGTTAACACTGTTAAATCGTTGACAAACTTTTGTGGGACCACTACCTTTAACCATAATAATAAGAGTTAAGCCCTTAAGATGTTTGGTTTCTCTGATAGTGAATAAATATTTATCAAGTAATTGGCTGTAGCAATATTGCAGAATGTCAAGTTTCTGCATAATTTTTGAATGTTGATTAATGTTGATTTTAACATTTCTGTGTCCCTTAACCACGGATCATTATTTTTCTCACCATCCTTTCAGGATCTCCAGCTGATCATCCCACCTAGGCTTACAATTAGCTGCCTATTAGGACCTACTTTGGGAGACAAATGTCTGAAAAGATATGCACCACCGCCAAAGAGCTCGGAATATCAAAAACAGACATAAAACCTGAAGTAATCAAGATTAAATGAGTGGTAAAGACAAATATACTGTTTACACACCTCATATAGTAAAGCTTTAGCTTCTTCTGACAGATGATCAGGAATACACAGTTGTGTATGTGAAGTAACACCATCGGGGTGACACATCAGTAATGACTGAAATATAAGCAATCATATGTAAAACATTCAATTTTTCGCATACTTCCTATTTCAAAGAAAAGAAATAAATAAGCTTGAAAGTTTATTTCAAAATCTTTCCATTAAAATAGAAACCATACTCAAGACAAACCCAATTTAAGGTTTGGTCTTCAACTGTTTCATTGACACTCATTTAAAAATTTGGCTAAATAACAATGATGAACAATAACTGTGCAAAGTATTTTTATAAAATTCATCCGTCAACGTAACAGATATGCTCCATACAAGCTCAATTATGGTGCACAACATTTTGTCGAATGCCATTTTGATATGACATTTCGTTTAATGAAATTACGTTGAATGGTCAATTTGCTTAAAACAACAAAAGGTCGAAAAGAATCTCAATGTACGAAACTTGGTCGAATAATTTTCAGAGCAAAATGTTTGTATTGATAGATTGGGTGACTTATAATGTTCACTTGTGAATGCAAGTTTTTACTCACAATGAATTCACGGTTCTATATTGTAGCTAAGTACATCTTATTTTTTTATTCAGTTTGTTAGATGTATTATTTGAGGTCAGTTGTGCTGTAAAAATGAATGTTCAACCAGTATTCTTTTTAGGTTGAGAGGTGGTCATAAAGGAAAGCACAATTGATTTACGCTTGGAAAAGATATGACCTATAGCACTTCTGAATATATTCATCTTCCTGATACATACAGGGCACATTGGCCAAAGGAGTCTGCAGTGAAAAGAACCAAACAGCAACAGAGATATTAACTTATGCCAGAAATACCTAAAACTCTCAAAATAATTTTTGATTTTCGACAAAATTTGACGATATTCAACAAATTTCAATTTTGACAGTGTCAATTCAACATATTGTTACATTCAACAAATATGACAGTCGATGAAAATTGAATTGACAAAATTGAATTTGCCAAAATATCATGGACTCGCTCATTTATAATGTTTGACCTTGACATGTGACCTCATGATTGTTTCAAATTTTATAAGAATACCTCTAGAAATATCCAAAATATGTTAATATTTTATAATGAAAATACTAATGATAAAAAATAATAGCTACTGACCCTGACAAAGCTATGATAAAGCTTAAGATTTTCTCTGAAAAGAGTCAAGTAAAATCAAAATACTGCAGATATAAATTCAAATTTTTTGCTCTATAAAATAAATTGAAATAGTAGTTCAGTCATCATTATACCCACCTTTCCAACCAGCAGTTCATACAGTAGAACCCCTAGACTCCACCAATCACAGACCTCTGTATAACCAGTTATAGAACACACCTCTGTTAAATACAAAATTGAAAATGATGATAGTTATACAATTAAGCACTCATAGATTTTACTTCAATGAACCAAATAAACCAAAAAGATCATTTTCTTTTCATTTAGTATATGTTAATTGACCCTTTTTCACATTTTCTCACAGTCATGATTAGATGATTATGCAATTCAAAAGTACTGAAACAAAATTAAATTGTTTATGAATAAGGTTTAAGAGGAATAATGATACCTTACTTGGATCTTATTTTCTAAAGAGACAGTCCTAATTTTCTTATTACGTTTATTTATTTAATTTCATAAAATATCAAAATTACAAAACGCATTATCAAGACCTATCATCATACCAAATATGAGCTTTGTATCTTGAATAGCCTTGAAGTAATTGGCAATATTAAGTTTTTTTGGTTAAGTTTTTGGACAGACAGACAGATGGATGGTTGGACAGACAGACTACGGTAAAACAATATGCCCCCGATCTTTTGAAGCAGGGGCAAAAAAACTTTCTTTGCTTGTCAAAATGTTAACCACCCAATTTGATACATTTATTTAGTTGTTCACTATGCCTTTCAATGAGGACAAATCTTTAACCCATTCCTGTTTTACAAAATTTTGGACCTGTCCAAATTCAAAGATTTTGCAGACGAAAATTTAAAGTGGAATTAATTTGAAAAATAATCATTCAGTAGGGTAGAAAATAGTGTGGAAAAAGAAGAAATTGCTTGTCAGAAGCAATTTCTTCTTTTTTCACAATGTTTTCTCAATCATAAAATCACAGGCACGTAAAAAGCAGGGATTAAACAGCAAAGGGTTAAACCAGTACTATGTTAAATATCAAGAGAAAGTAATCTATCCTACCTGGGGCCACATACAGGTTCTGGACAGCCTCAAAATCCAAAATATCATTGACCTGATTTATCTGACAAAAGTAGGTCAAGGTCGCATGACCTTGGTCTCCAAGGAGAATATTTTCTGGTTTCAGCTCTCTGAAATACATAATAGTAATATGTGAAATAGAGGACCAAATGTTCAAGTCTGACCTAAAAAACTTGAATCTGTATAAAAAACTTGAGTTTTACAATGGTAGAGACTGCACCTAAATTTGAAGTCTGTAAAAGATTGTATGATAAGGGCTTCCATCTGTTAGCTTGTTGGTTTCAGAACAATGGTGTGTTATGTTGGTGTTGATGTTGGTATTTATGACAGGACAAAGTTCTAACTCTTGTCATGCTGAATAAAAACTTTGGCAAAATTGCATTAAAATAATAGAGCAAAAAGCACTGAATGAATGATGTGTGAGTCAGTCTTAATTTGGAGATGAAAGACAAAATCATGTGGTACAGGTTATGAAAAGACTGCACATATGTGCCGGCTGATCTTCTTCTAAGCTTCCTGCCAAAGCAGGAATATTTTTGGCTCAGCATGACAAGGGTAAGGACTTCAGATTTTTCATTATCAAGCTTCTGGTACTGAGCATAGGCATTTGCACGCAATGCTCCTGTTTCAGTGATATTTTTAGTAATGGAACTGACATAAAGAATTTGAGCCAGTGTGTGAGGTTTACAAGAATTTCATCTTTATACATAGCAACAACTCTGACCAGCCTGTACATCCACACAGTCTGACCAGAGTCTTCACTGTGTGCTTAGTAGATAGATAAGCTCTTAAAGGACTTGTAAACCATCAGGTAACTTTATATTTACAATAGGTGGCTTTCTACGCTGCTCAATATTTGCACTCAAAGAAATTTCAAATTGTTGGAAATGTCACACACGGGCCCATTTCTTTATACATATTAAATTGGAATTCTTTGCAAAGCACTCACCTACAGATAATCCCTAATGCATGTAGTCTAGATAAGGCCACCACTATTTCTGCTGCCCATCTCTTGATGAAAGACTCCGGTATTTTGATCTGGTCTGGACTCACGGCTGTCATATCTAGTTGTTCAAACAGATGGGAGATGGTCTTCTGCCTTGTTTTGGATGGGGAGCCCGTACCATAGTCACTAGACAAAGACCGACTAAGTTCTCCCGAGTTCACCCTGTTCAGAGTTAACTTACGAGGAACCTGGGTATCTATGGTAGAAGTCCTTGACCTTGGTAAATCACCTGAACTTGATTCCAAATCAAGAACAACATTTTCAATACTATCAGAAATATTTCTTTCCATTTTGGAATGCATCATGTCACCTTGAGATGTAAGATTATTTCCATTAATTTCATTTGAGCAGGGTCGACTTCCGATATCTAAATCTCTAGATCTTGTGTCTGATTGGCTATCTGAGGAGTCGCCATGACAATGAAGGTCATAAATACTAGGCTCTTCGATACTTTGAGCATCAGACACTTCATCAGTTTGAGTATTTTGTGTATCCGAATCTTGATCTATCTGAGACAGTGTCCTCTCTACTGTTCTTAGTAACTCTTTAGAGCTCTCTATAAGGTCACTTTGTACATTAATATCACCGTTTTCTTTAGCTGATTCTATTATATCTTTTTCTATATCCTTTTCCAAACTATCTTTATTGATGTCTATATCTGTTACTTTATTTTTTATATCTGATGTGAAAACATCATTTTCTGAATCACAGTTAGGTTCAGTCACTTCATGTATAACATTTATATTCTCTGATAAGATACTGTTCTGTCTAGATGAAGGTTCTTTATCACTATCAAAACTATTGATACTGAAGTTTTCTAGAGGTGTTTTGTTCTTGTTGAGTAAATCCTGAAACTGACCAGCAGTTTGTGAATTCTGCCTCTCAAGTGGTGCTGGACTCGACTGAAATGTGTCCATATCCCCGTCAATATTTTCTTCTGATGAAAAGCTTGTGTACCGTCTAGGTCGTCCTTCAATCTCTTCAGGTACTTGAGCACTAGTATGTTCTTCATCTACCACTAAACTACCTTTATCTAAAACATTATTCTCTAAATCTAACTGGAAATCATCTTCTTCTAAATCTTTAACAAACTCATTAGTTTTACCTATACTAACATCATCCTCTCCTTTAACATACTTAATTGCACTGTTTTCACTATCTTTAACATTAGAATTGTCTTCATCTCCTCTACCCGTGATATCAGAGCTATGATCTATAAAAGATTTTCTCTTATTATCATCTGTGTGGATTTTAAATCCTGAATACACATTACTATCATTCTGAGTTCCGAGTTCATCCTCTCTGGCTCCTGGTCCACCTTCCTTCCCATGATTCTGGGCGTACTGCAGATAAGCCCCGACATAGTCCCAGAGTCTTCCCCCACTCACATACTGCAGCAGGAGGTATATTGTACTGGGGGTTTCATAAAACTTGTGTAAGCCGACCATATATGGACATGATGTTGGTAGAATGTTGGGTCTGTTTCTGTTGGCTATGCTGGACTTGTACAATGTCTGAAACATGATAAATTCAATTAATATACAATGCAACCTTCATTATCTTTAAATTTTGGACCCGTTTAACCACTGTCATGCTGATCCTGGAATATTTCTGCTTTGGCAGGAGGTATGGACAAAGATCAGCCTGCACATATGTGCAGCATGATCTTAGTCTATACCATTTGTTTTTTTCTTTTTTTAGATCAAACAAGATGTGTTTGTGAAACACAAATGCCCCCGTAACAAGTTTTTTTTTCTAAAGTTTAACCTTGACAGATGACCTTGACCTTTTAGCATGATCTTGACCTTGTACATCACTCACATCTTTCATCATGCCAACTATGAGACAGGGTATCTATAATAAGCTTGACTAAACTGAACAATGAAAGTTTTTTGGTTATGTTTTTAAAAAGTTTGACCTTGATAGATGGCCTTGACAATGTCATGTGACCTTGACTTTAGAGCCAGCTGATGCAGATCATTGAGATCTATCCTCATGCCAAATATTAGCCTTGTATCTTGAATACGCTTGAAGATATTGACAATGTTAAGTTGTTTGGTTAAGTTTATGGGTAATTTGACCTTGACAGATGACCTTGACAAATGATCTTGACTTCAATTCCAGCAGATGCAGATCATTGAGATCTATCATCATGCCAAATATCAGCCTTGTATCTTGAATAGGCTTGAAGATATTGGCAACGTTAAGTTTTTTGGTTAACTTTTGCAGACAGATGGACGGATGGACAGACAGAGGGACAACAGTAAAACAATATGCCCCCGATCTTTCGATACGGGGGCATAAAATGTTTCAAAATTTTAATATCTAAATCAAATGCTGACTCACAATAATGAAATACTGAGCTTTCATCACTTTGATTTAAAGAAATTTTCAAAGGTTTTACATTCAACATGTAAGGGGTAACTAGCCATAGTAATTTAAAATTCAAACATTCTATCAAATACTATGAATTTTACTGTAAAAAGGTTTATTTCTAAATGCATAGAAACAATCTTGAGTGCTAGAGTCACAAAATGAGCCACCACAAATATGCATAACAGAAAATCACATTACCCCAACAATATGCAAAGGGTCTAGTTACATTCTGTAAAAATTTCATCCAAATCCATCCAAATATAGAAGTTGCCTTAACCAGACTGTCCCAAAGTGGGCTCATACCCCCCCCCCACATGTGCTTGTCAATAGTGAAAAGCCATTTTTCATCAAAGGGACATAACTCTGTCAAAAGTCAATGGATTGCCAAAATATCACTTGCACAATTCTGCTTACTATTGATCACATCTATAAAGATTGAATGAAGGTAAGTTGCCCTTCAGTTGCTGAAAAATTGAGCAGACATAAAAAACCGACAGACTAACAGACAAACTGGACTGACCAACTTGCCGACAAGCTAACTCCTATATACCAACATAGATTTAAAAGGGTATAACAAGATTTGGACCTACAGACTTTTTCAATCAGAAGGATGGATAGACAGAGACAATGACACCAATAGACAATCACCTTTGGCAGAGTATGAAAATGGCAGATACCTTTTTAACCTGTTAATGGTACAAGCTACTGCTCTCATTCTGCCTATAATCCTGTAGTGACTGCCACAGCTAAACTGTATTATTTGGCCTTTTTCACAAGAGTATTTTTTTTAAGAGACAAACGGATATTAAATACCTGCCTTTTCACCACAAATAATCATTAATGTGACCCATCATGCAAAGAGGTTGATCTTGGAAGGGCACAAAGTGTCAAACCTAGCCAGACTGTGCAGTCCGCAGACTGACTAGGGTCAAAACTTTTGGCATTTTATTAATTTCCTGAATCTAGATCTGTGCTAGAACCAATCTCTTTTACAAATATCTATTTTATAGAGTTCCCAGATGGTCGCTTTTCATGTGATGGTTCATATTCAATTAACACTTACCTTTATCACAAAGGTTTCATCAGTTGCCTTATCAAGGACAAGAATCACCTTGTCTATAGTACCAAGAACTTTAAACTTCTTTAGATCACTGTAGGGACCCCTTATAAAGGTCAAGGAGGGGTCAACTTCAGTGGTGGGGCTTAGCGTACTATTCATCTGGAAAAGAAAATATTGAGAATGATTGTTCATTTGGGTGTAAGATTGATTTAGCCACGGCTGTTGTTCACTCAAGTAAAGAAAGGTTTGGTAATCATAACATAATGTAAGCTCATCAGTTTAATGAGTCCTCCCTTAGATGACATCCTAATGAATGAAATGAATGCAAAATTAACATGATAACATCTTTTGAAACAATGAGTTTATCATATTGATAATTTCACTAATTAAGCAGTGAAAATATAGAGTGTTAATTAGGTGAGGAATCTTCATAATCCATTGACGAAATATCCATAAAAGTATGTACCAGTATATGTAAGGATTCATGTCTAAATATATTTCACTCCCTAACAGTTAAATTTTACAAAATTGTAAGTAAGAAATCTAACAAATAGATTAAACCACATTCATGATTGATCTGCCTCTATTTATAATAAGACAGATATCAGTGAATACCTTATTATGGCTGTGTATAACTTATATTATATTTCTTGCTTAATGTGAGTCATAAAGTATTTGAAAATCAGCTATGTTATAAAATACCAATGTCTCTTTCAATAAAAAAGATATTTAATCCATTCCAACACAATCTGACATTTTGAAATATATATCTTCGGAAAAAATATTGTGGAAAATGAAGAAATTTTTGAAATGTTTGACCTTGACAGGAAACCTTGACCTTGTCAGATGACCATGACCTTGGTATTAGCAAATACATATCATTGAGACCTATCATCATGCCAAATATCAGCATTTTATTTCAAATAGGGTTTGAGTAATTGGAAATTTAAATTTTTTTAGTTTAAGTCTTGCAGACAGAGGGACAGGCAGATACACACCAGAAAAACAACATGCACCGAATCAAACGGATCTTAATGATGTCTTCAACTTTTTTTCCAAATTAAACAAGTCTAAATTTGTGTTGTCTAGTAATGCTGATTAGCTGACTTACAGCCCATCGCTGATCATCTGAAGCCTCTTCAGCCAGATGTCTGTTGTACAAATCTTCTGCCTTCATTAAATACTTGGCTGTCTTTCTACGCACAGCATCTCTTCTTCCTTTGTTCTTGTCACCTAAAAGAGATGAAGTTTTAAGTCCTGTCTATATGAAAATTTGACAATGAAATAGGCAATTGCTATTTGAAATAATTAATTATATCAGTAAAACAATATATCTTTTTAGTAAGACCTCTAAAGAAAGTCTTGTTACTCTATAATTACTTGCATTGCAGTATAACTAGTTGAGTGAAAAGAGTAGTTTCATCTATATAAAACAATTCACTTGTAGAATTCATATGTGAACCATCAAGTGACAAGGTGGCAAATTGTCACAGGATACACCCATAACACTTGTGGATGTCTGAGTATTAAAAACAATAAATAAACAAGAGCAATGTCAGACATGGCCATCCCCCTTATGAAATATTGATAGTAAACTGAAGCCTAATAGATTGAGGATTCTTTTGTACTTAAAGAGATATGCTCCATACAAAATCTGAGTCTTTAAAATAACAAAGGGCAATAACAGTAAAATTATGCAAGAAAGAGTTATAGTTATTGTGCATTGCACTTCTCCTCAATAAGAACTATCCACCTATAAAGTTTCAAGTTGATAGCTATTATACTTTAAGAGATAGGCTCCAGACAAAATCTTAGTATTTAAAATTACAAAGGGCAATAAATCTCTATGAGATCTATCCACCTATAAAGTTTCAAGTTGATAGCTTTTATACTTTAGGAGATATGGACAAGTTAAGTGATGGACCGAGACCATTACTAAATCCCTTTGCCGAAACGGCAGGGGATAATAACTAAAAAACTAAGCTAGGTAGAGTTAAGGTTCTTGCTCACTGCAGTCCATAATCATGTGAGGAACATAACTGCCAAGCTTCAACTTAATCAGACATAAGATGACAGATTTATGCAGTAGGAAACCTCAGTCAACATTGTGAAAGATCATGAGTTCCTGAATGTCTACTACCTTAAAACAGACAAAACATCCAGTTGTAAAATAGACTACCATTACTTACTCTGAACACCCATAAGTAAGATTCCAACACAAGACTTGTAGGTGGCAAAAGCTTGTTCATACTGTCCATTGGCCTCTAGTTCTTGTGCAAGACAAATTTGATTGGCTGCCTGATGTATATAGTCATCTTTGCCTCCAAGGTCCATGGTCGATACACTTTCCATGGTAACGGAGCGTTGTCGTAGAGGTGACTTTGATACCTTCACATTCTGTTATATGCAAAATAAGAATCTAGAACAATGTATTTTTAAAACATGATTGCACCCCAAAAGGCAATTTTTAAAGACTTTGACCTTGACAGATGACCTTGTCACATGACCTTGACTTTGGTATCTGAAGATGCACACCATCAAATTCTATCATCACACCAAATATGAGCATTATATCTTTATAAGCCTTGAAATAATTGTTAGTGTTAAGATTTTTGTTTAGACAGACAGACAGACAGACCAAAAGATGGAAAGACACAGGGACATACAGACAATGGTAAACAATGGCCTTTCGATGCACAGCATAAAAATATGCATAGTCTGATGAAAAACCATTCAAGGATCCTCTCTGTGACATCAAATTGAAAAATATCTAGAATATCTGAAGAAGTTCATATAATATCATTTATGGAAAATGGCACTGCCTCAATTATTGATCAAAATGATTAGAAGGAATCTGAAAGATGGTCATCCAAGAAACAATCCCATGACATTTTGTTGAAATACACCTTATACACCTTTTAGGTGCTACATGGAAGATAAAAATCTAAGTCAAAAAAGGGGCAAAATTTGCAAAAAATGCATCTTGAGTTATCCCCCTTGATGGTATATGTTGCTCTTTTGATGGTGTACATGAGTGCCAATGTCAGGCGAATGCCTTCAGTAGAACCAGAGGTATCACAAAATGTTAAAGATTTCACATGATGAAAACAACGATGACGACGACACCAAGGCTATTGCAATACCTCAGGTTCTCTCTGAAAACAGCCAAGATTAAAATTTAGTTTGGCACATTTTTGCCAATCGCAAAATGTCAAAGTTTTTGTATGACAACCACAAAGACAACAACAACTATGATGCCAAGGCTATAGCAATACATCAGGTTTTCTCCGAAGAAAGTGGAGCTAAAAATTGCCGTTTCATCTAGTCTGACTCAATTTCCCTCCACTACAATAAGTAGAAAGCAGACATTGCATACTGAGATCAGACTGCACATTTGTGCAGACTGATCTTAGTCCATACTGTCTGAAAAAAACATTGAATACAACAGGAATATGACATGAATAGTATGTTAAGGGTTAAAAACCATCTACAGTTAATATTGCTCAAGAAACCACTTCTATTAAGCAACTAATTTTATTAAGCCACCATTATAAGAAGTCCTTTCAACATCAGCAAATATCTGAAAAAGTGGGCAGTTTTAGGCAAAAAATTGTTTATTAATGAATCTTGTGATGTTGAAATCAATTAGAATAATCTCATGTGACGATTCTAATGTGTTTGAACATCATAGGTTTCGGTAAGACTTGTACCAAAATATATATTTGCTATTAAATTGACCTGTCCCATTCAATGTGAAATGTTGTAGTAAGAGACCATTTCCCATAAGCGACCACTTTTTGATGGTCCACTTAGTGGTTGCTTAAAACAAGCTTCAATGTACTCACAATTTTGGATTTCCTAGGTGAACTTTTTGCACTTGATGAAGATTCCAAACTAGAGGAGCTTCCAATTGAAAATCCAGGTTGATTGTGCTTGTCTAGGGATTCCTTTTTCATCCCTGAGTCAGACACTTGTGACTCGAATTTAATTGAGGTAGATAAGGGATCGAATTCTGTCACATCAACTGTGTTGTTTGACACATCACTCTGTGTAGACTGTGTTAGGGTACCAGACGTAGTAAAAGAATCAGTATCTGTGTCGCTGGTACCCACTGTCATCTAAGAAGTAAATAAAACTTATAATTAGATTCAGTAAAGGACAAAAATGAGGTAAGTATTGAGTCAGACACTTGTGACTCGAATTTAATTGAGGTAGATAAGGGATCGAATTCTGTCACATCAACTGTGTTGTTTGACACATCACTCTGTGTAGACTGTGTTAGGGTACCAGACGTAGTAAAAGAATCAGTATCTGTGTCGCTGGTACCCACTGTCATCTAAGAAGTAAATAAAACTTATAATTAGATTCAGTAAAGGACAAAAATGAGGTAAGTATTTCTTTTAGTGCAAGATAGAAACATCTCTCATATAGTAAACAACAAAAGGTATATTACCCTGAGAGGAAAAAGTGGAAAAATAATAATGTACTGGCAATACTGGAATGAGACGAAAAAGTGAATATCTTTGGACAAACCTTGTTTAAGCCAATCTTTCTGAATGTGATTATTATGCAAGGTTATGATGCCATTTTTTTATTTGTCTCTGCTTAGATAGCTTCAAATAGTGTGAAAAGCAAAAGCAGGGCATAATTTTTTAGTTATTTCACTGGTTTGCACTGAAATAATCAAGTGAAATCTACTGCTATTTCTGCTGATATTTTTCCATTTTCTACTGGAAAGCATTTAAGAAGAAGATTTCTTGTGGATTACTAGATTATGTCAACACTAAAGCAATGAAAATAACTGGATTCTTTATATTACACAACAGCTGAAAATCAAAGATCTTAAAAGCTTTAAAGGGAAGCAGAGCAACAGATTGGATTTAAGATGAAAGTATTTCAATAAAATAAAAATCCTACTAGGTTGTTGGTACTCATTGGAATTGTCTCATTGAGACAATTCAAATGAGTACCAACAACATAGGGTTTCATTGAGAAATCAAGATTTTAGACTGGCTCCATCCCCTCTTATCTGTACCTCTGGGAAGGCATAGAGTTTTCCCCATGAAAAGTATCAGTTCAGATGAAGTTTAGCCTTTATATGCAGTAATTAATCTGCTTTTTAAAAGAAAGAATGAATCCTGAAGTCACTTTTCTTGTGAAACAAACAGCTCTGCGACCTACCAAACAAATTGATAAAAACAAACAAGTAAACAATTCAGCAAAGTTAAAGATATCTGTCAAGGGCTGGAATTGACCCATAGGGAAAAGTAACAAATGATCTGCACACTGATCAATAAACATGTCTAACCACTAAGCTGTTCCCCAAGGTAGGTGCCAGGTTTTGAATTTAAAAATCTTATTAGTTTTGCACAAATTATATAGTGGTGTTCTAAAAATTACTAGGTGCCATTTTTTTTAAATCTTAAGGAAGTGAGGTCTTTATCTTTCATGTGAGCACAATCCCTTTTAAGGTATTGGACTTGTGATAGTTCTGCAACATTTTGGAACTCATGATCTTTCATAATACCTTGATTAACACTGTTAAAGTCCATTGCTGCCGAAACATTGCAGAAACTAGAACGGGTCCACTACCTAAAAAAAGTTTTGATTACAAACACAGAGTGTATGAACACTAGCTACCATCTTTCAATTTACCTGTAAACCTTGGTCTTCGTCCAGTAGATTAGACTGTCCACCATTCAAACTGTCATTTTCTTTTTCTTCCACTACATTATCCAATTCTAAATTAATTGAAATACAGATACAGATAAATTTGTTTGTTTGAATGGGTTTGATACCGCTTTCAACAATCTTGCTGTTATATTGCGGGGGCCGGAGCACATTGGAGCTGGATTCCTGGTGTTTCTCACATCAGTACTACCATTACATCCTTTCCTAGCCTCCAGCTGCTATTCCACATAGGTCAACAATTATCGACCCATTGATCGAGGACAAATAGTTGGAAAGATGGTCGAAATTTGGATTTCAAATTTAAATATTTCAATTGTAATCCTATATTGTGGATACTCATTGAAATCATCTTGTCAAGATGATTTCAATGAGTATCAACAACATAGGTTGTCAATGAGAAAATAAAGATTTTAGACAGGCATTAATCCCTTATATCTGTATCTCTGAAAATGATGGGGTAAGAAACATTAATTTCTACGTCTGTAATAGAATTTGTTTTAAACAGTGAAATTGAATATCATTCATAGCTTGGACATACTAAAGATTGAATTTTGATTCAAGCATTTTGAATAAATTCAACTATTTTCTTTTTTGATTACATAGGTTCTTGTAAATAAGCCTTTCCAGAGGAAAAGATGAGAGGGGGTAAAGCCAGTAAAAAATCTTTATTTCTCTATGAAAGCTTATGTTGTGGGTACTCATTTGAATCGTCTTCAAGAGACAATTCCAATGAGTACCAACAACATTGGGTTCGTGCAAAATTTATTAAAATAATTTTATCTAAAATCCAAAATACCCCCTCTATCTGTAGCTTGCCTTTCACAGAGCAGAAGTAGAGTTAATTGAGTAATCTGACCTTTTGCAGTTTGTTGTTCTACCCTCTTTTGTGTTTCATGTATGGATCTATATTTGCACATGTGTGAAATTTCCATGCCAACTTGTCTGACACTGCCTTTTCCACTTGCCGGCAAGAACATTTTTGTAGGCCACTTGTCTGTGGACTAGTAAATACCAGAGCAAATATTGATACAGTAATAAAGATATCTAGGAGAAATCATCCTACTGTTTGTTCCAAAGGGGAGAAAACATTATCTTTAGTGAAGAAAATGCTGGGTTACAGCAATTTCTTCATTAAAAACAATGTTTTCTCAATATATACCATTGCATTTTTTGCATACAAGTTCATTTTGATTCTGGCCGAGTGAGAAATAAACTTTTACTTGTCCTTTGAAAAGTGAAGAAAACTCGTATTTCCACAACCCTGGTGTTTGTCTTCAAATATCTTTTGTGCTAAATAAATTTTCCATTGTTTTATCATTACATTATAAAACAGGATTATTTGGTCCTTTAATCAATTTAGCTCTCTGCAAAAAAGATCACAACATACCAGCACAAGTAGTGACAGCTTCCATAATCCAGCTTTTACTCGTATGTAGTTTTGGTGTGTCATCTTGACCAGTGTCAGTGGACAGAGGGTCAAAGAAGGACATGTCCGAATCGGGGAGGGGCGTGCCAAGGGCAGAGTCCACATCTGTGTCATCTTCGTAAGAATTCAGACTGATGTTCTCAGGTACCTGTGGGAACTGCCAAACACCTTCCAGCTCTGAATCTGCTGCCTGTCCACTGTAATGATTGAAAAAACTAAAACATATTGAGTATATACTCGTATGTGCTCTGTTATTTATGAAATAATTTCATTTTTTGCATTGATGTGTCCATGAATACAGTCTGCTGTAGGAGGAGTTATATGCAAAAGGTAAAATCCCTTAGGGAAGCCACAGAATTTTGCTTTACATATAACTCCTCCCCCCATTCATGACTTCATTCATGGTCACATCAATGCAAAAATGAAATTATAATTATTATTACACAATCACAATTCTGTAATTAATTTTGTTACCCTTTTCTGAGTGTAAAATAGTAAAATTACATTTATCTGGATGTAAAATTAATAAATAAGTAATGATATTGACATTGGAAGAATTTCACAGAAAACAAAGTGGGTCATTTAGCATGTGGGTTACATGACCTCAAAAGCATAACTGTTCCAGCACAAAATGATGTGTATGGCTCAGCTATCTGTGTATACAGTAAAAAACATGACATATGATTTTATTGCAAATAAGGTTCTATGTGATTTTTTTCTTATTTGTTATATGCATTTTACACCATTGTGTTTTAGTTATACATCTATTATCATTTGCTTTACAATCTAGAGCATTCAATTTTTCTGGAATATTATTGGAAGTAAAAAATGAAAGCAGTTTGGAAAAATAATAAATAGCTTGAAAGGATTCATTTCTCCTTTTCTCCAAATATTTTAAAGACTGTAAAACATTGATATTTCAAAATCAGACATTTAGACAAAAATATTAATTTTTTTTGTCTTGCGTGCGAAGATGTTATGAATTATTGCTTGTTCTGAAGACATTACACTTGAATTTATATTTTTAACTGACTAGGAAAGTTACTGTCAAAACATAGACTGTGTTAATTCTTGAAATAGAGAACACAACAATAAGAGTTTATTACTTCAAGTAAGGAATCTAATAATGGAACCTTATATGTATATGTATATAGTATATGACATTGGAAGACGTCCATAAATTGATGCTACATACCATTTCATGTAACACAATTTTTCGACATTTTTCAATAACTCTGTAAATACTTGACCAATTTGAAATAAGGTTTTAAGTAGAGAAGGCTGAAAAATGCAAGGAAATAGCTGGATGTGGTCAATTGTTTGAAAATCTGCCAATAAAAAAATTATTGACGACAAAGTATGTTTTTACTTTTATCTTATAACTATACAAATATCTGTGTGATAACATCCCATATGATATTTTTATGATATCACATAGTTATTTTTAGAACAAAGGTACAATGCGATTATTTTAGAAACTTTCATTTCAGTTAGAAACATCGACAAAAAAAGACAAATAGAGACTATAAAATAAATGTAATACATACTAAATGTATTGTATGAAAAAAATATTTTACTCTGTTGTGAGAATTCATAATTGTCACGGCAGAGCCTCGACAATTATCAATTCTCCCAACATCGTTAGATATTTTTTTCATATAATACACTGAGTACGTATTAAATATGTTCATCAATAACTTTTTATCAGCAGATTTTTTTTTAAAAGATTTGTCATTTAAGATTTATCCAGCAAATTCCTGACCCTTTTCCACCTTCTCTACTTCAAGCCAAAGTCGTCATATATTTCAAGAATAATTTTTTGTGAATACCTTTTCATGAATTAATAATTAAATTTTGGTTGTGTCCATCAAGAATCAAGCATTCTGATTGGCTAAAAAGCTGGAGTTATTCCTCAATGAAAACATCTTTTAGTACCTAGCTGTTTTTAGGCTTTTGCAATAAGTAGTCCCAAGTAGTCTCATGAGAAATCTGACTCATTATGGGTAAATTTTAACATGATGTTAAATTATAAGATATGAAGAGTGTATTTGGTGATTTCATGGAGGTATGAAACTAAAAAAACTTAATCAAATTCATGCATGAATCCGGTTCTTGTATTCATAAGTGTGATTAGGCTTTTAGATTCATACCTCCATGAAATCAACAAGTCCATTCTTCATTTCTAATTTGTTTCAATTTCTTTCACCTTTATAAGCTTGGAATTGACCAAGAGCAAAAAGAAAGTAGCTTTAAGGGTAGAACCTCTACCAGTTCTGTGGCAGATCCAAGATTTCTGTACAAAGGGGTTAGAACATGTATAAAGGGGGCTTTTCTTTTCCTAGTATT
The DNA here is from genome assembly GCA_948146395.1 of Fragum whitleyi. Classification (NCBI taxonomy): domain Eukaryota; kingdom Metazoa; phylum Mollusca; class Bivalvia; order Cardiida; family Cardiidae; genus Fragum; species Fragum whitleyi. The sequence continues at coordinate 64,249,933 of OX411544.1, forward strand.
CAAAATTTTGATTGAATTTCTTCATGAAGGCTATAGAGAGGGTTTGTTTGACCACTGAAAACCCCATCTGGATCCTCTGTAAATGTATAAAATTAAAATGACTGAGGCTCTTATACTGACTCATAAAATATTGAACTGAATAATGAACTGTCACTCTAAGACATTTGAATGTTACTTATTTGCATCTGAACATGGCTTTTTTATACCTTTGTGGTCCATTTTCAGTGGCAGATAATGGTGTTTGGTCATCCCCAGTGTTCACTTGGTCATCATCTTTGTTGTTTTGGTGGTTTAGTGGTGGTACAGTAGAGGATTGTACAACAGAATTTGAGGTCAAAATATCCAGTTTAGATGGCTTCAAGACTTGACCACTTAAACCTTCTATAACCCTGCCTCCCTGTAAACAAATTGATAATTATACTAGGTATAATTGTATTCAATATTTCAATTTGATGAATTTAGATTAAGATTTTTAGCAGCAAAATGAGCATCTCAAGACATCAAAATGAGGAAAGGAATATTATTTTTGTATTGGCTCAAAACATGTAGTGAATATTGTCAACCCCCCCCCCCCCTGAAAAAAAAATAAAATAAATCTTTTCTAGGTTGATTTTTCATCTAGCTCTAAAAAAGACACAATTCTGATCTTTGGAGTATATTTCAGAAAAGATGTGTATGAATCTAGACAATGTTTTGATAATTAGGGAATCAATGTAAACTTTTTGACTAAGTCAAAATGTTGTTTACACCCATTTTTCTCCTATTTAACATGTTCCAAGTAATTGATCTTCAAATGTAAAACTACATACTTTCTTATACTTTAAACCAGCATTACCTTAAATTCATTTTCATATGTGACATGATCTGGAGAAGATTACACATTTTTTGGCACTATATGTATACAATATAATCAATATTTCAAAATGGAAACTTTGAAAATATAAATTTCGAGATTGTTTCCAACCCCAAGTTGTGCGTTCTCAATGGGATTATCCAGCCGATCCAATTCCATTGAAAACTCACAGACATGGAATTAAAGCAATATGACAAACTCAGGGATAATTCTGGCTCAGAATAGCATGTGCAAAAATAGCTCATGTAGCTGAATCGAATAAGAAATTTATAATTTTTGGTTAGATATTTTAACAAACCAATGGCTCAGCTTGAAACAGTTATAACTGCCTATATGATTAAAGGCAGTTACAACTGTTTTGCACTGAGCCAACAAAATCCTTCATTAAATTACAATTTGCTTTGAGATTTTTCTCTCAGTAGGCCAATTTCAATGAGATTTGTGGTGGAAAAATGAGAGAGTCTCTCAATATCCCACCCAAAAATGATCCCTGCGACTTGGATTGTTAATACTTGTCATATATAAAGTTATGTGAAGTTCAATTTATTGTGATAATAATTATAACCATATTGATTTTGATAATATCAAAGCTTTCTTTGTCAAATTTGTCATTAAACAAGATGTGTTTGTGTTTATGCCTATTCCATTAAATCCCTGAGGGTTCCCAAAAGTATTATTGATTTAGAGACATAAATTCAAACAAACCTCTAGAAATTTCAAGAATATCTGGGATTTGTAAAGGTGGGATTGTAGACCAATAAAGTTGAGTAAATCTAAAGCACTTGTCCTTCTCTCTTCAATAACATTCTCATCAAAACGACCTAGAAATCACAAGTACACATAAATCAAGATGCATGTGTTGATGTGACAATTTTTTGCTCAAGAATTTGAGACATTAATTTTCAAAATTTGAATAATTTTAATAGAATAAGAGGGGCATTTGAAATCTACGACTTGCCTGACCAAATAGTCAAGGAAATTAAGAAGGAAACTATTCTGACTAAATTTCAAGGCATTTGAGTAAACAAGAGGGCCGTTGGCCCTGGGTCGCTCACCTGAGAAAAAAGCTTCATTACCTAGGTATGTCCATGCAACCACAGAAAAAGAGATTTTCACTTATTCAATCAGATAACATTTGAAATAATCTCCCCCCCTCTGCTCCTCCCCTGGACATTATTTATTTAAGCTTTTTCCATACAAGGTCTGTGATCAGCTAATCTATGCCAGATATACAGGCCGAGTCTGAGACTTTTAAAGTTTTCTTTAATGAGTTGATCAATCCATGTCAAATATAAAGGCTGTAGGGATTCAAAATTCTCAACAAAGCACTCCCCCCTCCCCCAAGATGCTCTGCACCTGGTGAATCTACAGTCATGATTTTAGCTAATTCAATATATGTCCATATGCTGATCATCCATACCAATTTTCAAGTCTGTAGGACTCCTGGCTCATTAGAAGAAGTTTAAAGATTTCAAAAATGATCCAAAGTACTACCCCCTCCCCAAGACACTCAGCACCTGGTGACCCTACAGTCATGATTTTAGCTAGTATTAATGTCTATATATTGATCACCCATTACAATTTTCAAGTCTGTAGGGTTCCTGATCCAGGAGAAGAATAAGGTTAAAGATTTCAAAATTGATCCAAAGTACTACCCCCTGCCCCCTAATGCTACGCATCTGGTGGCCCTACATTCATGAATTTAGCTATTTTATTTTAGATCCATATGCTTATCATCCATGCCAATATTGAAGTCTATCGGGCTCCTGGTTCATTAGAAGATGAAGATTAAAGTTACAAAATTTTCACAAAAGTACTCCCCCCTCCCCCTGATGCTCCGCACCTGGTGGCTTTACAGTCATGATTTTAGCTATTTATATTAAGGTCTATGAGCTGATCCTCCATGCCAATTTTCAAGTCTGTAGGGCTTGTGTTTCAGAAGAAGAAGAAGGTTAAAGATAACAAAATTTTCACAAAAGTACTACCCTCTCCCCCCTGGTGCTACGCACCTGGTGAATCTACAGTCATAATTTTTGGTATTTTTATAAAGGTCCATATGCTGATCATCCATGCCAATATTCAAATCTGTAGGTCTCTTGGTTTAGAAGAAGAACAAGAGGGCCGTTGGCCCTGGGTCGCTCACCTGAGAAAAAAGCTTCATTACCTAGGTATGTCCATGCAACCACAGAAAAAGAGATTTTCACTTATTCAATCAAATAACATTTGAAATAATCCTCCCCCCCCCCCCCCTCTGCTCCTCCCCTGGTCATTATTTATTTAAGCTTTTTTCATACAAGGTCTGTGATCAGTTAATCTATGCCAGATAAACAGGCTGAGTCTGAGACTTTTTAAAGTTTTCTTTAATGAGTTGATCAATCCATGTCAAATATAAAGGCTGTAGGGATTCAAAATTCTCAACAAAGCACTCCCCCTCCCCCAAGATGCTCTGCACCTGGTGAATCTACAGTCATGATTTTAGCTAATTCAATTAATGTCCATATGCTGATTATTCTTACCAATTTTCAAGTCTTTAGGACTCTTGGTTCATCAGAAGAAGTTTAAAGATTTCAAAAATGATCCAAAGTACTACCCCCTCCCCAAGACAATCAGCACCTGGTGACCCTACATTCATGATTTTAGCTATATTTATTAGTGTCAATATATTGATCACCCATTACAATTTTCAAGTCTGTAGGGTTCCTGATCCAGGAGAAGAATAAGGTTAAAGATTTCAAAATTGATCCAAAGTACTACCCCTCCCCCCGAATGCTCTGCATTTGGTGGCCCTACATTCATGCTTTTAGCTATTTTATTTAAGATCCATATGCTTATCATCCATGCCAATATTGAAGTCTGTAGGGCTCCTGGTTCATTAGAAGATGAAGGTTAAAGTTAAAAAATTTTCACAAAAGTACTACCCTCTGCCCCTGGTGCTCCGCAACTGGTGGCATTACAGTCATGATTTTAGCTATTTTTATTAAGGTCTATGACCTGATCCTCCATGCCAATTTTCAAGTCTGTAGGGCTTGTGGTTCAGAAGAAGAAGAAGGTTAAAGATTACAAAATTTTCACAAAAGTACTACCCTCTCCCCCCTGGTGCTCCGCACCTGGCAGCCCAACAGATATGATTTTAGCTATTTTTATTAAGGTCTATGACCTGATCCTCCATGCCAATTTTCAAGTCTGTAGGGCTTTTGGTTCAGAAGAAGAAGAAGGTTAAAGATTACAAATTTTCACAAAAGTACAACCCTCTCCCCCCTGGTGCTCCGCACCTGGTGAATCTACAGTCATGGTTCTAGCTATTTTTATAAAGGTCCATATGCTGATCATCCATGCCAATATTCAAATCTGTCAGGCTCCTGGTTCATCAGAAGAAGAAGGTTAAAGATTGCAAAATTTTCACAAAAGTACTACCCCCACCCCCCTGGTGCTCCGCACCTGGCAGCCCAACAGATATGATTTTAGCTATTTTTATCAAGGTCTATGAGCTGATTATCCATGCCAATTTTCAAGTCTGTAGGGCTTGTGGTTCAGAAGAAGAAGAAGCTGAAAGATTACAAAATTTACCCAAAGTACTACCCCCTCCCCCCTGGTGCTCCGCACCTGGTGGCCCAAAAGATATGATTTTAGCTATTTTTATTCAGGTCCATGAACTGATCATCCATGCCAAGTTTTAAGTCTGTAGGACTACTGGTTGAGAAGAAGAAGAATTTTAAAGATTTTCTTAAAATTTCACTGTTTGTTGCCATAGCAACCAGAGTTTTTCATTGATTTAAATTCTTTTAGCTATTTTTGAAGGGGACCACCTAAGCAACATTTCTGTAAAATTTGGTGTTAATTGGCCAAGTAGTTTAGGAGGAGATGTCGTTTAAAGAAATTGTTGACGTACGCCAGACGACGGACGACGACCGACGGACGGACGCCGGAGGAAAGGTGATCACAATAGCTCACATGAGCACTTCGTGCTCAGGTGAGCTAAAAAGGTTAAAGATTACAAAATTTTCATCAAAGTACTACCCCCTCCCCCCTGGTGCTCCGCACCTGGTGGCCCTACAGATATGATTTTAGCTATTTTTATTTAGGTCTATGAGGTGATGATACATGCAAAATTTTATGGCTGTAGGCCTTCATGATAAGAAGAAGAAGAAGGTTAAAGATTACAAAATTTTTCCAAAGTACAACCCCCTCCCCCCTGGTGCTTCGCACCTGGTGGCCCAACATATATGATTTTAGCTATTTTTATTAAGGTCTATAAGCTGATCATCCATACCAAATTTCAAGGCTGTAGGGCTGCTGGTTCAGAAGAAGAAGAATTTTAAAGATTTTCTTAAATTTTTAACTTTGGTTGCCATAGCAACCAGAGTTTTTCACCGATTTCAATTCTTTTAGCAATTCTTAAAGGGGACCGCCTAAGGAACATTTCTGCCAAGTTTGGTTAAAATTGGCCTAGTAGTTTAGGAGGAGATGTCGTTTAAAGAATTTGTTGACAGACGACGGACGTCGCACGACGCACGGACGCCGGACAAAAGGTGATCACAATAGCTCACTTGAGCACGTTGTGCTCAGGTGAGCTAAAAATGAGGCTATAGAGAGCAATGGTTTTTCCATAGTTCAACTCTGTGACCTTGTTCTTGACCCAACAACTAAAAATTTAGCTATAATGTAAACAAGCATTCTGAACAAGTTTCAAGACATTAGTGCCAACAATGTTGCGTAGAGAATGCAAAAAATATTTTCTAAAATTTGACCCATTATGTTTGACCCAACTTGACCCATTTTCAAACTTGACCTAGATTTCATTTTGACAATCATTTTGACCATGTCTTTAGGCATTTGAGCCAAAATTAGCCTCTAGAGTGCACACAATGTTTTACTAAGATTTTATCCTACTTGAACCAATTTCAAAGCCATCAAAGATATTATGTTGACAAATTTTGTGACTAAGTTTCATGACATTTGGGTAAAAAAAATGTGACCTCTAGAGTGCTCACAAGGTTTTTCAAAGATCTGTCCCAATAGCCTAGTTTTTGACCCCACTTGACCAAATTTCAAGCTTGTCCAAGGACCCAATGAAACAAAGTTTCTGACCAAGTTTCAAGAAAATTAGGCAAAAAATGTGGCCTCTACAGTGCACACAAGGTGTTGATAGACGACACATGTAGGACACTAGACACATCGTGATCACAAAAGCTCATCATGAGCACTTTGTGCTTAGGTGAGCTAAAAACCATAATTACTGAAGAACCTGGGACAAATTAGCTTGCAAAGATTACGCCACCAACATTACAAATTGTACAAAAATCAAATCTATTAAATACATGTTCAAAATATGTTTTACATCTTTTCATGTTGCTCCTGGTCTTTAAATTGTTTTCATTGTTGTTTTCTACAAATATTTCATAAAAATCTCTGTAAACTGAATATGCAAATGAATCAATCTTCAAATTTCATAGAAAACATCCATTGTAATATATTTTCAACAATGTCATGTGTATGAGATAGACAGACCTTGACTAGCTTGGACAGCCACAAAGTGCATTAAGGCAGTAGACCTGTAATAGTTCCACAACATTTCAAAGGTCATGGACTTTAACAGTGTTAACCAAGGTTTCCGAATGATTTCATTTGGAAACCTTGGTTAATATTTGGAAAGATCATGAGAAATCTTGTGGAATTTTACAGGTCCACTGTCTTACAACTAAAAAAGGATTGTGAACAAAAACTACAGGTCTTTAGCAATATTTATGGGTAGCTAAGACTCTGATCAGGCTGTGCATCTGTTCATTTGTGATTTTTTTGTTGGAAATGTCTTGCACAGGCTCATAAATATCTTTATATCGGATTTAATGTCTTACATGAACCACATGCAAGGAGTGAATCAGTTGGAGGTTAACAGCACTTACCAAAAAGTTTAGGTTTAGCAAAGGGAGGGAACTCATCTCTTCTGTGTAATGATTTATGCAGAGCTGCCATCGTCTTGTAGAGATGCTTGAAATCATTATAACGCTTCCATATAATAACCTGTTTGTTAAAAGTTAAAATGGACTTTTATATCTCAGGCACATACATTCACATTGATTTAAAAATGAGATTTTCATTCTAGTACAAGACAATTATTCTTTAATTTGTTTTGAAGTTGTAATTATAAAGTATACAAATTCATTAAACATAAGACTGGAAGAGCAAATTTAGGAATTTTAGGAATAAATGCATTATTTTTTGTTTAGAGAAGCAATTCATGATTGATTTGTTTTGTAAAATAGAGTAGTGTCATGACTTATCCATAATGTGAACTAATAGTGCATTTTATCAATTACCTGTTTATGCATGAATGTGTTGTATCTAGGCTTCGATGTCCAAAGTATGAATTTAAACAAGATAAAAACAACTTATCCTTAATGTGAATGAATGGTGCATTCAATTACCTGTTTATACATGACTTTGTTGTATCTTGGCTTCAAATATCCAACATTTGAATTTAAGAAATATGAAGCCTTAAGAACAAACATACAAGCATAAATAGGTATTTGATAAAAAAATTTTCCTAATACACCAAGGAATTACTACCAAGCAATGTGAGGTATCCTAATAAAAAATCTTTAAAGTCACACTATAAAGAAGTTTTTTTTAACCTCTTTTAACACAAGTCTATTGGAAAGTACACGAAATTCAGGACATCTAAGCCATGAATTATCTATTATTTACTGGCCTTCTACCACCATATTTCCATTCAGAATTAGCTATACTTTATTATTTCTATTGTCAAGCAATCCTATTCAATAAGAAAAGCATATCCTATGCCTATGCTCAACTGGGTAATAGATAGTGGATGAAAATTCTAAGTTAAAAAGGTGGTATAATTACAACAAGATGCACCTAGAGAAGTACCCCTTTACAGTATAGGTTGCTCTTTTGACAGTGCAATTGTGTGCTAGGTTTCAAGTGAACTGCCTTTGGAAATGCAGGTAACTGGAAAAAATCACAAAATATAATTTTTTTGAAAAATAATGACCATTGGGAAAACAATGACAATATAGCATTGGGTTTGATCCAAAGACAGCCAAGCTTTTGAAAAAAATGACATGTCCAAATCTATCAATAGTACTGTTTATTCATCACTCTGATTTATTTACTAAAAATTTAAGAAAAAAGTTACCTCAGTTAAACTCTCTGGGACATTGACTGGGAAAAACTGAGGAAAAAGAGTATACACAAGAATATTAATAATTGGTATGTATTTAGAAACAAAAGAGCTGCATGTGTTGGACTGATGCTCAAACCAAAAAAGAACCTAAAATGCACTTGTAAAACACTAATTCTTGCTACTTGAAGCCAATTACATGTATTTCAAAAGTTTAACCTTGATAAATGACCTTGACCATCTCAAATGACCTTAACCTAGGGATCAATGAGATCTACCATCATGTTGAATATCAGCAGTGTATCTCAAATATGCTATGAATAATTGGCAACATTAACCCTTGTCATGCCTAATATATTTTGGATAAAAATGTTCATCAAAATCAAAGGGCAAAAAGCACTGAAAGTACCAACTGTAGGTCAATTTTTATTTGAAAAACCTAATCAATTGATAATTCTGGTAAGAAACACATATGTGCAGGCTGATGTTTATCTATAGCTCCTGACAAAGGAGAAATATTCCAGCTTCAGCATGACAACGGTTAAGTGTTTTGGTTAAAGTTTCACAGACAGATTGATAAATAGACAGACACTGGTAAAACAAAACCTACTGTACCCACATGCATCATTCATAGTCTAATAGAATATTCATATTCTGTCATTAAATGTTATATTCTATTACATTGTTACATCTTAAGTAACTTCATAGCTCCCTTAAGCAAAATTTCATTTAATTAAATCATCAATAAAACAACAACCAGTGAATTAGACAAAAAAACTTAAAACTAAATTACCAATCTATAATTTTCTTTACTTCTGCTAATAAAATCAAGTGATAGTGAAATTCTTCAACTCCCACACTTTTCTGATCCCTTTGCAACAATTTTAGTTGGGTTGAATTACTTGAATAATAAAATGATAACAAAGGAACAGACCTTGGGTAATTGTAATCTCTGATCATGATTACATATAAATCATTACAATATTTGAGTAAGTGTATTGTCATTTGTAATCAAAGATTTCTGATTACATGTAATCATAATTTAATTGACTTCAATGTAAAAAGGCCTGTAAATATGATTACATGGTTTATCATTAGAATCATTATACTCGAAAATATAAGCTATGAAAATCTTTGATCTGCTTTGATATTAAATTTTGTCATCCTTTGCAGATACCAATATTCAAATCTGATACTGAGGACCAGCACTCGGAATCCAGTCCTGCATCCAGGGTGATTATGTTTAGGAAGTGGCTAGCCGTACGTACGGTATTTTTCTGTTCTGTCTGTATGTGACTTAAAAGTATATAAAATATTTTATTTCTAAAGTTGAAATCTATTACCGGACAACAAAAGTGTAAAAATAAATATATCTCACTTAATAAGGAAATCATTCGCTGTGCAATTAAATTGTCGCAATGACGCATTGAACACTGACCCTGAGTCCCTGCATTGAATAATTCTAAAAATACGATCTTCTATAGCACTCTTATTACCGGGGATTTTACAATGTAAATAATTTTGTGGGAAAGGGCTACAAAGAAGAAAATTTAGATTTTTGTTGTGTTGAACACTCCAGACATTACACATTAAATATCACCTTTGTATGCAGTTTAAAATCGAATTACAAAAAAAATCAAATAACCCAGATCTGCAAGTCGAAAAATCAATTCAGTGCCCGGCAGTATGACTGTGTTAAAACTAAACGTCTGAGCACATTAAAGTGTGAATTTCTTTAATTGAAATTGATATGACAATCTTCAAATAAGAAAATAGAAAGAAAGCTTAATTTTTGCCTGAAGTTTTTAGCACCCCTCTCTACTAAATTTTTGCCACCACGAATATTCTTTTTGCATCGGAAAACTTCCGTAACACGTTGAATTTTTTTCCGGGCACATTAACTGGTTAACAGCCATTTTACACCATTTGGCGAAATGAGTAAATCCTATTACAAATTCCCAACACGTTTGCACATTAAACAAGATTTTCAACACTGAAAAATGACAAACCGGTAGGTCTAATATTAATGTAAAAATCTGCTATTGGCCTCTAATAAATAACAATTAATTGTCGATAGGGCTTTCAAAATCATAAAGTAATGTTTGATTGATTGCAGAACGGTGTGAAAAACAAACTCAGGAAACATGACATAAAATACAGTAGTTAATTTGGTCGATGATTGCTAAAAACTTAGATAACAGGCCATTTTACCATCATAATGGTTGTTTCAGGCTCTTACTTGTGATTAGTAATTATCTTTCTTTTTTCCAAATGCACGATAAAAGATAAATAATCTTTGAACAATCAATAGGTGAACCCGTAGATGGTATATAATCAGAAATCAAACACAGTATTCTGATTGGTTGAAAATTTCCGTACGGCTAGCCTTTCCAGTGAGGACAGGCTAGCTGTACGGGTCCGTACGTTTAGCCTACAAGACAAGCCATACGGATCCGTACGGCTAGCCACTTCCTCATGTTGAACCCAGTTAAGATATAGTTTTTATTGAAGGGTACTGATATTTAACACCAAATTGCCATCAAGCAGTGGATTTAAGAAGGCCATAATTAGTTTTATATAAAAAAGTGAAGGCTGATAGGGACAGAAGCACCAGTAAGTTGATCTACCCGACTATTTACACTGACACTTTCAGACAGATAAAAACAGTATGTTGGGAACTTATGAATAGGACTAGATAAACACCCAAAAGAACCCCAAAAACTCAAAAGAACAATCATGCCATTGATAATTACCTTCGCCGTAACTTTGTAAATTGTGAATCCTTTCGAATGTGTAGTTGGTTCAGAGACGTCGAAAAACCATATCTTGTCGGCGTCTGTTCCAGACATTTCCTTTTTTGCACTCTCGTTTCAAATCAAAAGGAGGCCCCTCAATTTTTAGCAGGACTCTATCTGCTGGTCTATGCATTTAAGAAAACTGATTATCTTGAATAAAGAAACTTAGAAAAGGGAGAATTGACACCCATTTGCTAGAATCTGTCAAAATTTTAGTTGTTGTTGTTTTGAACTTAGTTGTTGTTGTTTTTATAGACTGGAAAGATTTCATCTCTTTCTTCTTCTTTCATAATAATGGCAAACGTACTTTCCAGACATTATGGCCATGCGTGGGATGTTAGAAAGTGTATATGACAAGCTTCTCGAGCTACTTTAATTCCACCCAAGAAGAACTTGCCATTGTGATAAAAAATAGTGCAAAAAAACCTTAAAACCTTACAACCTCAATCAGTAGGCCTATTGCAATTAACTACATATAAACTACTGTGAAGAAAAAGAATGTTAGTAGGCTTAAAAAGATAAAAAGAGGTTTTGCAATTTATTTACGGGTGGAACATGTATGAAGCAAGCGCTGACTTAAAACTTAGGGTTGTGTCAGCGCTTACTACATATGTTGGTAACTTGTTCCACTGTACTACAGTTCGAGGAAAATAGGAAAATTTCATATAGTCAACTGTAGTTGAGGGTATTTGGAAAGCTAAGTGATGGCGGTGCCGTGATTGCCTTTTATATGGTTGTAAATATTGCTGAGGGTCTACATCTATGTGTTTGTATACCATCATTGTAAAAGAGAGAAAGCCTGCTAAACTGTCTGCGAGACTGTAGTGAATTCCATTCCAGATCATTGAGGATATTTGTCACTGTGCCTGGTATCTTGCTATAATTGTTGGTTACAAAGCGGGCTGCTTGTCTTTGTACGTTTCCAATTTTATCAATATCTTTTTGATGGAAAGGGTCCCACACACTCGAGCAGTACTCTAAGACGCCGGGTTGGTCTGACAATGGTGTTAAAGGCTGCTGTTTTGGTTTGGCTCTTAGATGAGTGAATGTTGCGTTTAAGGAAGCCTAAACTTTGAGATGCCTTACTTGAAATATTGTTAATGTGAGGGGACCAAGAGAGATTTGATGACACCTCAACTCCAAGATAAGCGGCTTGACTGACAACAGTCAGAGGCTGGCTATGCAGAGTGCAAGAAGTAGAAATGAGTTTCTTATTTCTAGATACATGCATGTCTCGCTTGAAAAGGCGAAAACGAAACTTCGTTAACCACAGGTAAATCAAATGAAATGAATAGAATAATTTTAACATAGTTTACAAAATCAAAGACAAGGAAAGTGAATCCGCCTGATTTCGACATAGTCATCCCCGTGGATAATAACGGTTTTATTACAACAACAGGAAACAACTTGTGACTTTCAATCCGCCCTGGGCCCTGTCCGATGGCCTTCTCCTTCTTCGTTAGATACTTAACCCAACACGTTTGTAAAATCTTTAAGATTTGCTACGGACGAATTTCAAGTTTTTATATAAAGCGAAGGGCATTAACTCTAAAATTTTTCAAGCTAGAGTTATGCTTCCAAAGCCTGTCACTGTTCACTGTCCGGCCGACTCATGTATGAACGGTGTTCTCTAGTTTTCCACAGCCAGCGCTTTACCTAAATATCAAGGTTGGAAAGAACTTAAATTCTTAAGGCGAACTTTGCTGATCAGTATGCACATCATCATTGAATTTTCATCCATGGCAATTTTTCCTGAGACTAGGGAGACCGAGACAAAGTATTACACGCGGCAAAGTCAGTGGAAGGTTTGAAATAGTGTCTTTTTTGAGATCATTGATGCCACAGGTGTTACTTCTTAGAAAAAAAGGTGTTTTTTTATTTTGCATGTTTTGTTGCGTGTTAGATACATCAAATAGGAGTGTCCAAGGTTAAGAAGAATCAGCAAACGACCTTTTTTTACCATGACAAAAGTAAATCCTTACCATCTCGTAAATATCCGCCTCTTCTGATATAGCCTGAGTACAAGAAATAGCAGAGATATAGGATTTTGGGATCCCTTGATCCAGATCCTGATTTTTTGTGTATAAATAATTGTATTGCTAACCTTTTTTTTTCTCTGCACGAGTGTCTTTTCCGAAAAGTTTCGCGGATTGGGGCCAAATGTTACAGGACATTGGACAAAGTGTTACGGTGAAACATTTTGCCCACATTATTTTACATGCCATTATTCAATTTCCAGATAACAAGATTTATACTGAAACGAATTCAAAGTAGCCTCGGACGAAGTTTTAACGTTTGTGCAAATTATTTAACATGTCGTTATATGCAATGGAAACCGTTGTACGGAAAAGATTAATTTCCTGTTGCAAGAGTAGGCTAATCACCTTTTCCCAAAACGCTTTGTCCGCCATGTATTCGGGCATGTTGAAATGAGGATTGAGCTGTCCAGTGGGCTAATTACTAAATGTTTGTGGTAAATCACTGTAAATGTAGAGTTTAAGAGACTTATTAGGAGTAGTTAATGCAATTTAGCCATTATCGAGTTCTATCGTTGAAGACTTGTTCGAAGATACAGTATGTCCCAGTAGTCATAAGTGCACTTAGATTTTACTATAATACGAGATGAATGGTCTATGTTCTTGTTGAAAAAAGAAAACCAAATATTTTAGGATATTATCTGACTATCTTATTATTAATTTAACATGTGGTTAGGCGCAAGAAAGGCACATTTGTCGTGGTTGACCAAGTCAGTGTGTGCGAATCTTGCAGTCTGATTTTGAATAATATTTGACCAAAAATCCTTTCATGTTTATCCTGGTATTAAAAAAGCAAATAGAAGCCCTTTTCGTCCGGCATGTAATACTTTGCACCTGTGGGTGTAACACTTTGCCATAAAAGTGCGGGGCAATGTGTTACATTTACCGATGTATTGTCTGCGTATATAATTTTATATATATTTTATTATTGTATGACAAATTGTTTAATTAAAGCATATTCTAGTTCGAAATTCGTTAAATTTTCACTCTATATATATTAAAAATAATATTAATAAAAAATTCAAAAGATTTATGATGTCGGAAAATGCGTGAATTGTTTAAAAATGTAACACTTTGCACTGGTTTCAAGTTTATATAGCATTTACAATTAAGGATATATACTATGGCCAAAGTTTCTGAGGAAAGGGCAGGCGGAGAACATTGCCATATCATCACTCAACGATGGCAACTTGGCCGCAGGAGCGGGATATCTATCTGTAAATGGGGTTCACAACTGGACAAGGGCATTAGCAGTTATAATATTTTTGCCAAAAATTGATCAAATTTGTTCACAAAAAGAAATAAAACAAATAGACATCCGAGCCCCCTCTTGATCCGCCACTTAGCCCGGCGCTTTCTGAAAATTTGATGTCAGTTAAGCCCCGTTCCCACTGTCACGGTGTTGGTCCCGGACACCCACGGTACCTCCCGGTGGGGAAAGAGCCGGTATTCCGGGATGATCCGGGATCTTTTCTCTAAAAAATGATTCATATTCCCATATTCCCGACATTGCCCCGGTGTACCCCCGGTTTACTAGCAGGATCTTCCCGTTCGACACCGGACTATCCCGATTTGTTCCCGGTTTGCCACGGTGTATTTACGGTGCAGGGGCCGGCGTGATCCCGGTTGATCCCGGTACGACCCGGTGTAACCCCGGTCGTCGCCGGTAGCGCACCGGTAGCCGCCGGTATCGCCCCTTCATATCACAGTTGTATTCCCGGTTTGTCACGGTTTCCCCCGGACCACTCATCCGGGACTAACCGGGGGTCCAAACCGTTACAGTGGGAACGGGGCTTAGCTGAAAATGTCCACGGATCATCAGGGACTATCACGGTTGAGCCAGGGTAGAGAACCGGACTTTCCCGGAATATGCCGGTGTTTCTCCGGATTAAGCCGATTCTTGACATCCTCCCGGTGAGTCCCGGTGACTGCCGGTTGTATTAAACATTTTAAAACATCCGGGGTCGGTTGCCGGATCAACAAGGTTCATCCCGGATGGTCCAGGATATTCACGGTGCCGCCACGGTTGTATTCCCGGTTTGTCACGGTTTCCCCCGGACCACTCATCCGGGACTAACCGGGGGTCCAAATCGTGACAGTGGGAACGGGGCTTTAGGCAGAACAGGCAAACCATACTGAACCTGCGCAACTTTATTATACCTCCACCTTTGAAGTAGAGGGAGTAACTGGATTCGCCATGGTCGTCTATCTGTTCGTCCGTCTGGCAAAAAGGCGTGACAAATATTTCTATTAATCTTTCAGTGGGTACTCATTGCAATTGAATCATACAAAAACAAAAAAAGCTCATTTGAAAAAGAGTGGGATGCGTCTTCTGCTTTTTCCAATCTATTAAGAATTCGCGAGTTTTAGCCATCATAGTTAGGTCCAAGGTCCAAGTTTGATTAAATCTACACTTTCGGTCGAATTATACATGATATTCATACCGTACTCAATTTTTGCTAGGGATCCTACATTTGCCAGGGATCAAAAAACGAAAAAAATGTTTATTGATTACCTAAAGTTATATCAATTCATTTTTAAACTATTTTTTCCATCTCTCAATTATTTAGTAAGTCTTTTAGGGGGATAAAAAGTTGAGCTATTGTCATTACCTTGACGTCATGGGCGTTCGTTAATGTTAGTGTTAGCGTTGAAAATATATATTGCCCATATTTCGTTTGCTATGGAAGATATCATTTTTGGACTTTGCAAGTGTGTTAATCCTCACAAAAGTTATTAAGACTTTCAAAGGGAAATCTCTGACAGCATTTTTGTAAATCATTATACCTTTTTATACTTCGATTTTGCATTATCCGGCACCTGCAGCGGAGCGTTGACATGTGCACTCTGCGCTTCTTGTAAACATGATAATATTTTATACATCAAAAAGAATATAAATGATCCGTTCTCCAGGAAAACGTGCCTAAATGATTATTAAATTAACAATTAAAACTCCATGGTAATTCTAAAAAACAGTACAATACTCGTATTTGTCATTCGTCAAACGAGAAAAATATATTGTTTCCGAAAAAAGAAATAAATACTCTGACTAGTTTGTTTAACCATTTTCCAACAAACGGAAATTTTTGTGCACTGAAAGTAATTAATATGGAAAATATTGAAAAACAAGCAATTTCTCCCCATTTTTCAATGTTATCTTCAAT
Source organism: Fragum whitleyi (assembly GCA_948146395.1). Classification (NCBI taxonomy): domain Eukaryota; kingdom Metazoa; phylum Mollusca; class Bivalvia; order Cardiida; family Cardiidae; genus Fragum; species Fragum whitleyi. The sequence continues at coordinate 64,265,922 of OX411544.1, forward strand.
ATTTTCTATTTAAACCAACAATGAATTAATGTCTGCGAATTCTTCGAAATTGGATTAGTCTAAAAATTGTTTTGACGTATCTGTGTAAGACATCTGAAATTACAAAGGCAGGTTTTCCTGGAGAAATATAACAAAATGGACGGACATTCAGTTGAAAAGCAGTTAAATGTGTCCGAGTATTATGAACTATCGTTTATTACACGGTACTAAAATCTTATTTATTTGACCTGTGGTAATTCCAGACCAGGAAGTGATTCATAAGCGGATTTATTTTCAATTCAACCTATACGTGAAATACGCTTTATTGATTAGAGTCATACGGGACATAGCGTATTTTTGTTAAAAATATAGGTAATCTATTCATTTATTAAAATTTGAAAAATAGGATCGACGTCTGTCGAACCAGATTCGATTTTGAATGAAAGTCCATGATGAATTAAGAAGAAAAAAAAAAAAAAAAAAAAAAACTACTGCTGTATTTGAAAATATAACTTATCGAAAATCACACCCAAACTTTCGGTTTAAGAATGTAAACAGACCTCTTAATTTCTGTGGCCATTTGAACGATCATATATGTCCGCTGAATTTATGTGTGCCTTTCACAAATCTATTCGCTTAAACAAATGCCAGAGCTATTTAAGAAAATTGAGACTGTTTCTTTATCTTCTGAACTAGTCGAATAATTACGAAAACTGTTTAAACATAAACCATAAACCAGAACGTCTCATAAGTTAACCAGCCTATGAAAAAGTCCAGGAAAGATGCGTGTATATATGATTACAAAATTACACCTCTAAATTCCGGCCAGTATAGCGTTATGGGGCACTTTGAAACTAACATTCTCACAAAACTTGTTACCGCAAGGCTTGACCTGTCCGACAATAAAAAATACAGCAAATGTCTTAATTCGATTAAATTTCGTCACTAACTTTTTGTTTCATTCGGGAAAATTTCCGTCGTTATTGAAAGAATATCAAGTACATGTAACAGGAAAAAAGACGAAGCATGTATTTGAAAAATATCCACGTCGATGTTAAACCCGACCACCTTGCTGTATTTAAGCACTTTGTATTATATTTTATCTTTTAACTATTCAAATATCCGTGTGATTACATCCCATATGATATTTATTATGACATCACATCATATTTTCAAAATAAGGACATAATGCATCTACAAAACAAGGCAAATAGAGGTTAACAGATAAATATAATGGGTACTAACTGAATTGTATGAAAAAATATTTAACTCGGTTGTGGCAGAGCCTCGACAGTTATCGATTCTCCCAACCTCGTTAGATATTTTTATTCATACAAAACAATAAGTACGTATTTTATATAGAGAGGTACACGACTCTTTTAGTTACTTTGAAATACATTTTAGAGTAGGCCAAAAATTTAATGATTATCGGATTTTTTTAAATATTATTTGCTGTGTACCGAAAAAATAACTAACGAGCTTGTTGCAATGATGAAAACACTGTCCAGAGGGGATAGCCGACATCCGACAGATTCATGCAGTCGGATATTTTTCAAGGCTTTATACTATCTCGAAATTCGATTTGATATATGATCTACTTTTAAAACCGATAACAAACCATATTCAAGAGATATTTGTGTCTGGCAGTAGATAATATTACCCAAGACAATATGAATCACATGTGACCACTATGTCAAAGAAACGTCTGATTTGACCTAGGCGACGTCGATAATCTGATTCGTAGTGAGTTACCTTTGTGCGTTGAACGCTAGTACCGATTGAATATTTTGCTTTGCTTTATTGCTTTATATTCTGAACAACCCTCGTATTTGACGCCCATTGATTAACCCCCCCCCCCCCCCCCCTCCCCCGTCAGCAAAACAACGACAACAATAACAAAGTATATTCGTTCCACAGGCTTGAATCTACTGACAATAACTATGGAGAAGTATTAGCTTTGTTTATAAAACAAGAGATCAATGGACACACAAATGATTCGTTCTTCAGGAAAAACCGGCCTAAATGAAATCAAACCTAAAAATCAATTTTGGACTAATCCAATTTCAAAAAAAGATTACAGACGTAAATTCAATGTGCCTTGAAATTTAAAAAAAGACTACAAAGCGTTAAAGAAAACAAAGAAAACAAGATGTGTTTGTGAAACACGAATGCCCCCGTAACAGCGATCTCTCGATAAGGCAAAGATTAAGTTTCCGGGCAGACGGACGGACAGACAGAGGCACAGACAGACGGACGGGCAGACGGACAGACATGAATAAAACAATATGCCCCCGATCTCTCGATACGGGGGCATAAAAAGGAGAAATTGCTTGTTTCAAGCAATTTCTCCCTTTTTTCAATGATTTCCTTTTTAATTACTGTCAATGCATAAAAATGTTATGCGAAAATGGTTTCATATACAGGTACAAAGCATTTGTTCTGTTTAAAACATAACATATTTCTTGTTTAACGAAAACAAAGACTCCAGTTTTTTAAGAATGGGAAAATTTAAGTCTGTTGTCAACTGAATTGTCGGTTAAGCAAGTTTTCCCGAAGAACGGATAAAAAAATCAACATTATTTGAAGTTCGTGATCCACAGTTGCCACTGTAGATTTTGTCTGACGGTTAGTTTTTACAGGGGATAGTACAAGGATACATGACGAAACTACAACATGGTCGATGAAATGGCAAAGTCTCAAGGGCCTCGATTTATCGTCTCGTTCAAAAGGCAAATGAGCCCGTGCGTGAGATTTCCAACAATTTCAAATATGCTCAAAGCAAAGACTCTGACCAGCCTGTGCCATGTACAGTCTGACCAGAGTCTTCACTGTGCGCTTAGTTGATAGAAAGGGTCCCAAAGTGTCGGTAGACCATGAGGTAGCTTTATATTTACAATTTGTGTCTGTGTACGTCTCTCCATATTTTTACCTCAGGAACATTTCAAATTATTAGAAATGTCACGCACAATCTCAAATGGTTTTCTAGTTTGCAATCCAGGAGAGGTCCGGAGTCAATCGCTCTATCCACTGAGCTAATCATGTGCAATCAGACATGTGGCCCGAGGACCTTGTGAAAATCTTGTCAAAAGAGTGCTCATATACCACTTGTTTCTGTGAACCGCCACAAATAATATAACTTACAGCATTGCGAGGTTTCAAAAAAGCGTATACATGTATATCGTGTGAGACGATAATCTGCTTTCAAGATAAGGTATCGTCCAAGGGCGTCTTCGTGAGTCCCGCATTACCAAATGTAGCGGAAATAATTAATGCGCACATCAAGGTATAAAGGTCCGCGAGACCCCATTGTTATTCGGATTATAAAAACGTATTTTCGATGCTATGATCTTTCATTATCGAAATTTTTCGAAAGATTATTTATTTCTATGACGCACTTGCGTAATGTGTGTAATGGTAGTTAAGCCCTTGTAAATAATAGACTTCTTGCCTTCAGGCAGGTGATATCTAGTCAAAACAGGCTTCGTTGCACGATAGAATTATATAAATGGTCACATTCTCCAACCTTGATTAGGCCTATAACAGAACGATTTCTTATTGACTAGTCGTTAGAACATAGCTTTCTGTCTTTTTCCTTTTTTCCCAGATTGAGCAATGGCCGGTAAAAGGACCGCCCAAATCACGACTGATCCCGTGCTTGACATTCTCGCAGACTTGGGACGAGATAAACTTGATAAACCTGAATATCCGAAGAAGAAAAGGGTCGAAGAAGCCAAAAAGCGATACAATGAATTAGTAGAAGAATTGGAAATTTTGAAGAAGCGTCTTATGATCGCACAATCTGAGGTAATTTACATAAAATTTTGAACTATTCCAAAACGGAAAAATAGGTATGTACTTGACGTCATATAATTTCTCGGACTGAGGACGCCTTTTGTAAATCTTAAATTTCAATTTAATAGCTTTTAAGGAGGCGTAATGCGAGATAAATCGCAACGAACATGGTGCATACATTACAGCAACAGAGTAGGATTTATATATTCGTATATTTGTTATCCATAAAGTACGAAACGTCTGGAAAGCAAAGAAATGATAACTCTAGATTGAGACTATCAACCAATTCCGAAAAGTTACACGGACTGCACAAGTTAAATACAGTCGTCACTTTATGTACTCAGTCGGCACCTTCTCGTCTTGAGGATCACTAGAAAATTGAGTGCAAGATCGATTTATTTAATTTCGTGATCAACAAAAGCTGTATTTTCACAAGTTGCTAGGCCACAGGTGAAAATATAGCTTTCAATTTTCATGAAATGAAATGCCAATCGATGTAACTAAAAAACAAAGGATTATGCTATTTCTTACAAGAAAGGGGCGAACTATGAGACACTTTGCACGCGACTGCTTTGCAACGTTTATGATGACATAATTAAGTTATTGGGCTCTACTAAGATTAAGATCGATAATGAGAAATGAACGAGAGCGGCGAGTCTATCAAAATATAATCTATCGTTATTTCTCGATAATCCACCTAAAAGAGTTAAAGAAATTATGTTTCTTATGCTTCTAATTCGGTGTAATATTATAAAATTATGGCACCTTAAATTTTTATGCCCCCGCATCGATAGATCGGGGGAATACACTTTTCGACCCGTGTTTTTGTCCCCGTAAACATTAACATTGGTCACAACTCTTGATTGGTCAGGTATAGAGCCCTCATATTCCAATTTCTTGTAACAAGAACTTGCTGTTGGTACCAAATTCAATGTCAACTGTCAATGTCATCGTCATTTTTGTTAAGGTCAAATATGTGATATTTTAGACTTCACTTAAAATTTAGTATTACAACGGACATCAGTATTGAGTTAGGGCTTGCTATAGATTAGGTATTGTATCAAACTACATGTATTGTATTCGAGTAATGGCAGTGGCTAGGGCTATGTGTTTCACAAAAACATATTGTTATTTTTCAGGTATCGGATAAGCCCTCAAAATTACAAGAAACTATACAGAAATTGCGCGATGAAAACAAGAAGTTACGAACGGAATTAAACTCCGTAAAAACAAGGTAAATGGGGAAACGATTGTTAAAAACACAGGACTGCATTCCAGATGATTTTAACATGACGGGCAACTAATATATATGATGGCATATTCTATCATTCAAACAATTGCAACTGCAACAACAAAAACAGCCACCATAGAACTATTTTAAATTTAACTCAGAAAAGAAAATTTAAGTACGAGGTTTGTGGAAGTTTGTTTAGAAAGCCCTCTAGCCCTTTAACTCAATCAGACATACAAAGTCGGATTTCAAGAATATATACAAGATCAGTATACACATTTCATCCCAAAAATGCTACTCAATGTATATAGGTTTTTGAAACAGTTTTAATGTAATCGAAATATTCAATTTGATCTGCCTATCATTGGGCTATAAAACACTTCTCGATAAAGCTTGTGAGAACTAGTCAGACATTGTACAAAAAATGCGTACATATAATTTTTCATATAAGCGGAAAATGGACCAATCTTAGAGTAAAATCTAATTTAAGAGCAATTCTAAGAGAAATACTTAGAATATATCTAAAAACTAAGAAAATCTCTCACTAAGATAAAGCACTCTAAGAATCTTTGTGCATACGGCTCATGTTATTAATCTAATCTTGCTTGTCTTCTTTTAAAACTTTTCGGAATTTACAAGACGTTTTTTCAAGAAACTTAAAGGATTGTTGGAATTCAATGCCAAGATATATATTTCTGATCTTAACTGCTCAAAATTTCCTCGTAACTTAATCCCTAAATACAAACATATATCAGTACTTTTTCTTCACTTTAATTTCTCATATTGCCTTATGATACCTATAAACATTGTCAGTTATTTACATTATAGCTGCAAAATAAAAGATATTCTTGAAAGCAAAGTTACATTATGGACGTTTACAATGAGGCATGTTTATGGCTGGCTGACAGAGCATCACAGCTACGTCATTAATGTGGCTGTGATTTAATCGTAATTATCAATCAATAAACATTGCAAATGCCATTTATTCATAATCTTTTTTGTCACATATGTTATTATATAATTGATATAAATCTTGGCAACAAAGTAGGTTTGAAAAAAATGAGAGCATATTACTTTGATTCACTGCCTGTTTCAGATTGAGTGAAGTTATCGGAAACAAAATTATAGAGAACAACCCAGTCGTAACTGATTTAAGTGACCCATACCGACCTATAGCATTGGCTGAGAAGTTTAAACACGTGTACGACGAAGAATGGGTGATAGCATTCGAAGACCTGGAAAGATTGAAGATTACAGAACCGAAAAGTCTACACTTCTTGGCCTTTGTTATAAGGGTAATCTATTTAATCAAAAGTGTTTTGTTGTTTTAGAGCACGTTTCGCGACACATCATTGCATGTATTTTTTTGCCCAAATTGACACTGGGATAGCTAAGGTCTAAATCAAGGGTCAAACATAAAAATGAGTATATCCGATGCAAATCTATTCTAGTATGAATAATTTCAAAGTTACTTGTCACAATTATTCCCCATCATGAACAGACGTAACATAAGAAATGTTCAGATAGCCCAAAGGCCAAGACTCATAGTTATGTCTTGATATTGGGCTTGTCTGTGGGAATGGCTCCTATATCCATAAATGGATTTCATAAAAGCTTGGTATAATTGCTCTGGATTATGTGCAATTTGAAAGACATTTACATTCTCGTTGCTACATCACCATTATACATGTCGCATCGTCTTCGTTTTTAATAAGAATGTAAAAGTCATCATTTGGAAACAATGCCACTCAGGTGTGAAACGACTGAACCTTATATTGCTTGTGTTTATACCTCTGGCTATGTTAATGGGGCATATTGGAGTCAGCTTGTGGGTCTGCCGTCCTTCGGTTAGTTTGTTTGTAGGTTTTTACGAGTTTGATAAGTTTTCAGCCAAAATTTAAGGCTCAGTATCAGTAAGAAATGAGTATATGTTATTTCTTTTACGGTCCATTGAGATTGAAAGTAATGTCCCTCATTATGGTTTTTGACACAGAAAATTATTATCTTTGGATTAAAATCCTACCAGTACAATTTCTCAGCAATTTCTCAGCAACTGGTTGAATGACTCAGTCAAGGGTGTGTACATCCTATTTGATTTATGGTCCATTGACTTTTGGCAGATTTATGGTCTTTAGATTATAAGTCCTGTTGTTATTATATCTGGGCAATATATTGATGTTTTTATTCAAAAAAGCTACAAATTGTAAACTCATTCTAAACTAGAGGCTCTTTTATATAGACAAATCGCTTGGGGCGGGGAGATTAATCCATTTTTTCGACACGTCTATAGTTCAGCCACGATAATTATAACTACTGGAAAGTTGTCTCATTGTCATGGTGGGGTTTCATGTTTTATGAAGTGATAAGGGTGTATTTTTCAATATGAAAATATATTTAAACGTGTTCACGGCAGTTTTTCGACTCTGAAGCTGTAATCGTACCCATTGCTGCATTTGTATGTTCTAAAACGTCACTCATTTTAAACGTAAAGTTTTTAACAGACACTTTTCGTTTTAAGGCTAATTGGGCTAAGGTCTGCATGATAAGGTGGTAGCCTCACAGCATCTTGACCATTTACTCTCAAGATGCTGTCAATAACATAACGTGACTTCTCCTTGTTGCGTTTACATATATCCAGTTATTCAGCCTTAAGCATGTCCCCAAAGAAGGTGATGTTTTGTTTTGTCATCTAAGTCTGTATATCTGCCTTCCAATTGGCGGTTGATGGACCCCGATCTGCCTGTACCTTATGCTAGGCAGCGTTGTCTGTAATGACTACACCCTTATCAGAAATATGTGGTATTAGCTTTTCTGTAACACATTTTTTGTAATTTTCGAAGTTCATATCGTCGTGATTACAACCGCTTTTTGACTTTGATTTTAACATTAATTTGCCATTTGGGATGAATCCGTCTTCATTTCCAGCATGGACAATGATCAGTCTGTCTCCTTTCCCTATCGGTCTCTTGTAGGCAAAACCATCTGTTTGTCATCCTTTATTTGACGCGTGACTGAGTGAATGTGTGTTTCGTCCATGAACACAGCTCTTCTCCCCTCTTGTCTAAGTCTCTTCATCGTTCTTAGGAACTGGATCCGCTTGTTCCATATGTCTATCTTCTCTGTCATTAACTTACGGTTCGTCCTGCTTTAATGTATATTTTCTCTTTTTATCGTTGTAGTATTGCCAAAAAGGAGGAAATCAGTTTTATACTCATCATTTCGTGGACGGAATGACGAACTACTTCTCTGTCGAAGTCATCTATGTTAATTCTGTCACCTTTTGGCTTCCGCTTATTCATCCTCCTATATCCCCATATCAGCTGACTTACAGTCGTCTCCGACAACCCTGTATAAGACGTATATGGCTGCTCTGATTGGCACGTTTAGCTAGCCATTACATTTCTATTGCTTGCGTGTCTGAAATGAAAAAGAAAGAATTAGTCTATCATATCAATTATTTACCCCATCCATCCTTTGGCCAGCAGATATATTTTTCTTTCGTCATTTTACATAGCCAGTAACAAATAGAAAGTAGCCTCTAGAACGTTTGGCGTAATTTGAGTGACACCAAAGTCTAATTTTGAAAAAAAAAATCATTTGCATTTCCAATTGAAATTATCATTCCTCTGCAGTGATTATGAATAACATTAGCCCAGCTCATCAATTTGATGAAAATTTGAACGAGATCCTGTTGTTCAAATTGGAACGAGTTGATTTTACTGGTATAAAAAATATTGTCCGGAATACGCACCTGGGTTTTCGATAAGCTTCACTTCAAATTTCCGCAACGTAGACCGTACGGCTATGAACTTGTATGCAACTAAACAACGATTTTCAACTTATCGTTATTGAACAATTTATTTGGTTGTATGATTCGCCAATCGACAGCGAGTTTCGGTTTTAGAATAGCCAAAACTTTGTTTAAGAAAGTTCGATCATCCCATTTCACCTAAAATTTATTTTTATTTCTCTGTAATTGATAATAATTTCTGCCTTAAATTTTGAAAGTACATTTGTATTTCCCTCAAAAATGAAAATTAAATAATAATAATAATAATAAAAAAAAAAAAAATTATTCCGCCGACTCAAATACAACCGCTCTTAAAAAGCTACCATTTTCTGAAACGTTATCCGACTGTCACAAGTGCGAGTTTCGAACATATTCGGTATTGTAAGAGGCCTGCTGAAAAAATCATGGTAGTCGCACATTGTAATGCTTCAAGTAAATATAACGCAAAAATAGCATTGTTCATTACCTTTTCTTGTTTTTGTGATCATTTAAATACCCACGCACTGTATGGTAAATTAAGATTAAGGTAACATAAAACAAGAGTCGTCGAAGACTAATCATGCTCCGAAAGTTTTTGCTCACAAAGAAATTGGGTCAGAAAAATATGAAATGAGAAGTATCTAAAGAATTGAACTAGAGTGGTGACATTTCAACACTACGCAACCTAATATCGCATACCATTTTTAGCTCGCCCAGGACGAAAGTCTCGGAAGAGCTATTGTCATACCCTCGGATGTCGGCGTCGGTGTCGACGTCAGCGTCTGCGTCGGTGTCGGCGTCCGCATTAGGTTAAAGTTTTTATTTCTATCGATATTTATCCTAGAGGCTTTACTTTTTACATAAACACTCATTAGGGCACAGGCTTTCATTTGAGACCAACATCCATGTCGAAATGACCTTTAGACTGTGACATTGGCCCTTTCAAAAAAGTTTTTACCAAAAACTTTTACCAAAAAAACTTTAACCTTGCTTATATTTTCTAAAAGCTTTTAACTAGAGATATTATTACTTCATATGCACACTCATTAGGTGATAGGCTTTCACCAGAGACAAAGGTCCTTGACAATTTGACCTTGACCTTGACCCCTTGTGGACTTTGAAAAACTTTAACCGAAAACTTTAACCTTGCATATATTTTTTAATGCTCTAACCTAGGGACATCATTACTTCATATATATACTCACCAGGCGATAGGCTTTCACCAGAGACCAAGGTACTTCACAATTTGACCTTTACCATTCGTGGACTTAGAAAAACTTTAACCTAAAACTTTAACCAAAAACTTCAACCTTGCTTACATTTTCTGAATGCTTTTACCTAGGGACATCGTTTCTTCATTTACATACTCATTAGGTGATAGCCTTTTGCGAGAGACCAAGGTCCTTGCTAATTTGACCTTAACCATGACCTTTTATGGACTTGGGAAAAATTTAAACTGAAAAACTTTAACCAAAAAAACTTTAACCTTGCTTATATTTTCTTGAAGCTTTAGGTCCTTTACAATTTGACCATGACCTTTTTAAGGACTTGGAAAAACTTTAACCAAAATACTTTAACCCAAAACTTTAACCTTGCTTATATTTTCTGAATGCTTTACTCTAGGGACATTATCACTTCATACACATAATCACTAGGTGATAGGCTTTCACCGGAGTCCAAGGTCCTTGACAAGCATCCAATAGGGCGAGCTATGTTGTCCTCTGACAACTCTTGTTATATCTTCTAGGTGAGAGACACCTTATTGGTCAAGCAGAAGAGGAAAGGCGAGAAAATGAATTAAGTTTCCATATAAGGCATACATATAAGCGAAAAAGGAGAGAAAAAGAAAAGCATTTATGTAAGATTGATAGGGCTAAATCCCTCATTGCGCTAAAAAAAATGCAAGAGGCCCAAAAGGGTCCGTATCAATCCACTGGTTTAAACAACTCGAGATTTGAAAAATAGATAAACTAAATAGAAACTAAACGACTGAAGATAATCAAAGTAACCAGCATTCAAACGGAATTCTGACTTATTCCGAATTGATATTTTTTGCAAGCTACCAGAAATGAAATTTAATACACATCTAACAAATTAAGAAACACAAAACAAATAAACATCAGGTTTATTTACTCTATATTGTTAAATATTTTTTGTATCCGATCCACAGGCAGACAATGCTCTTAAATGGTCTTAACATTAATAAATCGTGGCATACTACAGAAGGAGTGTCGAATACGACGGACAACATGTACAGGCAGACAATGTTGGTGTTGAATGATCTTAACATGAATAAATCGTGGCAGACTAGAAAGAAAAATGCCGAATACGACAGACAACATCAACAGAGAATGAGAAAATGCTAAAAAAAGAACTTTTTCTACAATATTTTTCAAAACCTATTGCCAGTATATCAGCATTTCTTTGGAAAGTTTTTTTTTTGTGTGTTGAATTGGGGTTTGGTTTATACAGACTTCTTAGGGAAATAAAAGGGAGATATTTTGATATCATTAGACGATGAAAAGGGTATCTACATATATTTAGATATTCCTACAAATAAAACCCAACAAAATAAGTCAATCTCTTTGCATTTACTAAAAAAAAAGGATATTGTAATATTTTCACTCAATAAAGCCCACTTAGACTGAAAGCAACATTATTGGGTCCCTTTAGGTCTATTTGGTGATGATTTACTTAATCTGGCTCTCTGTCAGTGAAACCAAAGACAATTCTTTCAAGGATGGTGGAGTCTGAGTTGTGAAAGCCTGTATCCAACTTGATGTAAAATAAATAGGCTTTTAGCCTAAACTTTTGTAGATGTCAGTAGATTTTGTTCAAGTATCATATCCATTCATGATGGAAAATCAGTGTGCTAAGTAATTTTGAAATTCATTATCAAATGTACGATATAAGCTCTGTATAAGCTGAAACTTAACGTTTCATTTTGAGCAGTGACCTTAACATTATGTAATCTTACTTTCCGGTAATCTGCTAACCATTGCCATTATATTGCCATCATATTGGAATCCAACCGTGCTTGTTATGCGCCAGACAAACTGTACAGTCGATATTGCTCGAGCGACCTCGTCTATTAAGCGACCAATTTTATTAAGCGACCACCATAAAATGTTCCCTCATCGTAAGTAAATTCTCTGAAAAAGAGGACATTCTTAACGAAAATTGGTTATTGTTGAATCTTATGTTGTTGGATCCCACAAGAATCGTCTCTATAAGACGATTCTAATGGGTTCGAACATCATAGGATTCACTTCTACTTGGCCGACAATCTATAAATGTTATCAAAATGAACTGTCACATATATCATGGTATTTCGTATTAAGCGACCATTTCCATAAGCGACCGCTTTTTGGTGGTCCCTTAAGTGGTCGCTTAACACAAGTTTTACTGTAATTGAATCATTTGTCTTAAGCTGAGACCTCGACATTGAGACTATCTTTTACGAACCATGGGTTCCTTTCGCCGGCAGATATTAAGACTCTTTTTGACATAGGCCATTGCACTGGATCCCTTGTCGGACCGTAGGCACCATGGTTCGATCTTCGACCGAGGCAAATATCGTATTAACACATGTCCAACACTGCTCTATCTAACACGGTTTTACTGAAATACTGCGAAAAGTGACGGTAAACCCAATTCAAACAAATTAAACTGATTTTGAAATCTTTCCTGAATTTAAATTTCTTTTGTCCTTAAGCTCATAAAAACCGACATTAAATTTAAATTAAGAAATTGGCTGAACAACACTGTCTATGATTCTTATCATCTTATATTAGTGCTCAAACATCTTTCTTTTGGATTTCAATATTCATTTCAATGATTAAGTGCAAATTTTACGACCACAAAATTCTCAATGCGAAAAAGCAGCCTGTTTTAAAAAATTGCTGATATTCAAATACACGTATAATCATTTGATCAGGAGGATGCATCATACACTTCTCGACGCAGAAGAAGCGGTGGCTTTACGCCCTTCTTGGAACATAAAATATATATTATTTAAAGTATCGTCAAAAGCATACGCTTCCCGAAATTTTCCCTGAAACGGGTCAAATAAACGCATTGTATACACAAAATGTATGCATCTTTATTTTTGAATGTTGGTTAATGTTTTTGTTTTCTTGTCAGAGTGCCGATGAATTTTGCGGCGCAGTTTTAAAGCAAATGACAGACAGGATTGAGAGTCTCGCCTTGGATGACATTACACATGTAAAGATACAACTGAATGATGGCGAAACGGTAAATTGAAAATATATTTCCTTCCTTATCATAGCTCAAAAGTTCTTTATCTTTGTAATTGAGAAAAGAGTCAAATGTTAATTACATACAATTGTTCCTGAAAATGTAATTAATTACGGCTAAATACATTTTTCCTTAAGAGCCTCAACAAGACTTGTCAGAGGAAGGGGTGTCAGCGAAGCTCGAATATTCCTAGTGCTGGATAGTAACAGCAAGTCAATATCGACAATGATTTTTGTCTGGAAAATGATATGATTGTCATAGAAATATATGCAAAGATTCCATGCAAAGGCTGAACTAGAAACAGACGCGAAACTGATATACAACAGTTGCTCGTAAAAATTTGACCCAGAATTTCTAAGTCCGAAAAGGGTTAAAATGGACATATGTATAAAAAATGCTACAAGATTTCTGGCTAATAAGCCGATTAATTAAAGATATCGACATCTAACTATTCAGAATTTATTATTACGGAGTTAAATTTCCAAATCTCTACATAATTTCAAATTGGTTAATTCTGAAAAAATATGCGGAAAATTTGCAGTAAGAACGGCAAGTTTTATTGATATTATTTTAAATTAATTTTTAATGGATAACAGTAGTGTTTCATCTCTACAGTTGTTTGATGCGATCTTTCGTTATAACGCGTGACTCTCATATTAGCATATGCCCATATGAGCGACACCGACAGAAGACGGTTAGTTGTTACGGGGGATAGTGTAAGGATACACGACGAAACTAGTGCTGAGATCCGCCATGGTTCTCTAACGTGCTTTAACGTTCTTGAAACACATTTCTCTTTTGACGAAGAAAATCTGATGACTGTTTTGATACAGACTTTTAAAGAATTTATAATTTGATACTTATTATCATTGAAAGACCCCCTCGCCTTTTAAAGTTTCTCCAACAAATTGAACTAGTTCATTCTATCTGTTTGCAAACCGATGATTTAAAAATGACTTCAGACTTGACTCAAATTATTAAGTCGGAAGTCGGCTGCTATCACTTGGCGTCGTATGCAGCCTCAGCCGACTCTCATGTGCACCCATTCAAACACCTGGGTGAAGAGGAGCTCCGTGGAGTTATTTTTTATTCAGAAAAATTTCCGTGGTCTGGTCGGGATTCGATCCCGGGACCTTTCGATCCAAATGCCAACGTCCTAACCACTGGACCACGGAATCACCAAATTTATGAGAGTAAAGCCAGCAAAAATGAAGTCACAAGTTTTCTGTTTAAGGCGACAACACAGTACAAAGTTGAGAGCAGTGCAGAAGAAAGTATGACTTCAAAACGCAACATCAAAAGATATATTAAAGACCTCTGTCATCTGTCCGTGCGAGGACTTATAGAAGTAGGTTTTTAATATAGTTGCTTCTCTTTGTCATAATGTATATTATGTACTACGTTATCTAGTATTTTCAAAAAAAAAAAAAAAAAAAAAAAACTTACTTTTACATCACACATAAGTATTTTTTACCCAATTATGTGTAGGCAAATTGATTAATTAAAGGGTATGTAGCTAATGGAAGCTTATAATACGCATACTACCATTTGTTATGATAAGGTAGTGGACCCGTAATAGTTCCGCAACGTTTCTGAGGTTATGAGCTTTAACGGCGTTAACCGAGATTTCCTAATGATTTGATTTTTTAGGGAAACCTCGATTAACATTGTAAAAGATATACTATAACGGGTCCACTACCTAAAGTAGGATGAGTCTGGTTACTCGGATGTTGTAGTTTTTCTGTTGTGAGAAATGACAGGAAACTATGTGCATGTGCACCAGCTGTCGCGATATATCTGCATTAATATTGAAAGGGGCAATAAACCCAATAAAAACAACTTATAATTTTGGGATACATGAATCAACCCGTATTAAATTACTTATCCTGACCAACGAGCGCCATACCATTTTCCCATGTGATTTAAAGAATAACTTACATATATTTTAAAACACTCAACAGTAGGGTCGAACAATTAAGAATGGTGCGGTTTCTCATTTCTTTTGCTTCATATGTATTGCACCCTCGGAACATCTCTCGGCCATTTCCGTAAACTCTAAGAGACTTCGGGTGTATAAAAGGCGGATGGTAACAAAACTGTGCATTTTGTTGGGCGGAATCAGTGTAGGAAAAACTGGCGCGCACACAACCGGTGCTATCTTTAGATTTTTAGATAAATAACGTCTAAAAAACCTCAATTTTTGAGAAAGACTAATCATTCTCAAAAATTGAGATTTTTCAGCCGTTAATTTAGAATATATATAGGATATTTATGTAAGGATACAATGATTTCACGTCAGTGACTTAAACGAGAAGCATTGGCGGCGTCGAATGTTTTCACCCGAACTTTCCAGTGTTAACGCCAAGTTAACTGACGTCATTGAGTTTTTCCTAATGCTTTCCCGTAAATTTTAAAAATAGTCCGTCTATGTACATCCGAGGTTGATCGTGAGATTGGCCGAGTGGTGTTCTGAATGACAAAGTTACGAAGGCTAACGCCATTTTAACTGACGTCATCTGTTTTTCCGTAATTTTTAGAAATAGTCCGTGTATGTACATCCGAGGTTAATCGAGTTGTTTCGAATGATGTTTTGCATTAATTTCAGTTATTTGGCGTAATTCACCTTAAACAGATGCTAAAAGACCATAACATAAAGAGTACTCAAAGTGGAATAAACAGTTATGTGGAGAAGATCGTAGAACATGTATGGAGGATGCATCTAACAGATCCCCCAATGGTGCTGAAGTGGCAGGAAGGTGGGAGTGATTTTTCGAAAGATATTTCTAATTTATATACAAAGAGTGGAACAAAGGTCATAGAGCCCGTGTGGCCAGCAGTATTGTTACATGAAGGGGGACAGGTCGTGTGCAAGGGGGTAGTCTGTGTAGAATGAGTTGGTGAAAAGAAGGGCATACAGTCTGATGTCTGGTCATTAATGACGATATTTTTATGTATATTTATTCACTTGTATCCGCTAGCAGAAATACGTAAAATTTCAAGCCTATCTGCTATTTTAAACAGACCTTAGTACTGAATAACATTAACTACATGCATGAAATTGCACCGGTCAACTTACAGTGTTATAGTTATCAGTGATTAAATTTGTAAATCTAGTTTTAGAAAAGTAGCCACGATGTGTTGTCTCTTAATCATACGTAAATAAGAGGAAGACTGTAAAAGAGCCAAACAATAGGGCCATGATATTCCTATATTGCTCTTCTGGGTGTCTGTGATCATATAACATGAACAAGATTGGCAGATGTCCACTCCTAAGGTAATAATTATTCGTAGCTAATATCAATGCCCTAGACTGTTTTCATAGAAGATTATTGTTTATAGATTTTATCGTCCTTCCTATGTAAAATGTGATGCACATGAGCTCAGCCAAAATATATCCCCATAAGCGTAGGAGCGCATTTACAAACTTCGTTTTAGTCCACATGAAACTACTAAATTCCAAGGCTGTCAGCCTTCTAGTTTCAAAGAAGAATTTAAAAGATTTCTTCCTTTTTTCCTATTCAAAATGGATAAGCTTGGGTTAGGCACAAATTTGACGCATAGGTTATGATAATCATGGCAACAATTAAAAAGAATGTCCACTAGATGATGTTACATACTAAATATTTAAGCTGCTTACCTCCCAGTTTCGGATATATTTTTTTTTATAGATTTCACTCTATCTATGTAACATGAGGGGGCCTAATATAAGCATTCTTGATAGAGGTTTACCAAATGATGTTACCCAATATGAAAGCTGTCTGCCTTTTGGTTTCAGTGAAGAATTTTTTTTAAAGATTCGCTCCTTGTTTCTATGTCAAAGTTGGATATGCCCAGGCAGAGCCCAAACTTGACCCAAGGGGCATGCTATGAAAAATACTTTGTAGAGATCCAGAAGACGATGTCCACTTACAAACTATGAAAAGTGTCTGCCTTCTGGTTTAAGAGCAGAAGAGTTGGAAAGATTTTCATAGTTTCCCCATTTCTATTGCCATGGCAACCAGAGTTGGGAGTGGATTGCAATTATTTAAAGAAATTTAAAAGAGCTCAACCTAAGAAACATTCCTGCCAAGATTTTTAAGTTCAGCCTACTGGTTTAGAAGTAGAATAATTTTAAAGAAATCATAGAAGATGGACAACACATGAAGGGCGTCTTATGATGGACGACACATGAAGGACGTCTTATGATGGACGACACACATTATGATCACAAAAGTTCACATTTAACAATTTGTGTCCAAGTTAGCTAAAACCAGGAGTGCCAAAAACATACACAGCTTATCTATAGATGAGGTTTTGGAAACTTTAGTCAGGTAGACATATAAATAAGTCTGACATTTTATTTTTATTTTTACTTGTTAATTACATATATAAATTTGAAAAAAATCCAAAGACAATTTATCACAGATAAGCAAATATTCATTTAACCCAAGTGCATCCACAAATTCTGCAAATTATTCTAGATTGTTTCAGCTTATGATACGCTGTAATAGTCCTTCATAATGATAGGTGAAAAATTACTTATTTTTAATCGAGCCATGTGGGTTCCCATAACAATTGAATAATCAACAAGTGCATGTTGTATTGCGATGCAATACAGGAGTCCCCCACCGGATAATAAAAAACCTTTCTTATAATATATCTCCTACTTACTAGATCTATAACTGTATACAAAATTTGAAGTTCCTAGCACTTTAGGTTTTGAACAAAATGTCCCAAACAAAAATATAAGAGTAAAAACAACAAATGGCAAAAATTCCAAAAGTGGGCAGAGAAGAATGATTCTTGTACATGCCACTTGTCCTCAATGAGATCTATAAGTGTACCAAGTTTGAAGTTACTAGCACTGATGGCTCAGGAGATATGGTCCGGACAAAAATGTCAGGATAAAAAACAACAATGGACAATAACTAAAAAAGTGGATGTGGCAGAGTAACAGTTCTTATGCATTACACTTCTTCTCAATGAGATCTACCAATGTACAAAGTTTGAAGTTGCTAGGGCTTATGGTTTAGGAGATAAGTACGGGACAAAAATGTAAGGATAGAAATAACAAAGGGCAATAACTCAAAATGTGGACATGACAAAGTGACAGTTCTTGTACATGACACTTGTCCTCAACGATATGTATAAGTGTAGCAAGTTTGAAGTTTCTAGCACTTATGGTTTAGAAGATATGTTCAGGACAAAAATGTAAAGGTAAAAACAACAAAGGGCAATAACTCAAAAAGTGGGTGTGGCAGAGTTATGGATCTTGAACATGACACTTCTCCTCAATGAGATCTATAAGTGTACAAAGTTTGAAGTTGCTAGCACACATAGTTTGGGAGATATGTTCCGGACAAGAATGTAAGGCTAAAAACAACAAAGGGCAATAACTCAAAAAGTGGGTGTGGCAGAGTTATGGATCTTAAACATGACACTTCTCCTCAATGAGATCTATAAGTGTACAAAGTTTGAAGTTGCTAGCACACATAGTTTAGGAGATATGTTCCGGACAAGAAAGAGCAATAACTCAAAAACTGGGCGTGGCAGAGTAACGGTTCTTGAACATGACACTTCTCCTCAATAAGATCTATAAGTGTACCAAGTTTGAAGTTGCTAGCACATATGGTTTAGAAGATGTAGCCCGGACAAAAGTGTGACGGACAGACGGATGGACAGACAGATGGACAGATAGACGGAATCGAGCAAACCTATAGTCCCCCAACTGGTAACCAGTGGGGGACTAATAAATATATAATGAGTACACACAACAGAGATATTGGGAGAGTTATAACCGACTATTCCATGTCCACCAGAAATGGTATGACTTTTACAACATGGATGATTCTCAAAATAATATAAGCTTCTCACATCATGGAAATAAGCTTTTGAAGTCAAGATGAGTGTGATGTGTTTCTGAAACAAAACAGCATTCAACAGAGACCTTGACCTTATCACATGACCTTGACCATGTTGTCTGCAAATGGCTGATCAAATCATATTGGGTATGATGATAGATTACAATGATACACAAACAAATAATATACAAATTCTTCATTAAAGTCTGTAATTGTTACTAAATCAACTTTAGATAAAATGTTGTATCGTCTTTGTATTGTATTTGTTTGTGTATCATTGAGATCTGCAATCATGCCAAATATGATTTTTTTAGATATAAAGATGTCTTTTGTTTGGTTAAGTTTTGCAAAAATCTTACAAAGACAGAAAACATTGACCTTGAAATCTACAGATGCACACCACTCAGATTTATTATCATGCAAAATATAAGACTTGAATCTTGAATAGACATGAAGAAAATGGCTTTTTTCAGGCATGTTTAGCAAAACTTTGACATTGACCTTGCCACAGTAAATACACTGACTTGTCATGGTGACGACTACGCGGCCCTGCCAGCATGACAAAAATTATCAATGCACAAGCAATTTCTCCTTCCCTCCACTACTTACCAAGTCTGAACCATATGTCAGTTGTCAGCCAATTTCTCATATCTGCAGCTTAAATATGTTAATTATAAGCTTTTGATCACCCACTGAACATAAATCCAACATATACATGCATATACTTTGAATCAGCTTGGTGTATCTTGTCTGATAACATAGGACAGGGTTGTTTGTGTAAAGAAAGCACTAGTCCATTGTGAATATCCTTGAAGCTATATCGTCTATAATCCAGTCTATTCCATGTAACAAATTTTCCCCTGTTACTGCACTACAGCCTGTGATAATCCAGTGGTGAGTGACTATATCATCTAAACCTAGAGCCTATAGAGGAAAAAAAGACGCTTGTATGAATAACAAAATGAAATTGTGAGATGAATAGAAGAATTTTTTTCTAGTTTCTTTACTAGACACTTTACTAAGTTTATGACTTGCATTTAATTTCTGTACACCTAAATGAATTACTGTGTGTCAAAATATTAAAGCTTTCAACCACAATTATACTTAGCTGTCTGCCTTCTGGTTTCAAGCGAAAATTTTTGAAAACTTTTCTATTTTCACCCCCTTTTTAAGGTTAAAGGGAGAGTTGAGGGTGGATTTCATTTATTTGAACAACTTTGGTAGAGCTTGACCCAACAAACATCCCTACCAAGTTTCATAAAGATTGGCCCACTTGTATAGGAGGAGAAGATGTTTTAAGAAATTATGGACGACACATGACGCATGACAGACGGCGGACAACTGACAACAGACATTGGACGATCACAATAGCTCACCTTGAGCCCTTAGTGATTAGCTCAACTTAAAAGGCTGTGTGTACAATGCTTTGTCTAATTAATCAGTTTTGACATTGTTCGAAGCACTGTTACCTTCCTGATTTATAAGACAAAAGGATATTGTTATCTTGAAAAAAATGAACTTGTTTATAGATTTTGTGTGCTATTTTAATTTGTATTGTGTTATAAAAGAAGAGAAAAGAAAAATTCATTCATTTTTATCAATATCAAGCTAGTTCTATCTTGTAGGTTAGCAACAGCTTATCTTAACAACAGTTTAAGCTATGTACCAAAACTATGTTTAGGTTGCTAGACGAGATCGCTTCATAATTTTGATTGGGGGAATAATGTTCACCCTGTAATTTCAATTGTGGATATAATTTCTTTGCAGTTTAAGTTTTTTACCTGCTGAATTTCTGATGCTGTTAAAGCCCCTGGAAGATCCTGTTTGTTGGCAAATACAAGAAGTGTGGCACCGGCTAATCTCTGTAAATTATATTAAATGATAGATAAATAACTGACTTGTAATCACTAGGGAAATAACCAAACACTTTTCAGGCCCTTTTTTATGTTGTTTTGGGGTAGGGGGGGGGGGGGGGGGAGAAAGATTCAACCCTGTTCCCCTCTTGAAAACATATACATTTCCCTCCCATTTCATAAAAAATACATAATCTAAAAGGCCATTAGCACAGATAAGGTTCCTACTTTATTTTAAGCCAAATTAATCATTTAAATGTTACTTTTGATTAATTTTGTAGTGACATGAAAATTCCCTTCAGTAAATTTTTCCCCTTAAGAAAGGACCTGCCACCTTTCACCTCAACTCGAGAATGAGGCCTGCTATATACTGCCTAATTAACCCTTCTCACGCTGTTGATGACACTGTAATGACTGAGATCAACCCGCACATATTTCTAGCCTAATCTTAGTCTACACTGCCTGCTTTAAACATGAAAAGATATTGAAACTTGATCCAAAGTTGTTGAAATGTCTCAAAGAATTGCAATTTAATTAAAACAATAAGGATATGGATGAAGATTCCAATCAACCTGTGCATCCACACAGTCTAATTAGAGTCTTCACTACCTGCACAATAGATGGCTTCAGGTTTATAGTATCAGCTCTTAGTCAAAGAATATTTTTAATACAATGAGTGATTGTCCAGACTAGCTGCACAAAGTCACCCACATACTAGAGCTGCTTGAGTAGCTGATTTGCTCCACAGGCCTGAGTGGACTGATGGTGGACTGAGACGAGAATTTAAGTGAATGAATGTTTAACTTAAAGCAAATAAGTGTTTTTATTTGTTTGTTTGTTTGAATGGGTTTTACGCCGCTTTCAACAATTTCGCAGATATATCGCGGCGGCCGGAGCACCTAACAATGGATTCCTGGTATTTCTTTCTCCTGTACTACCATTACACCCTTTCCTAGCCTCCGACTGCTATCTCACATAGGTTTACGATTATCTACCCATTGGTGAGAGACAAACGTCGGAAAGGATATTTGCCGCCACCGGGGATCGAACCCATGACTTCCAGATTGGAAGTCTTATGCCTAACCAACTGCGCTATGGTCGCGGCCGTCAATAAGTGTTTTTAAGTGTCACATGCTGAAATATTTCTGCAAAGAAAAATCAGGATTGATGAATAACCTAGAAAATTGATCTCCGCCTGTTAATTACATATTTTTCATCAAATCACAATATTTTGTGCAGTCTGATAATGGGTCAGCAAATTAATATTCAAGTGAAATAGAAAGTGGTTGAGATTCATCAGTTAGGTTCTGAGAGAATCATTTTCAAAGTTTCCACTTTCAAATATATAACTTATAGAGTAATGACCTCCACCCGTAAAATACATATAGTTTTCATCTGATCACAATATGTTTTGTAGACTGATAAAGGGTCACTAAAAGAATATTCCAAAGAAAATCGGTTGATATTCATCATTTAGGTTCTGAGAAAATGATTTTCAAAGCTTCTACTATGCAACATATCCAGAAATGACCTCCATACACAAGAGAAATATTTTTCATCTGATCACAATCATTTTTTGTAGACTGATAAAAGGTCACAAAGGGATAATCCCAGTGAAATTTGGTTGATACATCAGTTAGATTCTGGGAAAATGGTTTTCAAAGTTTCCACTACATGTATATAACATACATATATATATGTAAAGAAAAAAGTCCTCAGCCCATAAAAGACATATTTTAATCTTATCACAATAATTTATTTAAGACTGATAGAGGGTCACTAAAGGATCATTTCAGTGAAATTTGGTTGATTTTCATCAATTTGCCATAAAATTAGCCACTCCCATTAAAGCCTTATTTTTCCTTTGATCAAAAATCCTTGAACAACTTCGAAAGAGGGTCACCAAAGGATCATTCTGGAAACTTTGGTTGAAATTCATCCAATTGTTCCAGAGGAGAAGATTCTTAAAGAATTAGTTAAGGACCAGATGCACTGACAGAGGAACAACGGGGTATGGACAAAAGCCCCCTGGGACAAAAGCCCCATGGACAAAAGCCCCATGGGACAAAAGCCCCATGCCCTTAACAGAAAAGTGGACAAAAGCCCCATGGTTATAAAAATGTGTTGTTTTTGTGAATATTTGAAAAGAGTCTTAAAAGTTATGATTTTTATATGAATTTGTGAATATTAATTTGTTAATTCTTTAAAGAAATGAATATTTTTGTCATTTTAATGGAATGAAAATAAGCATTTTTTAGGGGGGGGGGGTATTCCTTTGTGTATAAATATCCGTGAAAAGATAACTTGGAAAATATCCTCCATTTGGTTTTAAATTTCATAATTGAATTGCTGTAAAAAAATAATTGTTATTAAAAAAATAATAATAAAAAGGTCATAACAGGTGTGAAAAGACAAAGATATACTGTTTTCATAATCAATTTTGTCACCACCTTCCATTTTCTAAACTACATGTATATAAAGTTATACTTGTGCTCTCGAAGGTGTGAAATAAGTCAATGAAATATTGATTATAATTCAAAGATGTCATGAATGTAAAATTGTGTGAATAAAGGAAAAATAAAGGAATTAAATATTTAGGGTATTCCTTATCAATGTACATTTCTTTGCTTGATTGAATAGCTTATAAAATTTTCTTATAATAAAATTAAACCAAAACTGATTTTGAGTTGTTAGAAAGAGGACTTAAGCAATGTTTTCTTAATTGCTAAGAATTATAAAAATTCACCTTATAAATAAAGCAAACAACTAAAAAAAGGAATCCATTTTATTTAAATGTACTGTAAAAATAATATAAATGGAAAGTTATATACCAGTATTTATTATATTGTGGGGCTTTTGTCCTAAGGGGCTTTTATCCTAGGGGGCTTTTGTCCCAAGGGGCTTTTGTCCAGGGGGCTTTTGTCCTAGGGGGCTTTTGTCCCAGGGGGCTTTTGTCCTACACCCGGAACAACAGACACAGAGCCAAGACAATAGCACCAGTGGCCTTTGGCCAGTGGAGCTAAAAATTCTTGGAAATGACAAATTCATATAATGATCTATTGGAATCTATTGGAATTGGAAATAACTGGAGCTAAATATTGTTGGAAATGACAAATTCATATAATGATCTATAGGTAAAGAACTTACAGTCAAACCTGTCTTAAGCAACTGATCAAGGGATTTGCCTTAATCCCTTGCTTAAGACAGGTGTTTGCTTAATACAGGTCGACCAGATATCAGGGGCGGGAGGGTTGAAATGGTACATCACTAAAGATTTGATCAAGGAAAAGGCAGAGACTAGGAAAAACAACTTTTGATTATATTCATAAAAGATTTACATATTATTTCTGCCATAAACGTTGACATTTATCTCAAGATAGTAAAAAAATGTCTTCTTTTTTTTCTATATCTCCAATGACCAATTAAAACAATAGCCAAAATAATACTTCACAATTTGCCAATTTCCACAAATTTATCACTAATTTCATTCAAAAGCAAAAGCTCTCTCTGAAATCTATAATTGCCATTTAAATAATTGGAAAGAATCATGTCTTATCCATTACAGGCTTCAAAAACTGCATAAAAACAAATGTTGCGGTTGAATTAAATACGAAAATCAACCTTTAGAGTATAACAGTACTTTTGATCAACCTACTCTACTAAAACAGAAATCAATCAAAATCTGAACCAATTTTCTTAAATTGGTTGGGTAAAATGTCAATTTTTTCAATATTAATTATTTCCAATGAAACTTCCATGTTTGTCACCACCTGTTTATTGTTTACACGTGTCTTTGTGTATGTATATTTGGTTTATGACACTTAAATAGATAACCCGAAAAACAATAGTTTACTGTAAGAATCATGAGTCCCTGAAATCACTATGGTCTTTGGACTGGCAAAAATCTTTAATTGCCCGCGAGTATAAATATTATAATTGCCCTTAATGCTTTGCGTTGGCCGCAAACACAGGTTTTATGAATGAAGAGACATGAATTTAGCAGCCATTGTGTGCGTTTCACAGGTGGTTGTTGGATACAGGTAAAATTGAGCATATCAGTTTAAGGGGACATTGAACTGCAAGTTAAAGACAGGTGCACACTGAAAAGAGGTGGCCAGAGGACCAGGTTTGACTGTACTTACATAGTGATAAATCAAACATTCTTCAGCATTAACCAATAAGATTACAGACTTGATATGAAAGTTGAATAATTATTGTTTGAAAATTCTAAGAGAGAGTAATCCAAATGTTTTTTGCCTCCATATAAGGCTTGGGGAAATGCAAAATTTGTAGATCTGTCTTATTAAATATCTTATGATCATTTTTTGCTTAAGTCAAAAATATTAAAGTTGCTTCAACAGTAGTCACTAATTTAGAATTCTGCAATGCATCATCTCATTGGAATCGTCTTCTAAAGACAATTTCAATGAGATATTGCAAGGCAGAATTATTAAATGAATGAAATGCTAGGTACGATTTGTTCTTTTGACTTACGATCATTTTTTTCTTAAGAAGTTTAGTAAACAGGTCCCTGGTCTATAAATTTAGTCAGACTTTTTGTTCCAATACTTTGGGTCAATTCAGTGCACAAAAACTTCTTAGATTTTATTCAGGATAATGTGACTTCTCCCTTGTTTACAATCTGTTGACATCTAATTTTGTTGATACCAAAAAGAACCTGAACTGTTATAGAATCATCGCTGTACAAGAATAAATGCAAGTATATTTGAGCCTTTGTGCAACATTTCTTATAATTTTGCATGCATATGGAGTTAAATCATTTATCTGACCGGATATCTATGTAGTTCATTAGAAACATTCTCTATTGACAAAAGATACTTTGAATCAACAGCTTTCTAAAAGTTTGTTTATTTGCATCGGATTTAATACCCTTACAACAGTATTGTAGTTAAATCAGGGCTGCTGATGAATTGAGGCTACCAAGGGGTTCCTGTTGTTTCTCATAACCACAATATTTCATGCAAGCCACCAGCTTCCAATTCAAATTGGTGGAATCATGATGAATATGAAAATAATGGCTTTTCCGATGTCAGATAAAAGATGGCCTGGTCAAGGATTGAACCCACAACCCAAGTATTGAGACCCAAATGTGTTACCAACTGAGCTAATAAGGTATAGTAGCTATCAGACTGATCACACTGCATTAACACAAACTTTGTGCATATGCGAAATTACTTAAATGTCAAACAATGAAACTTACTGAGGTACAAATAAGAGAGATGAGGCCAGTCTAAAATTTATATTTCTCAATGAAACAAAATGTTATGGGTACTCATTTGAATTTGATGCATGCTGTAGGTTTTTTTATTTTTATACATAAATCTTAAATCAAATACCCCCTTTTTACGTAGTTGTGACATATTTATGGCGAAACAGTTGTAATTATTACCTGATATGGTTTCTTGCTAGGGTATATGACGATTTATTCCTGGCTGGAAAAAAATATGTCACCCAAGCCAAAGGTGAGGGTTGACATCATTTTTTACTGCCGGGCATAAATAGTCATATACCCAGACAAGAATCTGTATTATAAATTTATTATACTTCAAAGTTTTAGACTTAATATTTGTCTTTTGCCTATTTAGACATTGGTATAAACCAAATTCTTTGAAATCTCTAATATCCCCCTAATATCCCCAAATGAAAAGTAAGCATGTACAAAGTGACATCACATATTGTTTTGATGTCACAATACTACATTATGCGATGCTGCGATATGAGAGCAGTTCTTGGCAGAACCTGTGAGAAAGTTGGTACTGTAAATGGACAGTTTGGTAATATTGGAGCTATTTATTGGCATTGATATAATGTGTATTCTTGGGTTGTATATTCAGTGAAAAAAGAAAATCATGGCTGCCATTACCATTTCAAATTTGTGTCTTCGTGCCAGGCAAGGCGCCTTAAAGTTATACCGGAACGGCTGTTGATATCAATACTTGTCAGGTCCGCGATGAAAATGCTAGAATTTTCTTTGTAGTATAATAAAAATGTATATTAACTATTTCCAAGAGTTTCATAGTTAATTGTACTATCGATCACGGGACCTTGCAACAGTTTGAACCGTTTCATACATGTGCAGTAGATACCAAACTGTTGCCCTCTTACAATCAAAGCACTGAAAGTACTGATGGTGAACGAACCTGATGGCATTCTAGAGTGATATATTGAATTCAATGAGAAAAGAGAAATTATGAATAATTATGAATGTAAAAAAAAATAAAAAAAATAGGGAAATTGTCTCCATAAAATTTCCGTTATTTGGAATTTTCACTGAAAAATCAAAGAAAGGGAAAGAGAGGAAAAATCCTGTTAGAATAATAATTGTTAGAATATGAGTTGTTACTCTGTGAAAATTTCTTTTACACTCTTGAAATAGGTGCATTTATTAATTAAACATAAATGGAAAAAAAGATTTAATCCAATCTAAAACTGCTTTCAACCTATATTCAATGGTGTTCGTTTTTACAAAAGTAATTGTTATTATGTTTAAGCTTATTTCAATAATTTCCTTGAGAATGCTTACAATTGTTGGTTTATTTTATGCACGAGAACCTATTTTTTACCTTCAAGAGTTTGGATGCCAGTAAAATCACTCACTTTCGATATCTTATTACTGTATTGCGGCTGATATTAGACTTTTCTGCTCGCAGCTAGTTTTTGCTTAAACTGTAGTAAACCAATTCTAAATGTATTTTGGGAAGGATGGAGCCAGTTTTTATTCATCGATTAATTTTTTTTTTTTTGATTTCTGAATTTTTAAATTTTTGAACACTGACTTTTCCAGAATAATTGAACAACTAAACCCGCCTGTCAAATTGTAAACAAGTGCATGACGGATGTGGCCCCCCCTTGACCACGGCAATATCTACTTGTCAATTGGAGTGGTATCTAGGGTTGAATATTTAGCTATCATTTATTTAATTTTCAAATAAAATTTTTAATTGATATGGTTTTACAGATTAAAATAAACAAAAGTAGAATAGCCCAAATGAAATATCTTCCATGCCTGTCGCATTTGATATTCGCCAATATTCTCTTATGAGACAGACGAATACGATACGTTTTCTCTGGGAATAAGATATTCGGTTCACCGAATATTCGAACGTATCCTTACAGCCCTACTTCAGCCACCGCAATTTTACAGAAAAAATGTTAATAGCGGCGTTCATCCCTATTCAAATAAAAGGTACAAGAAAGGTTGTACATGTAAAACACGTGTCAAAAAATTCTTTAAACCCGTCTCGAGACTGGCTGTCACGTGTTGAAAAGTTATGTAAAACCGGGTTATCGTTTCTAATGACTCGAGGTGTCTTGATGTGTCATTCGTCTCAACTCGGCCGATTCTGTAACCTACATTTAAATCGGAGACGTCGGAGATCGCCCGAGTATTGCCGAATGTAAGTTCAAGAGGACACGACCTAGATAAACACATATTTCCGGCTAATTACTACAAGTTGTACCAGCGAAGGCTTGGGGCAAAAACATAGTATCTGTCTCTACGGTGTTTAGACACAAATATTGTTTTTGCTCTAAACTCTCGACAAGCTTACGCAGATCAAAAATTCCCTTGATTAACATTGCAAGATCATTTTGTGTTTTCCAAGGCGAATTTTCATTATCTTCACTTGATGAAGAATACTAGTATCACGCCATTAAGGAAATAAACAGTGATTTTGCGGAGAAAACTCTAGAAAGATACTAAATTGAATGTTAAGAGGCACTACTTTATTTCGAATGTATTAACATCCTACAGGATTTTCCTGACATGGTATAACACTGGTGAACGACGTTTGTTCACCAAAAATGACGTCATTTTGTTGCTAGTGTAGTAAAAGTTTCAATTGACAAACTTAAATAAAAAAAAAAAACGACTTTTTCTATTTTTCTTATCAAATTTTTGAAAGAAAAACTTAAAATTAACACAATATAGAACAGTTAATAAAACAGTTGTTTTTAGTGATTCGAGCAACAGTGAAAACTATTGCCCTCTACATCAAGATGATACTCTGAACTGATGATCTCTGCCCTTGGAACAAAAGTTTTCATTTTGATATCAAACACAATAAAATAACTGTTCACTACCTATAAGCATACAGGCCAGGGTTTTCACTAGCATCCAAAAGCCAAGAGTCAATGACCCTTGAGTCAAAATTTCCAAGAGTCAAAATGAAAATCTCAAGGGTCAAACTGTGTCAGAAAAGTGCATCGCGCTTCTTCCCCCCCCCCCCCCTTCCCCTTAAAAAAACCCACAAACAAACAAACAAAAAAAAATTGAAGCATCAAATCTAAAATAAGAAAGAAATATAAATAAATGCATTGGAGTTGAAAATAAAATTAAGATTAGGAACCCTTTTCTAACATCATAAAACTTTATTCCAAAGGTGTCTCAAAATAAACAGTCAATTTTTCAACTCTTACAGTTCACTACAATTTTGTATCACTGAATAATTATTAAGGAGCTTTATTTCAGACAAAAGGTTAGTATTGTCCTAATTTCTATAAAAGGGAACAAGTTTTGAGGTTGCAAAAGATTAGTAAAAGCTTCTACTTATTTTTATTTTTCCCTAAAAGTAGTCGAGTTCAACCACGAATACCAATGACAATTCATAACTAATTCTATTTGAATTTATTGACTTACTATTTACATTTTGTTTGCATTTGGATAAATTGTGTAAGTAATAAGATGGGATAAGTGATATCTGATTTGAAGCAAAGGGGTAAGAGCTGGAAATAAACAGGTGTCAACAAACTGTTACCTACGATCGCCGACGCATTTCCAATCACGGGATGTGTTAGTTGCCAATCAAGCTAGGTGTTATCAGACCATCAATTAACTTTTTTCCAATAATATGACACACTTCTTATAACCCTTAACGCATGGCTGCTTATTTTCAAGAGTAAAAATGACGCACCAGCTCAAATTTCCAAGCGTCAAAATTGTATCATTTTGTTTTTCCGAGCGTCAAAACCCGGGGTCCCGGGTCAAACAAAAACCCTGCAGGCAGTTACAACTTTTTCATGCAAGCACTTGACATGCTCAAACCATAAGTATTTTCCTTCCCTTTCACTAGAAGAGCCTGTAATTTTTAAGTTGGAATGCGGAGCAATTCCAACTTAGATTTAACAAAACCGCAAAATGAACACAAGATAAATTCATTTCGGGTTTTTTTGAGAACACACATCACGTGAACAGGATGTGAATACACTTGGGCCTATCTTGTCTATCTCAACTTGACATAGACATACAGTTTATTGCATCAAAAGAAAATAATCCTGTACAATTACACAACTATAACTTCATGTATATTAAATTCACGCTAAGTCATGATTTAAACGATATTTATTGAAATTTGCGTACGAATTTACTAGTATCACATATTTACATGACTATATTTGGAAATCATGTGATAAGTCAAGTCAAATAAGGTCAGCTATTGAAAATAGAACTAGCCAATCACGTGATCTGCTTATTTGGCAATGTCGCGATCTGGTTTCTCAGTATTGTGGCAATAGCACAGGCCAATCACGTGATCTGCTTATTTGGTAATGTCGCGACCTATTTACGTAGAATAATGTTATAACTTCTTTTAAAGGTATAGTTTCTCTTTCTGAACGACCTTATCACACATTTGACTTATGCCAAATTGTTATATTGTACATTTCTGTCTACAGTTACGAAATAAAAATTTTTGCTTTTTCTTAAAGTGAAGATACACTTTTAAAGTTAATAAATATTTTTGCAACATAATGTCGTTTGTTTCCGTCATATTGCAGTTATCTTCATGAATGTTTCATTGTCAAAGCCCAAAATTCATCAAATAAAATCCTGGCCACCACATCTTGAATGGAATTATGAATATCTTTGCCCAATTTTATTCCATCACCAAAATAACTTGCCATTTGAAACAGACCTTTTAGTTCAACTTGTTTTCATCACATTTTTGCACATCAACACGTTTAAGAGCACCATCATACAGTTAGTTACATCGTAAAATTGACATTAATCTCAATCAAAAAATCTCTTTATCGCTCACTCAGCGCTCCATTCATTCATTTCAAATACTCACTCAAACCATTCAAAACTCTCAAAATTACTTAATAAATAAGATCAACTTGTTCATTCAAAATGAATAAAGAATTAAGAACCAAATCGCGATTTCACTGACATAATTGAATTTTAAAGCGTCTGATTGGTTCTTGGCGAAATATAAAGCTATTGGTGTAACTTTCATGCATTTTTCTTATTAAATGGATGTTTTACATATCGCTTATTTTGTTCATCCTTAGCTCACCTGATCTCTACGTGCTCAAGGGGAGCTTTTAGGATCACCCTGACTCCGACGTCCGTCGTCTGTCGTCAACTTTCTTAACACTTCTTCTTCTCCTAAACCGCTGGGCCGATTTCAATGAAATTTTGACAGAGAGTTCCCTGGGTGACCATCTTCAAAAATTCTTCGCTAAATTCTGATAATCCACAAATATGGACGTGGTAGGACGGGGCTTATTTTGAGCCAGTAATCTTTGATCGACATCTCCCCCTGAACCACTGGGCCGATTTCAATGAAACTTAACCAGAATGTTCCCTGGGTGACCCTCTTCAAAACTTCTTCGGTAAATTCTGATAATCCACAAATATCGGCGTGGTAGGGCGAGGCTAATTTTGAGCCAGAAATCTTGGAACGACATCTCCTCCTGGACCACTGGGCCTATTTCAATGAACCTTTACCAGAATATTCCTGGGGAGACCCTTTTCAATAATTGTTCGTGAAATTGAGAATGACCCATAAATATGGGCGTGGCAAAGCGGGGCTTATTTTGATCCTGAAAACTTTGAACAACATCTCCTCCTAAACCACTGGGCCCATTTCAAAGAAACTTTACAAGAATGTTCCTTTGAATGAAATCTTCTCCTGAACCACTCTGCCAATGCCTGTGAAGCTTTACCAGAATGTTCCTTCGGTATCGCTTTTGGCAATTCGTTCACGAAATTTTGATTGGTCCATAAATATTGGTGTGGCAGGGCGGGACTTATTTCAGCCAAGGACTTTTGAACAACATCTCCCCCTGAACCACTTGGCCGATTTCAATGAAACCAGAACGTTCCTTTGGAGATCATTTTTAAAATTTGTTTGCAAAGTTTTGATTAGCCCATAAATATGGGCGTGGCAGGGCAGGGCTAATTTTGAGTCTCCTCTGTAAATAGTGGGTGGGCAGGGTCTATTATCACTGTTTATTCTTCGAATTATTTTTTCTTTAAACAATTAGGCAAATTTGAATGAAACTATGCCAGAAAATGTCTTGGGTGAGAGCCACTGGCTAAATCGGATTCTGGACAGCGGTTTAGGACCATTTTGGCCCTATTGTTATCATTTTTTTTTCCATAAGTTGCAGGTCTGTATAGCGAATCAGGGGTTTAAGCGTCTCTCGTTGTTGAAATACATTGATTTATATACGCCCGTCAAAAGACGAGACGTTTTATGTGATCACCTGTGGTGGGCGGGAGGCGTGAGCTTCGTTAGTGGCTTGAGGTCACCGTCGCATTCCAACTTATCGGTACTTTCAGTACTTTGATTTCTTACAGTCCTATATTTTTATTTTTTATCCATATGAAACCATTGG
This sequence comes from Fragum whitleyi, assembly GCA_948146395.1. NCBI lineage: Eukaryota > Metazoa > Mollusca > Bivalvia > Cardiida > Cardiidae > Fragum > Fragum whitleyi. Next base: position 64,298,283 of record OX411544.1, read on the forward strand.
TATTCTAACTAGAGGCGCTTGAGCGCCTGATGCCCTCCACAGGCCTGAATATCCTGATAATGATTATAGGATGATAAGGCTGTATAAAACAAGGATCATTCCAGAGTAATTTGTTTGAAATCCAAAAATAAAATTTCAACACTAACAGAATGTTACCGCACAATATAGAGGTCATTTATCTACAAAATTTTGATTGTAGATCTTTTTCATTAAACACCACTATTAGGGTGTTACTTCACAATAAATGTTTGTCATCAAAACAAAATTCTAACTAATGATAATAAGAAGTAAAATATTAAATCCAATATATCTATTCTGCCCAATGCCTTAGAGTGCAATCAACTCAGCTCTTTTTTCCCTACTCTGAACCTCAGTAAGGTCAGTTTACACCACTTAATTGTCCTCTTTGTGCAGTCACCCTTTGTTCTACTAAACTGACCAATTCTCAGGGGGTATCTTAGGCTCCCTATTTCACCTAATGTTTCTTCACATTTGGATTCCAACAAAGCTTATGTTCCTTCTAACCTACAATCTTTACACCTATTAAATTTAATGAGTATAGAAAGAAATATCATTTAGGTGATACCAAAAGTGATCAAATATTCACTTTATAATAAATTATGTTGAAATGTCCTCTGCCAATAAAAAGCCTGCTGTTCATCTAATCAAATATTTTTTGCAGTCTGATAAAACTTCACAGATCTAAAATTACCATAATATTTGGTTGAAATCCATCTGTTTAAACTTTGAAAAAGGTTGTTTTACCCTATATTGGATATTACACTGAATAACATATCAAAAGAAATGAGTTCTGACAATAAAGTACATATTTTGTATCTGATCACAATATTTTTTTGCAGACTGATAAAGGATCACTATAGAATCATTATAGTGAAATTTGGTTAATGTCCATCAGTTAGTTTCTGAGAAAATGATTTTCAAAGTTTTCACTATACAATATATAGAGAAATGACCTCCGCCCATAAAACACTTATTTCTCATCTAATCACAATATATTTTTACAGACTTGTAAAGGATCACCAAAGAATCATTCAAATGAAATTTGGTTGATATCCCTTAGTTTGGTTCTGAATGATTTTCAAATTTTCCACTATATAACATATAGAGAAATGATGGAGCTAAAAATCATTACGCCTCTGGCGTCCTACATACCAAATGTTCCATTAGAAACTACAAAAAAAGATGCTCAAGAGGGCCTCAAACACAAACTAGAGGCGCTTGAGCGCCTAATTCGCTCCACAGGCCTGAATATCCTGATAATGATTATAAGAGGATGATAAGGCTGTTTGAGAAAATCACGATCAATGAATAACATAGAATATTGACCGCTGCCTGTTAAACACATATTTTCCATCCAATCACAATACTTTTGTGCAGTCTGATAATGGGTCACCTAAGGATCATTCCAGTAAAATTTGGATGAAATCCAAATATTAAAATTTTAACACTAACAGAATGTTACTGCACATTATACAATGTACTTTGGCTGCAAAATTTTGATTGTAGATCTTTCCACTTTTCACTAAACACTACTAAAAGGATGTTACTTCACAAAATTGTTTGTCATCAAAACAAAATTCTAACTAATGATGATAAAATGTTAAATATTCAATCCAATATATTTATTTCATTCTGCCCAATGTCTTGGAGTGCAGTCAACTCAACCCTTCTACCCCACTCTAAACCTCAGTAAACATATTTAACACCAATTGTCCTCTTTGTGCAGTCACCCTTTGATCAACTAAACTGACAAATTCTCAGGGGGTATTCTCAGGCTTTACTAATGATTCTATACATTTGGTTTTCAACAAAGGTTTTGTTCCTTCTAATCTGTTATCTTTACACCTATGAAATTTTATAAGTCTAGAAAATTTCATCATCATCCAAAGAGTGATCAAATATTCACCTTATATGTTGAAATGTCCTCCGCCAATAAAATACATGCTTTTCATCTAATTGAAATATCTTTAGCAAACTGTTACCACTTCGCAGAAATAAAATTCCTATGATATTTGGTTGAAATCCATCTGTTTTAACTTTGAGAAAGTTTGTTTTCCCTATATTGGATATTCCACCATTTACATATCTGAAGAATTGACCTCTGCCCATGAAAGACATTGTTACCATTTGATCACAATATTTTTTTATAGACTGATAAAGGATCACTAAAGAATCATTCCTATTAAATTTGGTTGATTTCCATCCATTACATTGTGAGAAAATGATTTTCATAGTATTCACTATGTAACATATAGAGAAATGACCTCCACCCATAAAATACATATTTTTCTTCTAATCACAATATTTTTTTTGTAGACTGATAAAGGATCACTAAAGAATCATTCCATTGAAATTTGGTTGATATCCATTGGTTAGTTTCTGAGAAAATGATTTTCAAAGTTTTCACTAAATAATAATTATATAGTGAAATGGCCTCCGCCGATAAAGTACATATTTTTAATCTGATCACAAAAATTTCTGCTAGACTGATAAAGGGTCACTCAAGGATCATTCTAGTGAAATTTGGTTGATATCCATTGGTTAATTTCTGAGAAAATGATTTTCAAAGTTTCCACTATATAACATATAGTGAAATGACCTCCGCCCATAAAATACATATTTTTCATCTGATCACAAAAATTTTTGGTAGACTGATAAAGGGTCACTCAAGGATCATTCTAGTGAAATTTGGTTGATATCCATTGGTTAGTTTCTGTGAAAAATTACCTATAACCATATATGGAAATTAGCCACGCCCACTACAGCCATGATTTTCATCCAATTAAAATTCTTTGAAGGAATCTGATAGAGAATCACCCAAGGAACATTTCTGTGAAATTTGATTAGAATCCATCCAGTACTTTATGAGGAGAAGATTTTTAAAGTAAAAGATTACGGACGGATGCACGGACGCAAAGACGGACGACGGACACCCAGCCATGACAATAGCCTGCTGGCCGAACCTGCTGGCCATTCGGCCAGTGGAGCTAAAAATCATAAGTATATCCGTACCTCCTCTACTAGAAGGGCCTGTAATTCTTTCTTACAGTCCTGTAGTCTCATTCTGTCTGCGCTGTCTACCACCCAAATTAAACCGTCAGTACTCTCAAAATAATTACGCCAATATGATCGTAATGACTTCTGGCCTCCTACATCCCATATGTTCAGTTTGAAACTACAGAAAAAAAAGTAACATTTACAGTCAAACATCACATTTTCAGAGAACAAATTTTCAAACTATACAACAGCTTCAGCTACAAGGAAAGCTACATTTCATGACAGTGAAACAATCAAGTGTTATTCATGACATGAAACATTAAACAATCTTACATGAAATTTAAACAGATATTCAGTTTTTATAGAGCAAAACCATTTTTGGGACAAATTTTCCTAGAGTGTGTCATTTTGCACTCGATAACTGGGCAACATTATAACATCGTTCTTTGATGGGCACGGCTTAGATTGCAGTTGAATATGCTAAGATGAGCAAAGGCAGGGGATATGTTTTTTGTAATTTAAATTTCACTGGTTTGGAAGTAAAATTATTAAAAACATTTCCAGATAATTCACCGAATAGCATTAAAAAAAATATGATAAAAGCAACTTACTTTCTATGTTCCAGTGTTTTAATGTTGAAACCCAAAGTTGGTGAAATGGTGTCTATATCTTCTCCATTGAACTTCTTCAAAATGGTTGTCTTTCCAGCATTATCTAAACCACTTAATCTAGTTAAGGAATGAAACTTACAGACAAATGTCAAACGAATCAAGGCAGTAGATAATATTCCAGAATATTTTCCGCTTAAGATGATATTAAAAGCAGTTTAAAAAATGTGCATTAAAGGCGCTTATAAAGCCCAAAATGCAATTGAAGGGAAAGGGGGTGGGGTCTCTTTAGCATAATATTTTTCACAGGAGAAAAATAAAAGAGAGTAAATAATTGATTTTTATTTGGTTATGTGTGTTATTCAAAAGAACAAAGGGTTAACAGGAGATTTCTAAAGTAATGAATTAATGTTAAATGAACCTCAAGGCTCGTGTTTGACCCCTAAACCAGAGTTCTGAAGCTCTAAAATCTAAAAAAAATTCCTATTTTGACGCTTAGAAATTTCTCCCAATGGGGGTCATTGTAACCAGTTTGGGAAAATGTTTTAAAATGGTTTTATCCCTTTAGTTTTCTATAATGCACCCTGCATACTATCTTAAATCTAACAAATGAAGTGAATACTGAATATATCTTTACAAAACCTTCCAATTCCTATCAGTGATTTGTTCCCTTTGTGTTTTGATCCCTTTGAAATCAGATGTAACCCCAGAATTTCATTGTAAAGGGCAGGGTTTTAGTGTGACATCAACAAAATAGGGTCTTAAGGACTCAACTTTAGGTATCTTAGGGGTCCTTTCATGAAGTTTGGGAGTCCCTGCTTTAGATGAAGGCTATTTCTATTAAAGCAATAATCTAGCTTTTCTATTCATTTAGAGCTATTCATTGTTTAAATGTTAAGGAAGTGATGGATGTTTGTAACCAAATGGCCATCAACTCCAGAAAAGAATTAAAGACTGTTTGAAATAGTCTTTAATTCCTTTCTGAAGTTGATCCCAAGAGGCTCCATGGGACTCAAATCAGATAGGTTTGAGGGTCCTGGCTTCCTATTTGGGAGTCCAAGACTCACAAAACCTGCATCCCTTAAAACCCTGTAAAGGGGTCCTTGAGTCCTCAGTTTCAGACACTAGCACAAGCCCTGATCCTTAAAACAATCTTATTTGTCAAAAACAGGTCAGGTGAGATAAATTTTATACACTATGTTTCAGGTACTCTTTAAAAACATTCCATTCCTGAGTAAAATCTTAAGGCACTCAAAGATCAGACATGATTTTCCTTCTTGAAAAACAGAGTTTTAGTGTGATTTCAACAAAACAGGGTCCAGAGGACCAGATAATTGGGATCTTAAGGGTCTTTTCTTAAAGTTTGGGAGTCCCAGCTTAAGATTTAGACTATTTATTTTAAGTACTTGACTTGTTTTTATATAATTTTCGAGCTATTTCCTGGTAAAAAGTAAAGAAATTATTGAATATATCTTGACTATTTGAGGCTCAACTTCAGGAAATTGAAGACTGTTTTATACAGTCTTCAATTCTTCTCTGAAGTTGATCCCAAAAGTGTCATTAGGACTCTCATTAGATAGTTTTGAGGGTCCTGGCTCCTTATGAGGGTCTAAGACTCGCAAAACCTGCATCCCTTAAAACCCTGGAAGAAACATTACAAAGAGACATTTATCCAACCAGTTGTATTGACCTACCATGGTTAACTGTATAAGTCTATGTTATTTTAGCCAGAGGTACAGATTAGAGGGTGTAATGCCAAGCTAAAAATCCTTTATTTCTTAATGAATGCCTATGTTGTGGGCACTCATGTTAATTCTCTCAGTGAGATGATTCCAATGGGTACCCGTAATGTAGGATTTTTGTGAGTATTATTAATATTCATTCAATTTGAAATCGAAAATACCCCTATCTGTAGCTCTATATAGTCACTATATTGTCCATTTTAGTCTTTTGAAAAGTGCACAGTATCTCAATAGTTTTTTTTAACAGTGAATATCTGCATATACTTCTACTTCTATACTTCTATATTGTACTGCTTGACAATCTCGTAAGATTATGATTAGCAAGCGCGTTGTCTGGGACGTTGTTAGTTAAAGTTGGTTAAAAAGTGAATTGGTTATGGTTAGTTTTAAAGTACAGTAAAAGATTTTATATACAGATTAAAACACTCGTTTGTTGACTAGAAACTGTAGAACGGATCCAGCCTCTCAGTAAAGATGGTAAGACTGGGGCTGGACTGCGTGCTGTAAGGTAGACTGTTCCATAAGCGGATTGACTTTGGAAAGAAAGAGTATGCATGTTGTTGGGTTCTTGAATAGGGAATGAGGCAGTTTAGGTTTCTTGTAATGGTATACATATACCAGGGGTGTGGAATTCCTATGACCGACTAGTCGGACAGGTTTTTTTTTTTTACCAGGGGTTAAGTTCTTTTTTCTATGCCACTTGTATGTGGACATGTAAATACCCGGACAAATATAAGAAAGGTACTTAGCAGGTCTTAAAGATTGATTGTGATCACACATGCAGATCAGGCTATTTTCCTTTGATTGGCGCAGATTCTAGGTGTTTACAGCAGAGTAAAAGACTAACAATTTCAACCAAGAGGCCTTGATTTGTAGTATTGTGCAATTGGTTTAAAACTACAATCGATAATTGTTTTTTACTAAGTAGTCCTGACTACTTATTAAATTTACTTGTTTAATCGGGTCCTATTACAGGTGGTTTCTGTTAGTCATCAACTGTTATCAGGGAGAATTAAATACTTTAAGTTGTGTGACAATACTCAAGGACGGGCGATACATGAAGTATTCAAGAGGGAGATGCACGAAATATACAAAAATAACACAAGAGGTTTGCGGGAGGGGTGCCCCTGTAGCTTTTTTTCATTTTTCACGTGGAAATCCTATCTAAAATATGAAAACGAGTACATAAATTGTTTATTCAAATGTCATTTACAGAAATCGTTGATTTCCTATTGTCAATAGAAATGAATAGAATAAATCTTCAATTATCCGGAGCATGTTTTATCCGAATACTAGTTGACTTATCCAGATATCAATTTTAAAGCTTTAACATTTTGGTAAGGCTTCAAAGGATACAGCATGAGTAATCTGACTTCCTTTTCTTTCTGTTTCATCTTCTTCAGAATCGTCAATAAGCCCATGTCGTTTGATTTAGCCGAAATGAATAGAAATCTGCTCCCCGATTCCCGAAAACAAATGATAGAATTGAACTTTTTTTTTACAAAATGTGTAGACTGGAATTTATAAGTGTTTTACCGAACGGTGTAATTTGTAATTACCCTAAAATAGTAAATCAATCTAAATGATTGACGTTACACGCTTTACTGATTCCGACTTTACATTATTAGATATACGTTTTTTTGCCGGGGTATTTGACGATTTACTTGGAGTGACCTCACTGGAATTTACTTCCGGAGGTCGTTGTATGGTAAAAGTAGATCTTAACGAAAAAATAGTGCGGCTTGAAAATGGCATTTTGAAGTGGAGAACAGTGATCCACGTGCATATTTATTTGATTTGATTTAGTCTTGCATCTCTTCTTTAATATAAGGCTTGGTTCGATCTTTTTTGTGCACGATTTCCTTTCCGGGAGGACGGATGAGCGACGGTGGGCGTGCCCGAACTAACTGACCTCTTCATAGGTGGAAAAAAAGACGGTTCCTTTACTCTGGCTTGAATAGCCCAAAAGTTAAACCTAAAAGATCCAGTTATTTTAGTCTCAAATGATAGAAAAATGAATGTAGATGAAGCGCTGGTGACGTAATATATAAACGCATTGTTGTGGAATGCGCTGCAGCACCTGAAAGTTGAGCAATTTTATATAGAACAAAGAAGGCCAAAATCGGGTGGGGTCTGACCACTTCCAGCTGAAAAAAAATGTCAGCTGAAAAAAAATGTTACTTTTTGGATATAAAGAAGAAATCTTTTATTTTAAACACGAGCTCGATTAAAGTTGTTTTTATTCATTATACGTATTTATATTTTTATAAGGTTCACGTAAAGTGTAAGGGCACTTCATTTGCAAGAAAAAGCAGTAACTCCAGGTATATTATGTATCAAAATGAAGCTATTTATGAGCACAAACAGTTAAGCAACATAAGACTGCCATAGCTATAGCGGTATATCCAGAACATTGTGGGAAAGGGTCATTTTGTACAGAATAAGCAACTGCCTAACTGTTTGATAAAATTGCCTCATATTTTAACATAATTATACAGTCTTAAGTACTACCCAGGTACTACTACAACCGGCGTCGATATAAAACGCGGCCCAAATCGTAGCCGAAATTATTTTGACTTATCTTATTAACACATATGTCATATATGTCATTGTAAAGTTGTAAACGTGTAGATCTATGTAAAGTATGGTATGTTTTCACAACATACATGTATATGGAAGTTAATATACCAGTAAGGTTGTTTCGCAATATACCGAATTCTATTTCACAAAATGATAAATATATAGTTCTTTGTTATAGATCATTGACTTAAAACAACTATAATTTTACATAAATCTAAAAAAAATATGTTACAATATTATGGTGTGAGGTTGCACCATACCTAACATCTATACAGGTTTGACATGTATGTTGGCAAGATAAATGGAAATTGGTTGTTTCAAAAGAGCCTTTTTAGACTGAGTTTTATATATAAGGTTGTGGTAGTACGTAGTCGGAACATTAGTCTACAATTTGATCAAATTTATGCAAATCTTATCCAGCCGTAATGAAGTTGTAGGTTTTGAACAAAATATCCCTTTTCCAAAATGGTTTGGATATTCTGTTATGAGATGGCGCCTTTAATGTTGTGCAACTGCTTGTGGTTATCTACAGCTTCAATTTGATATGTTGCTTAGCTTAGCTATGCAAACTGACTTTTTTTGTAAGAGGCAGCAGCATTAAATTTGGTTCAAAAACCTTTCACAATATTGTAAATAGATTAACAAGTATCGATGGAGACAGTTTTCCGCCTCGAATTAAAGTGGTACAGGTTCACACACACAAACAAGGTGCCAAATTGTCACAAGATACGCCCGTCACACTGCTTAGTATTAACTGGGGGTTTGAATAGAACTGAGGTTATTTTGAATGAATATTTTTTGCACCCATGTAGTTTCATTATCCTAGCTATTATACTTTTACAGATATACTCCGGACAAGATTCAAGTCTGAAAAACGACAAAGGGCAATAACTCAAAAAATAGGCCAGGTAGAATTATGGTTATTGTACACTGCACTACCCCTTGGTTAGATCTATACACCCATGCAGTTTCATGATCCTAGCTATTATACTTGTAGAGATATACTCCGGACAAGATTCAAGTCTGAAAAACAACAAAGGGCAATAACTCAAAAAATAGGCCAGGTAGAGTTATGGTTCTTGTGCACTGCACCTCCCCTTGGTGAGATCTATACACCCATGAAGTTTCATGATTCTAGCTATAATACTTTTACAGATATACTCCGGACAAGATTCAATTCTGAAAAACAACAAAGGGCAATAACTCAAAAAATAGGCCAGGTAGAGTTATGGTTCTTGTGCACTGCACTCCCCCTTGGTGAGATCTATACACCCATGAAGTTTCATGATCCTAGCTATTATACTTTAAGAGATATACTCCGGACAATATTCTAGTATGAAAAACAACAAAGGGCAATAACTCAAAAAATAGGCCAGGTAGAGTTATGGTTCTTGTGCACTGCACTCCCCCTTGGTGAGATCTATACACCCATGAAGTTTCATGATCCTAGCTATTATACTTTAAGAGATATACTCCGGACAAGATTCTAGTATGAAAAACAACAAAGGGCAATAACTCAAAAAATAGGCCAGGTAGAGTTATGGTTCTTGTGCACTGCACTCCCCCTTGGTGAGGTCTATACACCCATGAAGTTTCATGATCCTAGCTATAATACTTTAAGAGATATACTCCGGACAAGATTCAAGTCTGAAAAACAACAAAGGGCAATAACTCAAAAAATAGGCCAGGAAGAGTTATGGTTCTTGTGCACTGCACTCCGCAATGATGAGAAGAATATAATTGCCAAGTTTGAAGTCAATCGGACTTCAAGTGACAGAGTTATGCTCCGGACAAAGAAGTGGACGCCGCCGGACGCCCGGACGCCCGGACGCCCGGACAACCGGACGCCGGACGCCACGGGTGATCCCATAATACGTCCCGTCTTCGACGGGCGTATAAAAAGTATTGAGTATAGTTTAGTATAGCAGTAATCGTACGTGTTCGATTTTCGTTCAGCGAGCAGCGTGAGGTAACTTGTTTTGCTTGTCATAATTTAGATAGTCAGAAGATATTTGGTGTTCGGATTGAAAGGTAAATGCTTTTTATATAAGAACCATATATTTATACCCCACCCGACTGAATTCTACAAGGAACATTGTTCTGTCCATATGTTGTCCTTCCGTCCGTCAGTAAATGCGTTCGTTCTTTCCTGTTCTGTATGTCCGTGCCTAGTGGTAGTTGTATGTCTCCGAAAGATGGGCCATATGGTTTTTGCCCAGTCAGTTAGTCCGTTTTAGCTCCCCCCCCAAACGCACACCATATTTACATTGTTCACAGCATTTGATTGATTTGTGATCATAGAGTTTCAACATTTCACATGTGCAATGCTTTTGACAAGACCGGCCTTTCTGTAGTTATAAACTCAAGGCCAACATTCAGGGTCTTTGTTATATCTTTAAAATAATAAAATGATGAAATATGCTAAAAGGTCTTCAAAGATAAGCATGTACCTTTTTTTAGATTGTTTAAAAGATTTGTTTTAGACTGGAGAGCGTTTCTGACACTCGCAGAATGGAAAATGTCTCCTCGATGTTTGATCTGTAATTATTACAGATCAATATCAGTTCAGTATCTTAAAGACACATTACACATTAAAGTTCGTCATTTTGGACCAGATGGGTATGAAAAGAGTACTAAACAATGGATAGGCGATACAGAAACTTTGTTGTGTTTATTGTTGGGTGGAGTATTCTGAAAAGTGCTGACTTTCAACGGAAGTTATCAATACCGTAGCGTCATATTGACGTCGTTACCGTGCGCCGGTACCAAATGACTACATGTTTTAGAATGGTTGCTACAGTTGACCAACTAAGTGGATTTCAGCCAAATTTACATGACAAAAAGAAAAATGCTGGAATTTAATTACAGTGTAGTTTTCTTTTCAAAGTATGTGAAATCACGATTTCTGTTACGCAGGTCTACGTAATCTTTGATTCACCCTCGTTTATACGTAAAAGCAAGGCTCAACCCTTTGACTGCCGGAATGTGGAGCGTTTGCGTCGGGGCATAGAAAATCCAAATTCGGACGCATTCATAACTCATGATTTCTGTGACAGATCAGTTTCAGGCCGGAAAAGAACCCACTGAGAGAGTTTGATTAAGAAACCAGCATGATAAGCCATTCCAAACCAAATCAGCTTGGGTTAACCAATCAGTCAACCTCCAACCCCTGACAGTTTTCCGGCGTTACATTTAAAGATTGGAATGAATTCAGCGAAGGCAGTGTTTGTTTGTTTGTTTGTTTAAACACCATTTTAACAGTACTTTAGTCATATTGCGGCTTCGACTTTCGAGCATATGATCAGGCATTTACGACCAGTTGTTTTCCCCATACAGGTGGGCCACCTAAACGTTGTAACTCCCTCTTATTAAAGCTGTAATCACAACGTTTAATTCGCCCGCTTCTGAAACTGTTTTGTGAGTGTTTTGATTATTCAATCAATTATTTGCTCCGTGAATTGCGCTATGACTGTGGCGACGAATTAGGTGTGTTCTAGGTTATAAATAACCTGACAGAAAAATAATAATGGATTGTGATTAGAAATAAGAAGCAATGAGATTTTTTATTTAGATAAGTGTATTAATAATAAATATCCAACAAACTTAGACACCATTGCCAGTTCTTTTATAGCCCACGGTGACTATAACTGAAATATCGAGGTTTCAGCTCAAGATTGTACTAAGTGTCTATTTGATATAAAGACACTTAGTGCTGTCTTGCGCTGAACCATTGATATACTTGTGAAATGAATCACAGACACAAAATTCACCTTAAGACACTCGACTCGTGATAGTTACGCAAGAAATGAATTTTAACAGTGTTAACCGAGTTTTCCTAATGATTTCATTAGAAAACCTTGGTCAACATTGTGAAAGATAACGAGTTCCGGAATGGTGCGGAACTATTACGGATCCGCTGCCTTAAGTCTGAATTTTTGGAACAAAACAGCGAAAAATTGATTAATTTATTGAATGGGGATAAACGTCTTGTTTCATGAACAATTTTTCTGTCATATTTCGGCGGCTGGAGCACCTAACCATGACTTCTCGGTTATTCACTCACTAGTACAAGCTAGTACCACGCCATCATTTTCGAGCCTCCATCTACTCTTCCCATACAGGTTCAGGATAACCACAAGGGCGTAACTCCTATTACGCAATTTACGCAAGTGCGTAAAAGATATAATCCTCTGTTGAAAAATATTTTTGATGAATTATCATAACATCGAAACTACAGCTTATTCAAGCTCTAGTTACGATTTTTTTGATTATTCACCAAGGCTCAAATCAAAAATAGGTAGCTGACGGAGGGCATTTATGTTTTCTCACATTCCACATATCGCCTTTATCCTATATATTCCTCGGTGATCGCCTTTTGACTGCGTAATAATTACACAATCCTAGTTACGCCTACGAGGTTACCAACCCATTGGTGGGAGGCAAATGTCAAAAAGGATTTGTGGAGTAGTCGAGGATCGTACCCTTAAAACATGATTTTTTGGTCAAATTCTGAGTTTTTAGTCAAATGAGCGACCAACAGTTACTGTGCTATCATTGCTATGGGGAAGGAAAAACAGTGAGCAAATAATGTCAAAAAGATTTAGAGGATATTGAATGAGTGGCCATGAAATACCGAATTTTAAAACGAGTCATCTGTTTTAGATGACGAGTTTAATACATTCTGTATTTGATGAGCACAGATTTGATATTCTATTTATACTATGACTCGTATTTGGTGACAAAACAAGAAAACTACGATATTTATCGATTCATATTATTCTGCGAAACATTATAACGCCATTTGCGAAATGACGTAAGCACAATTATTATGACGTCATTTTCCTAACAAAAATTGTAACGTTGTTCTTCGTTACTAGCTTATTTGCATAGTTATTCCACTAGTGTAATAATACTCGTGTAATATCAAAAATACTCGACGGGGTTATTTCACTCCAGCGACGTAGGTCATATTTTAATCCGCTGATATAGCGACGTAGAATGTCATAGGCTGTTCTCTTGAAAAAATAAATAAATAAATAAATAAATAAATAAAAAAAAGTTCAAATGATTTCGAATTATTTCACCACTTTTATTTGTCAATTGTTTGTTTGTTATGTTTGAATGAGGTTTTACGCCGATTGCAACAATCTTACAGTTATATCGCGGCTGCTGGAGCACCTTACATTTGATTCTTGGTATTTCTGTCACTGGTAACGTTAGTACCACTTCATTCTTTCCTAGCCCCCCAGCTGCTATCTCACATAAGTCTACGGTTATTAACCCTTTGCTGTTTTATCCCTGCTTTCTACGTGCCTGTGATTTTATGATTGAGAAAACATTGTGAAAAAAGAAGAAATTGCTTCTGACAAGCAATTTCTTCTTTTTCCACACTATTTTCTACCCTACTGGATGGTTATTTTTCAAATTGAATCCACTTCAAATTTTCGTCTGCAAAATCTTTGAATTTGGACAGGTCCAAAATTTTGAAAAAACAGGAAAGGGTTAATCCATTGTGAGAGACAGGTAGTCGGGAAGGATGAGTGCCGACATCGGGGATTGTACCCGTGAACTCTAATTTGACATACGAAGAACTACCAACTGCGTTATGACGGCGATTCTAATGTTCAGAGTCTCAGCAGGGATCGACACTAACACCAGTCCTTGGGCCCGAGACCTGTGGATTTTAGGGAGGACTGGTAGATGTTACCGCGTCGGCCTGCAAATCGTAAGGTTCTAGGTTCGATCCCCGACGGCGGCGCTCGTCCTTCCTAACTATTCATTCTGAAACAGGGCTTCTTGAAGTAAGTCATAGTTATGGCAGTATTTTAAAAATTTAAAAATGTCAGTCTCAGGAGTAAATTATTTAGTACTGCCACTCTGCAAATGAGACAAGAGCGTATACATCGCTATTTCGTAATCGTTGAAATGACGTCATAAAATGTATACATGTGATGCAGTCAATATACAAACGGGGTTACAAAGTTTCACAGTAAAACTTTTAACGATAAATTTCTGATATTTTCGCATTTAAAATCGCAAATATTGGGGTTTTGTTATTAACATCAAATTCGTGATAATCAAATACTGAATCTGTTGAACTCGTCATCTATTTGAACTCGAAAATGCCCCGTATTTTGTATTATTTACAGACGACTCGTTAAATAAATTCGCTATTTAATGACTTGTCATCTAAGATCTTTTAATGTTATACTAATGAAAAGAAACAAAAGCTGGTATCAAATAATATTAAACTCTTATTTTCAAAGTTCAGAGTGCGTTCAAAGTCTCACCAGGGGTCGACACTAACACCAGTCCTTGAACCTTAGACCTGTGGATTTTAGGGAGGACTGATTGATGTTATCATGCTGCAGGTCCTTTAGGCCTGTACTAAATTGCAGTACTTATTATTTCAAATCTGTCCAGTTTTGATAAATGATTGCCTTTCCCATTCTTATATTTGCATTTCCAAATGGAAAACATTGTAGAAAAAGAAGAAATTGCGTGTCAAAAGCAATTTCTTCTTTTCCAACAATGTTTTTTGTAATTTATCGAATGAATTGCTAAAAATCAAACATGATTTTAATGCAGGACTTGTTGATATCAGAAAGGACCTGTAATATTGAGGGCTAACAGGTCCCTCAGGCTGGTGTCAAAAAGTAGTAAGTATCAAACCCTGAGAGTCACATTCATGGTGACTGCCTCGATGGTATGGTGGTATTCTCGCTAGACTCCTGATCTGGGGGTCTCGTTGCAATCGAACTGAGATGATTAAGTACAAACTAACCAGAATATAGTAACTTCGTTGGAGGGGATATTTGGTTTGTATGCGGAGTAGTTGGAATCTTAATCGCATAATTACAGTAGCTAGTATTACAATAATAATAAAAAATGCCGTTTTTCGTCTCTACACCGTCTCCATGATATTCCGAAAGGCAAAGGTGAACCGAGGTAACTGAAAAAAGGGAAAAAAAAGAAAAAGAAAATGTGACCCGTTACGCGAAAGGGACATTCTAGCTATTTGAAAAAGAGATCGATTCTAGTACATGTTAATAAACAGCCACATCTCAAAATAAAAATAGATCATTAGATTGATCATTATAGATTATAAAATCAGTAAATTGCGAAAACATTCGACCGAAGTCAGTCTGCGCAGTCCGCGCAGTCTGACTAGGGTCGACATTTTCCGCACAAGCCAGATGGTTTTTTTTGAGTGATGGGTCACAACAGTGCCTGTGCTAGACATTTCCAACAATTTCAAGTATGCGTGATGAAAAGACATTGAGCTGACTAGACAGCAACACAATGCATTAAGAATATTCTCGGCTGGAATGGGGTCATGTCTTTACCTACAAACAGAAAGCATTGTGAAAACTAGTGGCCAGACTGTGCAGGTTCGCATCGACCTTTTTCTTTGAAAATTCATTGTCTCTGCTATTAATTATGACCACACATCCATGAAAGCGAAGACTTGTCTCTTCATCTCTACATGTCTCGAGGAGAAGATTCTAATGGGTTCGAACATCATAGAATTCAGAAAGAATATGTGACAATCTTTTCGATTAACAATATATGATATGATATGATATGATATGATATGATATGATATGATATGATATGACATGATATAACATGATATAGGCCTAATATAATATGATATGATATAATATGATGTAATATAATATAATATAATATAATATAATATAATATAATATGATATAATATAATATAATATAATATAATATAATATAATATAATATAATATAATATAATATATTATAATATATTATAATATGATATGATATTATATAATATGATGTAATAATATATAATATATCATATAATATAATTAAACATAATATGATATAAAATAATGAAATAGATATAACTCGTGAATATAATATGATATAATATTACTGTACTTACATGGATTCCTCATTATACTACATGACGCACAATAACACTTTGTCTGAACAAAGCCCATATACGTATGAAAGCATACCAGTCCGTCTGGAAAAAAGAATGAAAAAAAAACCCCTGATTATTTCTTGTCATGCCGAACTGGAATATTCTTGCTTTAACAGGAGGAATAGACTAAGATCAGACTGTCCTCATGTACATCACGTACACCATGTCTTTTCCTATTGAAATCAGAAAAGTTTAAAAATACGAGGGTTGCCCGGAAAGTTCGTAGACAGTCTGAAATTATAATTATTTACTTTCCTTTTATTAATAATCTTATGTTAATCGCCACCCTAATTATCGGTGACTTCATACCCTAACAAAAATGTTCTAAATCTTTATTGACATATAAATGGCAGTTGCTTTAGCAACCCAACCTAGCGGTACCTGGGGCCTGTTTCATCAAAAGATTTAAGACGTATTTTTGTCTTAGCTATGACTTACCACATGTTTAGTTAAAAAATCATGTATCACCTATATATCAATATCTATGTAAAGTGATTATTATTGTAACTGTTTCAAAAGCCATCAGTAAGACAAAATTATGTCCTAAATGTTTTGATGAAACTGGCCCCCGGAGCGCGTCGAAATTTTTAACTTTTAACCATAACGATTGAACACTTAAACAACTTTTTCAACAGTTATATCTTTTGGAAATATCAAAATCAACACGTATTTATTGTGCCCAATTTATGAGTATTATCTGGTATACTCCAACTCCGTATTTTCGCGGACGTCATATTTTCGCGGCAATCGAATTTTAGAATAACGCTTGCTTTGTTGGTTGTGAATTGATGCATATTTTGTGAACAAACCCTACACATGTCTACCAAATTCAGAAAATCAACAATGTCTTGAATTTTTGATATGTAATTAATCAAAATATCAATGCATTCAAAATCGGCATCGAGTTCCATCATTCAGCCACCCCCTTTCCAAATTACCTCCATTTTCCTGTTTTAAAATCGTAAACAAAATGCAACTTTGACCGATACATGGTGCATAGACACCAAAGAATGTAAAAGTATGGGAAAATCGAATGTTTGGACCTTTATATATTCTTTAAGGAAAGATTTTGTCAACTACCGTGGAAATATGACGTCCTGACTCAATATGGTGCTCATGACGGTGGTCAACACCCAGAAGCATTTTCAGCTAATAATTTCCTAGTTTTACCCTTAAAATTCTGCTGATTGACAGATCAAGGAACAGGCTTGTAATGCATATTATTTTTGTTTTTGATTTGTTTTTCATTCGAATCCAATTCACAATTGTCTAGTTTGTACCGTGAAAATACGAAGAACCATGGTAATATTTTCAAGGTGATAGCTTCAAAAATACTCGAATGAATGAAAAATATTATAGTAAATCGTGTGTGAAATGTAACGGAAAATGACGCCGTCAGACTGTCCGGCGGAGTAGCCTCTAATCGGCATTTTACTATAGAATCCTGGAAACGCGAAGTAGTATATCTCTGGACCCTTTATAACAACTTCAGGAACAAATTGCAAATCATTCTCAACCCATGGTATTTTTCGGTTGAAAATTTCCATAAAAAACTAGTAATATTTTTTTATTGGCAAAAGTGATTTAATGCGAGGTCTGCGTTTTAGATGGGAACATCATTATGAGGAAAGAAAAAAATTGATAGTGGTTGAAGAGTCGTTCTGCAGAACTAATTGAAATGTTGAAATAGAGGATAATCAATAACACTTTATGAGTTGATTTATTTTGTATTTATTATTTTTTATTTTTTATTATCATTTTGATAGAAAAACATCATTTAGATCAATTAAACAATACAGACACATGAGTTTTGCGCGTTTTTGGTATGAATTTTAAGAAAACGAACGTTACAAGACTACTGTAATCCGGAATACATACGACCTTAGTTTGTCTCAGATACCAGTATTGGTTGAAGCATTTATGATAAATTTGTGGTATCTTCAAATTCAGTCGATTTCTCTCATTTGTGGATTAATGTAAGAAGTTGCAAAACAAAGCGACAAAAGTCGGCGTTCATTTTTTCATTGGTCATAAGCAATTCACATTTTTTTTCTAAAAGTGGAAGATGCTTGCTTTTTTATAAACATGACATAATACAACTGGTAGATTGAAATATATGCAAACCATCGATAAAAAACCTGTAATTGGTACTTTAATAGATTCGATTAAAAGTAGCCGTATTCTTATGTTGACGTCAGATTGTGGGTTATTTCATTTTGTGCTGCGCGAAAACTATCATGCCTTTACAAAATTCCATGTAATTTCGTTATTTATTAGTGAATGTCCTTGAAAGCTTACATAACGGCTCTTTGAATAATATTGAATGTTGGCGTGTAATATTAAAACCCTAGATATACTGTTGTTATGTACTAGACGATGTCTACGAACTTTCCGGATAACCCTCGAATATATTTTCATAATAGATACTAAAACACAATTTATGCTTTCTGTCCTTCCAGTACTTTGGTTTTAAGTCTATTTTTTCTAATTTATAAACATTTTAGCACAGAATGACAAGGGTTAAAATTTAGGGCTCGTGTTTTACCCTTAAACCAGGGCATTTAAAACACAATTTAATAAAAAACATTGGTCAAATTATTGACATGTTGAAAAGAAAAATAAATCGAGTATATATTTACTTTTCATGACACCAATTACATTGAATTTGAGTGACGTAAATTTTGTCGTGCGAGTGGTTTGAAATTGAAATCAATAACTATATTATCTTTTTCTTAACATCGAAATAACCAAAAACTGGAAAGTACCTCGAACGCATGTGTAGTGATTTTGGTCAATCTTTAATTGTGTAATTCGGTTTCTGGTGGCACTTCTGTCATTTCGCTTGAACACGAAAATTCTTTATAATGCACTTATTCTTTATAATATCTCAATTTGCTAAGAAAAACGCTACATATAAAACAGATGCTTATGACGTCATACTAAGCCATGCGATGCGAAATGACGCGCTTTGATGATTGCGAACTCATTATGCCCGAGGTCCATGCCGTTAAATCGCCCTGGGTTACAGTTAACAACATTGTGAAATTGACAAGATGAATGATCTTGGAATGATTTAGGAATGAAATTGAAAGAGTGTGTGGAGCGAGTTTTGAGTGAATTTAATGGGAGGTAATCCTATATCGTAAATTTTGTTCAAGATGAACAAAATTTGCGTTATTGATTATCCCCCTTTCATAAAAAATACATTCAAGTTTTATACATGGCTTCCTATATCTTCAAGAACCTATGGGACGCTAATAATTTGAATAATGTTAGTGAAATCGCGATTTTTCTCAATCAAAAATTTTTTTGAATGACGTTGGTTATTCTTTATTTTTCAATGGGTTTGAACGTTTTTATACGCCGCCGGAGGCGGACGTATATTGGCGTCATCTTCTCCGTCTGTCCGTCCGTCCATCCGTCCGTCCATCCGTCCATCCGTCCGTCCGTACGTCCGTCCACTTTTCTTGTCAACGCAACTCCTCCTAAGTTTCTGGTTGGATCTTCATGAAACTTGGTCAATGTTATCACCTCAATTGGTAGATGTGCATGAAGGAAGGATTTTACGGTTCGTTGATTTTTGCCTGAGTTATGCCCCTTAATAACTTAGTCTCTGGGTCCACTTTTCTTGTCAACGCAACTCCTCCTAAGTTTCTGGATGGATCTTCTTGAAACTTGGTCAATGTTATCACCTCAATTGGTAGATGTGCATGAAGGAAGGATTTTATGGTTCGTTGATTTTTGCCTGAGTTATGCCCCTTAATAACTTAGTCTCTGGGTCCACTTTTCTTGTCAACGCAACTCCTCCTAAGTTTCTGGCTGGATCTTCTTTAAACTTGTTCAATGTTATCACCTCAATTGGTAGATATGCATGAAGGAAGGATTTTATGGTTCGTTGATTTTTGCCTGAGTTATGCCCCTTAATAACTTAATCTCTGGGTCAACTTTTCTTGTCAACGCAACTCCTCCTAAGTTTCTGGCTGGATCTTCTTGAAACTTGGTCAATGTTATCACCTCAATTGGTAGATGTGCATGAAGGAAGGATTTTATGGTAGGTTGATTTTTGCCTGAGTTACGCCCCTTTAAAACTTAGTCTCTTCGGCTTATTGCCTCAGTTATGCCCCCTGAAAATTTAGTCTCTGGGGGCTTATTGAAATTGCAGCCTTGTGAATGCAACTCTTCCTAAGTTTCTGGCTGGATCTAAATGAAGCTTGGTGGATGTTTTAACTGAAATTGATGGATGAGCATGAAGTAAGGATTTTATGGTTCATTAATTTTACCATAAATTATGCCCCATTAAAACTTAGTATCTAAGGCTTATTGAAATTGCAGCTTTTTGAACGCAACTCCTCCTTACTTTTTGTCTTTATTTAAATGAAACTTGGTCATTTTTAATTTGGTTTTGTCAACATAAGTAGTGTCTACAATTATTATTGTGAAACAGCAGCAAAGTGGCGGCGTATTTTGTGACGATGGCACTCTTGTTAAATGGTTTGAGTGAGTCTTTGGAATGAATGAATGGATTGTTGAATGAGCGATTTAGAATGGTTTTTATTGAGGTGAATGTCAATTTCACGATGTAAATAACTGTAACCGATTGGGGAAAAAGATCAACGTGTTATCCGCCACTGTTTTCAAACCGATGGTTTGCTCAACGACTATACACTTAACCCACAATCATCGAGTTACATGTCGGCTGTTAACACGTTGGCGCCCCACGCAGCCACAGCATATTGGCTTCCAACTCTCATGTGTACCCATTTAAATACCTGGGTGAAGAGGAGCAACGTGGAGTTAATTTCTTGCTCAGAAAAATTCCCGTTGTCTGGTCGGGATTCGATCCCGGAACCTTCTGATACCAAAGCCAACGTCCTAACCACTGGACCACGGACTCCACGTCTGGTTCTCGAACAACCAAATTTTGGGGGGAAATTGTGCGTTTATTTCTTATAGTGGCCAATACGAACCGTTTGTATCATTTAAATGTTTTAAGGTTAATAACTGATATACGTTAGATGAGACTTGGCTTTTTATAGTGCAAGAATTCTTTGATTGGATTTTTTGTCTGATTTTGGGAGGAACCTCGGAGGCATTTGTATGAAAATTTATATTGATAATAAAAACTTATGGACTGTTTTAGCACCAAAACCTACTCACGAAAAAAATGGAATATTTGGATTTTGAAAAAATTTTCTCGCGTTCGTCCCATCTTAAACAACGCAATGCGCAACCCATTTAAACAACTTAGCCTAGATTTGATAGAAGTGGTATTTTTTCTTTAACGTGGAACCCATTTTCACCCAAAGACATCAAATGTCTCATAATTTTCCACAAATCTTAATACCGCAACGTTTCTTTGTTGTTCATATATTTGTATTTTTCTCTCAAATAGACATTTTTGTATCGAACACAACAGGTGCAAGCTCGTTATGGTAATACCTCGCGCAATCGGAAATGTCATCAAAGAAGAGTAATCAATCTTCAAGTCAAACTATTGGGCTTTTCGTAGATGGTGAAAATTTTTGAGAAGTAAAAAGCTGCAGAGAAATTCAACCATTTTTGGGCATGAAGGCATCAAATCTAGTTTCAAACTTACCCTCACCTTCAAAACCCTATGAGAGCCAAGGTGTATTGTCTAGTAAGTTTTCATCTTTGCTGGTTAAGGAAAATAAAATGTTAAAGTATTTCAGTAATATTTTGTGATCTACAAAAGCAACAGTTTAAGATGGTATCAACCCGAGATTTGTTGTTGATGCTTCATCATACATGCGTGTGATAAGGTTTTTAGTTTTATACCTCAACCAAATCAACAAATATTTTCTTCATTTCTTATAATTTAATATCATGAAGCAAAAATGGAAAGTTTTTGTCTGTATAGAAACATATTCCACTTCTTTTTGTGGAAGCTTACAAAACAACATCTTGTCGAACAAAGGGTTGCGATCATTTTGCTTGCATTCGAGAAGAAGCTATCGATTCGACACCCCTTGACTTGTGAAGATGACAAAACAACTGCATATTCAAAATCGTTTCAATTGGGGAAATAAAAAACCAACTTTTCAGCCAATCAGAACACACGATTACTGATGGACCCAACTTAAATTTAATTATTCACTTATTGCTTATTGCTATGTCGTTAGTTTGACACAATGTCATTAAGACAACGCGTGTTCTTTGTGGTATAAAAGATGGTTTTACCAAGCTATCTTTTTATTTAAAGTGAATTTTTTATTACATATTATCTCAATGATTTAGGCAATTCTAACCTTTGTTGAATAACTGTCTGTCATTATAAGTAGTTGCCGGTTATTGGTTGTCTGCTATCGCGATAAAATGTACATTCGAGAAGGAAAGGTTTACTTGACTAAATCTTCCCAGAAACGACATAATGATGTGTGGTGTCCGTGGCCCAGAGGACGCGCGTCGGCCCCTTGACCCAGATGTCCCGAGACCGATTCCCGGGAGCGGCTATCGATCTGGGTTCTTTCATTGGCCCACGAGTACTGGTTAATTTCCAGGAAGCGTAATCGAGAGGAATTAATCTAAATGTGACTGGAATGTTGATATTTTTGCGCAGTAACACTGGTGAACGTAAACGTCCACCAAAACTGTAGGCCTATTTGATTTACTATTATGTCGTTGGTTTAAACATATTTATTTTACATCGATTAGGAAACAAATTTTTCGAAAATATTCTCAAATTTTAGTAAAATACAATTAACTTTTGTCTTTCTTGTCTGCCATCTTCAAATCAAGAATAAATGTAACAATAGATGAGAGTTGTCACTAGCCTGGTATTTAGAAGGCATAAAACCACTTACAAATGTTTACTTAATATGGCCTAAAACTCTTTCCTAAGATTCTCATGTCACATGGGCCAAGAAATGCTTCAATTTCCATTTAATAATTCGATTTTGCTGCCATCTTGACTACCATACTAGGAGTGACCTCACTGGAATTCACTACGGATATAAAAGTAGATCTTTAAGAAAAAATAGTGCGGCTTAAAAATGACATTTTGAAGTAGAGAATAGTGATCCACATGCATATTTATTTGATTTTTGCTAGTTTTGAATCTCTTCTTTAATACAACGCTTGGTTCTATATTTTTTGTTTACAACGGATAAGTGACGAGGGGCGTACCCGAACTAACTGTCCTATTCATGGATGGGAAAAGGACGGTGCCTTTTCTCTCGCTTAAATAGACAAAAACAAAACCTGATTTGACCCAGTCTTTTTAGTCTCAAAAGACAGATCTATGAATGCAGATGAAGCGCTAATGACGTAATATATAAGAGAAGTGTTGTGGAATGCGCTGCAGCACCTGAAAGTTGAGCAATTTTATATAGAACAAAAGAGGCCAAAAATCGGAGCCTGACCACCCATTTCTAATACCATAATATGCGTTTATTATGTCATATAGTCTTAATCCCGAACTTTTAAAAGCAAATATTCCACGAAAAAAAAAAAAAAAAAAAAAAACATTTAAATGGTCGTTATAGTGATCTACCGAGCTGTAAGCGTAATATTCGATGGTCCTGACTGATTTTCTCAGAATGCTCAATAATGACAAGATGTCATGAGCAAGATTCTGGTTAGGGAAAAACCTTAGCTACAAGAATCAGTCCTGCTTCCGGGTCAAGCTAGATATCTATCGGACTATCACACCCAATTTAGGTTTATCAATATACACCCTGTCTACAATAATATTGTAATCCCGAAAATGCGGTGCATGGTCGTTTAATACACTCTATACTGTACCTCAACATTACCAATGGATTCTGTAGGAAATTAGTGTCTTTTCTGATGGGAAACGATCGAATACTGATGGTTTAAATCACAAAGCTTAGGTTCAGGCTAAATTGCTTCCGCTATACACGATTGCCAGGATAGGTTAGACCCTCAACATTAATGATGATGCTTGAACTAATTATCTTTTTGTATATCTTACACAACTTGGCGTATTATGTATACTGCGTTGTTTTTCAACAGGCAGGACGTGGTATAGCCGTGACGTAATTTGGCGAGTTTACTGTTCAATATTAGTGTTTCTTTCAAAAGGTAGTCCGCAAATGCCGTTAACACGTGTAAATAACTGTACCATAAAAACCAAAGTATTTACATACATAGTGGAAAGTGAACACATTTCATAGTTTGGTTAAGAAAATACAGGGTCTCATAATCAAACATAGGCAAACATTTTACATCCTGAATACCAGGCTGATTGTTGAAAGATGTAAATGTAAACAAAAGGGTAACAGTCGCCATAAATCGTTCACATGAATTTACTTTTAAGATCTAATTAAAACATTATATTCCCAGGCTGTCAGTTAGTTTTAAAATTAATAAGATAGACCACTCATGTGTAACTATTTTATTTCAAATTACCTCCCATATTCTCAAAAACTGACACTGATCGGCCAGTCAGAGAATATAAGCTGATAAGAAAGTTTCTTTCTCTAGTTGATATTTTGCTTAACTTTTCACAATACATCAGATCAGTGGGACGGGAGCCAGTCTAGAGTGTCTACGTAAGTTTTCTAATAAGTTGTCACTTGACCTAAATTTTTACCCTGATTGACCTTATTTCGAACTAAACATAGATTTTATCAAGTTAATAATTCTAAGTTAATTTTAAGGTTGGTTCACCCCAAAATGTGACCTCAAAAGCCTATACAAGATTTTCCTAATATTTGACCTCTTGACCTCAGTTTTGACCCCCTCTATTCGGGCCATTTTCAAAATTGATCGAATATTCATCAAGGCAGTCAATCTGATTTATTTTCAGGTTGATTGGGTAAAAAATATGGAGTTTAGTGCGTCTACAAGGTTTTATAATATTTTACTTCTTTGATCTCTTTTTTGGCCCCACTTAACTCAATTAACTTGGCCGAGATTTTATCAACAACAAGAGATCTTGCAAAAATGATTAAAAGATCAAGTCACTTCACACTCCGTTTAAAATTTTTGTCATGATTACTAAAGATTTTACTTAAAAGCAAAGCACCAAAAACAAAGAAAGAAGAGTAGTAAAAAAAAAAAAAAAAAATGAAACAAACCCAATAGCAACCAGCGAAACGCCAGACTCTTTCATGATTGACGAAGGAGCATAACAACAATTTGGATAAAACTTACACAGGATGATATTCTAAAGAAGTTCATTTCAACTCGCAGTCATCGATATCTTAATTTAGAGTTAAAGACAAAGAATTTCAAAGAAGATGAAGTTATAACTTATTACAGAAAACATAGATGCTACAATGCCGGGAGTTGTATTTGTAATTTCCAAGTCTAGATATTTATGGCATTTATTCATATCTTTATTTCCTCCAGTTAATGAAGATTTACAACATACAGACATACAGACAAACATACAAATTACATACAAAATACATAAACACAAAAGTTATATATTTTTTTTATTAACATTATTATTATTATTATTATTATTTATATTATTTCACTGCCACTTCTAAAACCTTGAAAGTGAAAGCCAATCTGCAATACTTAATTTCGTACCATTTTACATGTTGAAGTATATCCATAAATCATGAACATGCCGCAACTAGGATGTTACGAAATCTATGTGTTCAATTGAAATTAATGATATCAATGCTGGCAAGGGAGCTCCAAGTAGAATGCTAGTTTTTATATCATCACTTGAACTTACAAAATATTCGATAAATTTAGATCCATACTTATAGGAAAACATATTCAATAGTTTGTGTCTAATCTCTTTGGTTAAAGTACAATATAAAAGACAATGAACAGCTACATCATCATGAATATGTCCCCATTTTGTGCATAATATTGAACCTCTGTGACCTCCGAGTGACGAAATAATGTTATTCACTGTATTGTAATATTTACGGTATCTAAAATTACATTTACATATATGCCATATTAATATATAATGCTTTCACAAAATGCAGGATGAGTTAACATGAACATGTTAAACTCGGGATTTGTACTTATACTTTCTATCCAATTTCTATCAAACAAAGTACGGATTTAATCTTTAACCATTCCTTTCCACTGCAATTTCTTGGGAAATGACCCTTTCTCAAGAAACGACATCAAACATTGTTCTAGATTATATTTCTTCAAAATTCGAAAAATATCTCCAAAAAATCCAATATTATCTAACTCTGACATCATATATTGACATAAACGGTAATTAAATACTTTTTTAATTGTGTTTTCAGGAGCAAGACGACAAAGGTGTCCTAGAAAAATTAATTTTCTAGTGTCTATGATACTGTCTAAGTCCAGCATTTTGAGCAGCCCTAATGCAATATCTGTTCTGGTATATCTTCCTATGCCTTGAATCGTCTTAATACAAAATCGATGACAACGTTCTAATTGTAAAAGTTCTGTTTTGGATATAGAGTACCATGTTTCACAACCGAAGAGACCTCGCGACAGAACAATTGTATTATATAGTTTTCTGCTCGTAAATGGATGCAGACACTTACTATTAACCCCGCTATTGAACAGTCCCATAAAGGAGCCCCGTAGCTTAAAGAATGCAGCCTGTATACTCAAGGAAATTGATAAATATTTATCACACAGAACACCTAGATGGTTATAGCTTTCTTTTTCACTGATAACATTAGGACCAATAAACCATTTCCTTCCTAACAATTTAAATTCACGTCTACTTTCGTTGAACACAACGACATCGCACTTTTTGGGGTTATAGTTGAAGAACCATTTTTTTGGAATAGGCATAACAGATATCTAGCATATTATCAAGACCACTCTTAGTAAGGCTTAAAAGCACCATGTTATATTATTCAGTGAGAGACCTAAAGTGTTATTTTCAAGTTCTCTTAACAGATCATTTATAAAACAGAGATAAAAGAACGGAGAAGTCAATCCGCCTTGTCTAGTCCAACCTTGATATCAAAAGGATCCGATCTGAGCCCATTGAAGAGAACACAGCATCGACTCTCATCGTAAATACTTATGACAGACTTAAGAGAGTTTACGGTAATACCCATTTCACTGAGCTGATAAAAAAAGGCCATTATGCCATACTTTATCGAACGCTTTTTGAATGTCTAAAAAACACGCGTATAATTTACTGTTTTTCTCTTTGGTATAAGACAAACACTCATGTAATGAAAAAGAGGTCATAGAACAATTCACCCCTGGTTGAAAACCAAACTGCAGAGGGCTTAATTGTACATTTATTTCTGACTTTACAACATCTAGCAATAAAGCCTCATATAATTTTAAACTAGAAAGCCATGGATGGCTTGAGTCGCTCCACAGGCTTGAAATTCTTGAAAAAGCAAATCTAAGATTTGACTAGATTTTAAGACATTTTGGGTTCTACTGATGTTGGGTTCTACTGATGTTGAAATGATTTTCAAAAATGCCACTATATAAACATAAAGAAAAATGACCTCCGCCCATAAAATACATATTTTTTATCCGATCACAATAATTTTGGGAAGACTGATAAAGCTTCACTCAAGGATCATTCCAGTGAAATTTGGTTGATATCCATCAATTACATTCTGAGAAAATGATTTTCAAAGTTTCCACTATATAACATATAGAGAAATGACCTCCGCCAATAAAATGCATATTTATCATCCGATCACAACAATTTTTGGTAGACTGATAAAGGGTCACCCAAGGATTATTCATGTAAAATTTAATTGGTATCCATCTATAAGAATCTGAGAAAAGTTACTTTTTACCATATTTGGAAATTAGCCACGCCCATTAAATCCATGTTTTTCATTGGATCAAAATTTCTTGAACAACTTTGAAAGAGGGTCACCCAAGGATCATTCCTGTGAAGTTTGGTTGAAATTCATCCAGTAGTTTCTGAGGAGAAGATTTTTAAAGAAAAAGTTTACGACCGCACGGACGGACGGACGGACGCACGCACGACGGACACAACGCCATGACAATAGCCCCAGTGGCTTTCAGCCAGTGGAGCTAAAAAAACTGATGATAAAGTGATTGCTCTATAATTATTTGGATCTTTTCTACTCTTATTTCCGCCTTTAAATAATGTTACGATAAGACCATATTTCATTTTAACTGGAACAAAAGAGTATTTGTACATAAAATTGTAGAATTTCAACAAACATGTATGGAGAGCATCTCCGCCATAAATAATATGTTCGCTAAAGATATTGTCGTGCGAACACGCTTTATTTTTGTTTAGTCTGCTAATAGCTTTAGTAAGATCTTCCGAACCAAACTGATTTACATTACAAGAAGAATTTGATCGAATGTGATCAACTTTCCCGTTTATCTGCTGCACATCGTCGTTATCAGTTTCATCTACACAACATGTATATAAATTCTTAAAATACAAACCCAAATTGGGCTGTTATATCCATTGAATTCCTAAAGGTTTCGTTGTTAAACGCCATCGCACCCTGATAAACTTGAGAACGCGATCTATTTCGAATACCGTATAACCTCCAAAAAAACACTGGTCGACTTCTGCTGCCGTATCGATCTCATTGTTTAAGGAAGAAAGATACTGTTCGGCATAAAACCTGTGTTTCCTCCTGAACAGCCTCTTAGCTTCCTTATACTCTATATACTCTATATTGAGTTCATTGCTAGGTTTTCCAAGTGCGGTCCATTTTCGACGTTTAACCCTAATACAGTGATGAAGTGTCTTGAGCTCATCATTCCAGAATGGCTTAAGATACTTTCTGTATTTGGATCTTGTAACTAAGTCACAGGAAGCTCTTTGGATAATGCAACATAATTTTTCGTACATTTTAGTAATATTGGATGCATAATTATCTATATTCATAGGCAAATCACATATATTATATTTACAACACTCGAGTATTTCAGAGAGAGTACACGTGTACTTACTGATTTTTTCCGAATTTAGTAATTTCCAATTAATCCTTGCTTTTGGTGTATTCATTTTAAAATATAACAGATTTTGTAAATTTAATGTCACCATGACAGGTCTATGGTTCGATACATTCAAGCAATTGTCGTCGAACGTTTCACAAGACAGTATTGTATCGGTTAAATCTGAAGGAACCAAAATATGATCAATTAAAGATTCAGACTGCATATCATATGATACAAACGTACTTTTTGCCCCTAAAGTGAGCGGTAGGGTTCCAACAGAGACAAAATTGTGAAATTCTAAGAACTTTTTAAGAGCATTACTACGCCTATCTAAAGGCTTCACGAACGTCTTTCCATTTAAATGGGCGTTTAGATCTCCCATAACACAAACTGTTCCTTGTGACGAATAACAATTTACTATATCATAAAGCTTCTCTATGTACTCGGCAAAAAATGCATAAGTATGATTACTGCTCGGAAAATATGCTTGGAAAATAAACATACATGGATGGTTTATTGATTGTATACTTATTCCTATTAAGCGGTCATTCTCTATATCTAAAATACGAATATCACTATTAAGCGACCTCTTCCACATAATTGCTACACCACCTTTTCTCACCATTCGTATTGATTGACTTGATTGTTGAGACGAAGAACTTATACCAATATAATTGCTGTGTATGCTGTTTACGAAATGATAATTCCAAGGATAAAGCCAAGTTTCGGAAACCCCACAAACATCAATATCATTCAACTCTAAAAAATCACTCAGATATGAGCTGCTAGACATTATGCCAGTGGCATTCCACGTCGAGATATTAAATTGGTTCATTATACTGATTACAAAAAGAAACTGTCAGATAAATAAATACAGTGTGAACTTAGTTCCCATCTTGATTTCTATTATTGTATCTACCAAGACGGTCATGTTGGCCATCATCATATTGGTCATTGTAATTTTGATCGTCTAAGTCTTTAGATTTGTATCTATTGTTTCTCTCTCGATCCCTCGTAGCTTTGGATACCCATGGTTTGCATACAACGAAACGCGGCCAAAATGTTTTCTCCGTCACAAATTCACTGTTATCATTGTCTTCGACATTCAGTCGTATTAACACCCTGTTACTGTTTCTGATAGGAAATATGACGACCCAAGTCACGGTCACTCCTCTTTCTTCGACATAGTCTACACGCGCGTCCGGTGTAATACTATTCTTAAATCCACCTACATAGTAGCGTTTCACTCTTCGGTGTACGTATTGAGTGAAATCGTCTTTATCCTTTTCCGCCTCTGATCTCTCCTTACTTGTACCCCTCCCACATAGAACTCTAGCAGATCGTTGAAAACGATTATACGGTTCGTCAGAGTTGTTTCTCTCTCTGGCGTTATTTCTGTGCTTTGGGACATGAGCGTCTCTAGATAAGCTATGGTTACTGTGATATCTGTCCCCATTTAGCGCATTATCAGACCTATCATTATATTGCAACCTTGGAACATTGGTACTTGTGTTTATTTTGGGTCTTACACTTCTGTCCGGTTGAATTGTATTTGTATGCATCCTTTGTTCATCTTTATTTATAAATCTGAACAATATCCGAGTAAGTTCTGTGTGTGCTAGATATATCTTAATTTGACAAGTTATCGTCATCAATATCATGAACTATCACACTTGGTATAACATTAACCCCCTCTAAGGGGGTTTTATTGTATGGGTCAACATTTTGTTTCTGATTATCCTTATTACTAACGCTTTCTGTTAGATTAGTCTTGTTTGCGCTTGTTCCAACCTGTAAATGTTTCTCCATCTTACTAATTCGTTTGATAAGATAAGCATGCTTTTGATTAACTGTCTCTATTCTACTGGAATCAGCTTTCGTTTCTAACGTATCCTGTATTTGCTTCACGTCATCTTTTAGCAGTCTAATGCTGGTTTTTAATGATGCGTTTCCATTGCTTTTTTCATCAACTAGTCTATCTACAGATTTGACATTTGTTCTTACCCCCTCTCTTATTTCAGATATGTCCATTTGGAGCTTAACTTTGATCTTTTTACGTTATCTTTGATCTCCTTAACGTCTTTTTGCACGTTATTCTTTTTCTCAACATTATCTTGTTGCAATGCTAGAATGTCTGCTTTCATAGAATTAATAGCTTTCAAATTTCCTATTTCTGCATTGTTTGTTGTCCCAGTATTAATTATGCTACTGTCTAAATTGGTTCCCTTGTTGTGAGGGACGCTTAGACATTCCCTCAATTCGTGAAATTCAGCACCGTCTAAAACTTGGATCAGCGAATGCACGTCTTAAGCTATCTTCTGTATTTTATTTTCGCCTCCATATGTCTTTTTCCGTCTTTTCAATTCTGTATTTTGATCAAAGGGGTAGCCTTCTGTATCTTTAACAGCTTCAAACACTCTTAACCGTACGTCTTCAAGATCCTGAAAGTCTGAAATCACTTGGTCCACGAACATATCTCTAGTTAGATTATTGGATAACTCTGATAATTGTGATGTTAGATAATAGTCATCATTCTCAAATTGGCCATTTATCAAAGATTCAGATTCTATCGACTCATTCAAAGATTTTTCTTGAAAAATAGCGGTCGTATCTTGAGCCACGTTCATTGTTACCTCCCCTAGGCTATCATTCTTTGATGTACTATCAAAATCCCCCGTAGACACCCCGTTGTCCATCAACTGTTAATGTGTTCACTCATGCGTGAAATTTTACCAATCGTGACCGATGGGTATTCTTTTCTTTATCTATTGAATACCCCACCCACTCTATTTATCATAAGACATTCATATGGTTCTTTTAGCTGTTGGTACTCACAAAAAAACTCCATTTCTGTCAATACACGCATCGGAGATAATCAGCTGAATTATAACAAGAAATGTCCCGTTAGGAGATCTTGTATAGATCACTAAATTAATTATTTTTTCGAAATCGATTCGATTAGTCAGTTGTTTACATCCGGGCCGCCATCGAAGAGGAATACATTGAACCAAGAGAAATTTCTTTTTCCTTTTCAATATTTTCCAACCCTGAATGAATTCAAAATCTGATTTTTGGAAAAAATTTACTTACTCGTAAATCATGTATAACGTAATCTATTTCTTTTTGGAAACAACTTATTTTTTCTTTTTTTTTTTTTTTTTTGAATAAGAAAATTTGCATTTTTGCCAATTTAATAGCAAACGGATCATTTCTACATTTTTTCATTTGTTTTGGGCTTTATGATTAGATGAGAACCAGTTTCTTTCCCGTACAACGTATAACGTCTTGGCTTAATTTGGATAATTTAGAAAACATAAAAGACATAAGACAACAAAGGTTAAAATTGTGGAGGAATGTAACTCAAATCCGCACACACTACGTCGGCTATGAATACTGAAATTCTTTCAATCGATGAGCGAAACTTAAAATCTAATCACATTTTGTAAGAATCCTTCACGCGTATACATGCAGTGTAATTTTTACTATCTTTTTTAAAATAAGAATTACATACCTGCATATTCAAAATAAGTTGTTAAAGCAAACGCCAGAATCCAAAAATAGATGCGCCTTTTCGTATTTCGCATTTTACCATCCGTTTTGGAAAAAAACAATTTTTCATGCACTCTCAGACTGTGCCCTTTAACTTAGAGATAAAAGCAACGTGATCTCTTGGTTAAAGTCATCAAAACTTATAAACGGCCTGTATTTTCATAGTACTGTTACAGTCACAACATCGTGCAATTGTCAAGTTGAATGATTTTTTAATGATTTATGAATGATATTGAATGAGTGTATAAAAATGGAAATTTTGAATGGAAAATGAGAGAGATAAAACATCATCGCGTTATTTTACTACCCTCCCCCCCCTTTTTAAAAAAATCTACGTATAATAGTTTCCCATTTATGTGTCTTCAAATACCAATAAGACGCTTTAGAATCCATACAGGCCAAATAATTCGTGAAATTCAAAATACTTTGGGATTGATTGGTATGCGTGTAGAGGATACATAAATGCTCTTAGACAAACACAAACAATGAAGAATAGTCTGGTTGTTTGACAAAAAATTAGTCACAAACCTAAAAAACAGGCATAGTCACTCACTCCTAGGGCTAGAACTCGCTCATTTTGCTTAGTTGTTACCTTCTACTTATATTTCCTAAAAGCAGAAAAATTTATCTCGACAGTGATACTAAAATTTCAAATGCAAATGATTATTTTGGTTTTCAAAAGCTTGCTCCACCCGTATCGAAAAAATCGATTGGGTGTCAACGAGCCTTCTGGTGTCGGCGTGGCACGTTATACCCTGTGATAGAGGAAGAAAGAAAAAAATCTTGTTTTAAGCCTATTTCTCTCGTTTTCTGAATCTTCTCTTCTAAAGATTGCAGTCTGCTCTCTTTTGACTTGAAGGCACCTATAATTTAGGTTTGAAAATAAATGATTTTGGACTAGATCAAATCTAACGAGCCATTCATCTTTGATCGTGTTATAATGGATATAATTTCATTTTCGCTATGATGTGTCGATGAATGATGTCTGTTTGGGGAGGGCTTTTATGCAAAGCAAAATCCTCGGGCTCCGTTTATAATTTTTGTACAGTGTATGTTTAACACTCATAAACAAGAGTTTTATATAAAATAGAGAACAGTCATTCTTAAATGTGACCAGTAAAGCGAAAAGAGATCACCCGGGTTGTGCGTAAATTTTGATTCCTGCCCTGTGTTCAGGATGACTAATCAGTGCGTACAGTTTGCCAACTATTCCCCGCTTTGCACGCAAGAGCACGTGCAAAGCGGGGTAAAATTGGCAAACTGTACGCACCGTTTTGTCATCCTGAACACAAGGCTGGTCAGGCTGCGCACATGTGCATGCTGACTAGGGTCGACTTTTTCACACTATGATTTTTTTGGTGGACGTTTACGTTCACCAGTGTTAATACCATGTAATCTCGAGAACAATCCTGTCAGATGTTAATAGGTTTTCAAAACAGCAGTGCTCACTTAGATTCAATTTACTCAATTGTATCCGTCTGACAACTATGCATTTTAAAAATGGAGTGAAACAAGGAATCTTCATAACTTGTTGAAACCTCAAAGACATCTTTTAAGTGCGAAATCAAATGCAATTCTGAGATCAGGTGAACGTTTTGCTTGCACAGAACTACTTTTCAGGCAGAGTGAGTAATTTGCCCCTTTTTTCCCAATGGTCTATGGGAGGTCACTTAGTGAATGGAATTACTGGAATGGTAACCTCCCCTGACACTACTTATGTATATAAAACAATGGACAATTAATGGAAATTACGGAATACACATGAATAGAGATACATTCAGGTCGTGTGATAAAGGTTTATGCAAAGGGGTTTTACTTCACTTTTCAACACAGCACAGCCAATCTCGAGACGAGTCTCTGCAATTTTTTACCTGTGTATATAAAGACTTACCTTTTCTTTCTTTATTTGAGAATGAAAATCGCGGAAAAATAATTATTTTATATAATTTTTTTAGCCCACCTGAGCACATCCTGCTCAAGGTGAGCTTTCGTGATTTATTGGAAGTCCGTTGTCAGTCGTCCGTCGTCAGAGGTCAACAATTTAAGTGTTTACACTCTAGAGGCCACAAATATGAACCAATCATTATTACACTTTGTCAGAATATTCTCCAGGTCACAAGGATTAACCCTATTGAAAATGGGAAGGATCCATGCCATATCACGGGAATAGGGACCAAAAAGACACATTTCTTGTTTACACTTTAGAGGCCACAAATAGGGTCCAATTATCAATAAACTTGGTCAGAATTTTTGCCAGGTTACAAGGATGAAGCCTATCAATAATTGGAAATATCCATGCGATATCACGGGAAAAGGGGCCTTAAAGACAATTTTCTTGTTTACACTCTAGAGGCCACAAATATGATCCAATCATCCTGAAACTTGGTCAGAATGTTTGTCAGGTTACAAGGATGAAACTTATTGAAAATGGGAAGGATCCATGTAATATCACAGGAAAAGGGGCCATAATAACAATGTTTTTGTTAACACTTTGAGGCCACAAATATGGTCCAATTTTCATGAAACTTGGTCAGAATCTTTGTCAGGTTACAAGAATGAACCCAATTGGAAATGGAAAGGATCCATGCCATACCACAGGAAAAGGGGCCTTAATGACAATTTTCTTGTTTACACTATAGAGGCTACAAATATGGTCAAATTATCATGAAACTTGGTCAGAATATTTGTCAGGTCACAAGGATGACCCCTTTTTAAAAGTCGAAGGAGGCATGCCATATTACAGGAAAAGGGTACTTAATGTCAATTTCCTTGTTTACACTCTACATGCTACAAATATGACCCAATCTTCTTGAAACTTGGTCAGTATGTGTTTCTTGTCACAAGGATGAACCCTATTGAAAATGGGAAGGATCCATGCCATATCATGGGAAAAAGGGCCTTAATCACAATTTTCTTGTTTAAACTCTAACAAATCATAAATTTGCAATCATGACTTTTTTGCATGGTCCTATCGTTAAGCAGATAACAACATAATCATAATTTTGATTATGAGATTACAGAGAATCAATTTGCATTACAAAATAAGAATAATAACCTAGATCATCTAATTGTCATTTCTTTCCTTTTATACCCAATGGATCAGACAATCACTCTTTAAACTACACCCTGCAGAATGCCGAAAGTTATCAAAACTTTGAAATTACAGGACTTTGGTTGACGATCGACGATATATGTTGAGAAATGTATATCTGGAAAAAAATGCGAACTTGGGTCAGGTCATTTTCCTTTTCATCATAATTTTACATGTAAAATTCCTCCCCATCTCAACAAATGGAAGAATCACTCTAGTATGTCAACAGAAACGTCCACCATAAGTACTTTCAGTGCTTTTATTTATTATAGCTTGATCAATCTTCCTTCATATAAAAGTGTTTTTAAAATGCAACCGTTGGTTGGGCTCTGCTGGATTTGACCTTGTTTTCAAATATTACATTTACGCAAATCTCAAATTGTCAATTTTCGTGTAACGTGTCCAAAATTATCATTTCTACACAAAACCCTATATGTGGTCACTCATTGAGGTAATCCTATATCGCAAATTTTGTTCAGGATGAACAAAATTAGCGATATTGATTTCATCCCTTTGATCAAATATGCATGCAAGACTCAACTTAGAATTTTATGAAATTTTAGATTTAAATAAATTAATAAAAATTGAGATAATTTAAATAAGTTGTTACAACTTTTTAATATTACCTTATATGTGAATACCTTAAAATGAGTTTTAAAACAGAATTACGGCTTTAATCTCAATTTGAAATTTGAGAAAATTTTGAATTGAGAATGAGAAAAGTTTTTTAACCTCGGGCCCTGAGCTCGCTTGACTCCTCCCCTTTTCTTACATTCCTGTAGAACTAGATGGGCAAATCATCGTCATGGTTTTTGAACTATAAAAAAAGAATATCTGTTCACATTTTACTAATCAAGCGGTGTCCCACAGTGGCGACATATTTGCAGATCGATTATTAAACGCTTTTATGAAACTTGTTTGAAATGACCTAGACAAATGAACAATTTATCGACATTTATGAATATTCGTTGTTAACAACACCGAAGTTTTCAATTTACTTGTAAATTTATTTTTTCCCTGAAAAGGACGCGAGATTATAGGGGCTAGAAAAAACAATGTGGCTTTTCAGGACATTTTCTGCGTATAAAAGGTAAGGTTCGCTCATTCATTCATTCATTCATTCATTCATTCATTCATTCATTCATTCATTCATTCATTCATTCATTCATTCATTCATTCATTCATTCATTCAATAATTCATTCGTAAGTTCAATATTTCATTCATTCATTCATTCATTTGTTCGTTCATAATGCAATCCTTAGTTCATTTATGAATTCATCCAGTCTTCAATTCGTTCACTTATTCGTTAATATATCATTCGTTCGTTCGTCAATACATTCATTCAGTCATTCATTTATTCCGTCGTTCTTTCATCGGATTATTCCTTCGACCGTTCTTTGGTTATGACAACGTGCATTTTTGGCCATTAGAGCACCTAGCCAAGGTTTCCTTTCATAAGTACTACCATTCAACACCCTCTCCATCTTCGCAAGCCTGGGGATCTAAATCCAGAAAATAATGGAGTAAGAACCCCTGGCATGCTAAGATACATTCAGAGAGAGTTTATTGATTATCTAGCGGATTCAGACGGCGTGGTTATGTTTTTAGTTGATACCTTCATGAAATCAACAAATACTCTTTTTATAACATCATGAAGAAAAAAAATGTAACAATGTATAAAAAAAATAATAAGAAAAACAGATTTCTTACGAGACTACTTTATGTGGAAGCTAACAAAATAACTGCGTACTTGAGATCGTTTAATTTAGAACTAATAGCAACTTTTTAGCCAATTTCTAAAAAAAAAAAAGATTTTTTTATGAAAACTGACAGCGAAAATCGACACCCTTTTATTGTTTTTAACATCAATTTTGAAACAAGAAAATAAGAAACATTTCAATTTTTCAAACTGGTATCGGCAAGTTCTTTCAATCTCAATCAGAGTGTATCACCGCTGGACAAAGCCAATTTACAAATCAAAGCAAATGATATAGTTTCTCCTTCATCCAGATACGTCGAGTTAATTGTCACATCGAGAGTCAAATAAAGCGACGTCTCTTTTGTACCACAGTATATAAGCAGTACACTAATTACATAAGAGCCAGAGCGTGACATTTCAAACACTTTCAAATATGTGTAAAGCAAAGACTCTGCCCAGTCTGTTCACCTGCACAGTTTGACCAGAGTCTTCACTATGCGCTTGGTAGCTAGATAAGGTCTCAAAGTATTTGTACACCATCTGGTAACTTTATATTTACAGTTTGTGGCTGCCTGAGTCTCTCAATGTTTGCACCTCACGCACATGTCAAAAATGGTTGGAAATGTCACGCACAGGCTCATAAGTGACAATCTTTTTTTTTCCTTTTTCGTTTCCTGTAAGGCTCCTTTGCTTATGAAAAGTGCGTCTGCGTTCAAAGACTATCTATACGCTATATAATTACATGTATCTCTCTAGGTTCTTTTCAAATACAGTAAAATAGAACTTATTACTATTTATTAATAAGGCGATCCTACAAAAACCTATCATAAGATAGCATAACCAAACGCAAATATTTGTTTTGACCAACTTATCAGTCTCAAATCCATTTTTCTACAGAAAAAATATTAATTTTTTCTTTGATTTTCATAATACAAATGATTTAAATTCGTTTACAAATTTAATATTATCCTAAGCCTACCCTTTTCCTGTTTCTATTTTAAGATTCTATAGCCAAAAAGGCCATTTTTTATAATCAATGTCAAACTCTTAAATCGCGATAGAACGTTGGTTCAAGAAGAGTCGCATATTAAATCAAAGTGCTGTTAGCACAGTAATTGTGTGCTACTAAATGACTGAACCGTTGATTTTTGATTAAGGAGTTTACGTATATCGATTTCTGAAAAAAAAAAGAAAAACACAAACTCAACCGAACTCGAGTTATTGTCATAGGTATAGTCAAACCATGCATGCTACATTTAAAGATACATAAACAGTTCGCGGAAAACGTTTATTAAACAAACATTTTATCAAGGATGTCCACAAAATCAATTCAACATGTAACTGCCAAATATAAGCATTCGAGTTCACTTTACCCATAGCTTTAGGGTTGAATATACAGACGAATTAATCATCATTCTTTTGAAGCGGAAATTTGAGCATATAAACAAGTGTCAAGACAGCTAAAAAGCTTCTTGTAAAATATGTAAGGCATTCTGTATTGGAAGTCTATTGGCATTATAGACAATGATTTCTGGTGCCACGTATATTTTGAATTAAAATGAAATAATATAGTGTATAAAAATATAAAAAGTACTTCACGTACATGTTAGCATGTTTATCATTTGTAATTACATCTTGTAATAATTACGTCGTAGTTACAAGTTTTTAGAAAGTTACAAGTAGGTAAATCACATGCAGACAGAGACTGACACATCAAGATAAAGCGAGCAAGAGAGAGAGAGAGAGAGAGAGAGAGAGCGAGAGAGAGAGAGAGAGAGAGAGAGAGAGAAAGGGAAAGAGCACGAGCGAGAGAGAAAGAGAGGGGGGGGAGATGACGAGGGACGAAGAGAGAGAGGAAGAGAGCGAGCGAGCAAGAGAGAGAGAGAGGAGAGAGAGAAAGGGAGAGAGAGAAAGAGGGATATAACATATAGCATAACATAACATATAGTTTATTCAGATAAATGACTTGAACAAAAATGTTCATCATCATTACATAGTAAATTATACAATTACATATGCAAATACATGCAACAATGGCAAATAGTTGAAGATATTTTTACTACTATATTATATATTTAAATCTTTCGCGGAAATAACGAATTATTGGTGTTCCTGTTGCTTTGGCATATCGTTAAAATATAATTATCCATAAGCACAGATTTTTTTAAAAATATTTTTAAAGACAAAGTATGCAGTAAAGGTAGATCGAATAGAATGCAAACATTTTGTTTTAACAGCATTTTCAGTATTATAAAAGAATCTCATTATGAATTAATTTGGATTTTGTGGTGAAAAAAGATAGCGATAAAACAATCGCTCTCGTTTTCCCTCACATCAGCCGGAATTTTTGGAGGCTGGTCTAAGTGACAGACCCGTTATTTTGGTTCATTTTTTAACAGATTATTATAATATATATTTATAGCAAATCATAAGGGATTTGTTGGATTTGTTTGACCTAAACTTTTAAATTTTTAAATTTTCTTACGTGTTTTAATTTGTTTAATTCGAAGTAATATCATTGTTAATGATTTTGTTTTGGACCCGCTTTCTAAGAGACGATTTTTCACTTTATAATAGCCTAGTTCGGCTTTGACTTTTGATTAAAAGTTTATAAGATAAACATTGATATTTATTATATTATATTATATTATATCGTCATTGCTATTCCAAAACCCCGCTACTACAGATTTTATCAAGCTGCAGCTACGAAATTTAGAACAACATCGACGATATGAAAAGTCGTAGAGTGACCGTCCCTTGATCGAACTCAAGGGTCAATCGCGTAAAAAGTTATTTATCTTAAATCGTTTCCATCGTTTTATCATCTCTTATCTAAACGAAATATAAGAGATGGATAATGGAAATTTTATTATAAATATATTTTACTAAAAAAAAACAACAACAACAAAAAAAAACGTCTTAACCTATTGTAAAGTTAGTTATAGCTTGGTTCCTTAAACAAAAAGCTTTTGTGAGGTAAATGGCAAGATTGTTTAGAGTTTTAGTATTGTTATTTTCTAATAATTGTACGAGTTTATAAGTGTTTGGTCGTATACGATAAAACTTTTTTATATATGTTTCTCGTAGTGTTCTGTAAAACGGACAAGATAGAATGAAATGATATTCGTCTTCTATTTCGTTTTTTTTCGCACAGCGTACAAATTCGTTCTGATCTAGGAATATTTTGGTGTCTTCCTGTTTCTATTCTTAGTTGATGTGCTGATAAGCGTATCTTTGCGATGTTGTTCCTATATCTGGTGTTGTATATTTTAGTGAGGTATGACGATAGTTCAATGTCTGTTTTCATTGTCATATATAAAGTCAGAGACGATTTATTGCTCAAGTCAGCATATATATATATATATATATATATATATATATATATAGAGAGAGAGAGAGAGAGAGAGAGAGAGAGAGAGAGAGAGAGAGAGAGAGAGAGAGAGAGAGAGAGAGAGAGAGAGAGAGAGAGAGAGAGAGAGAGAGAGAGAGAGAGAGAGAGAGAGAGAGAGAGAGAGGCTAGGGTCATTCTGAGGAGCAGATATTAGGTAACTCATCCCAAGGTCCATCTCTGTAGCTTTTTTACTGATAGGTACGAACAAGTGCAAATTTACAACAGTATCTTAGAAAACTGCAGTAACTTGATGAGATTCTGTTGTTAAGCTAAATGAATTAACTGTTCAACCCTTTATAAAATAAACTGCAAATGAAGCGTTGAATTAATATTTCAGAGAAAAGCAGAAGCTCAATTTATGCCAGTAACTTAAGATTGTCATTTTTACATTTTTTGTAAATTTGATTAGTTGCCATCCGGACAGAACCGTTCTGTGCTTCCATAAAGAGAAGTCAGATAAACTGTCACACACAACTAATGAACATTCGCACACTGATAACGATCGGACCAGGGTGATGACAACCGAACGATTTGTTACCCCCAAAAAGCATAGCTTAAAAAGACAAAGGGTTTAAAATAAGTAAAGATGACGACAGCTTGTTTCACGATGTAAGATATCGATGTTATCTTTAAAAGTACAATGGTTTTATAAGCTCCATTTGCTGAAAGCCAGAGAGCTATTATCATGGCGGTGGTCCGTCGTGCGTCCCTGTGTGCGTTCGTTAATTATTTTAAAAACATTTTCTCATCTTAAACCGAATTTCGACGAAACTTGACAGAAATGTTCCTTGGGTGACCCTCTTCTCATGTTATTCAAGAAATTGGATTGACCCCCAATACAAGCGTGGCAGGGTGGGGCGTATTTTCACTATGAGATTTTTAAAATCTTCTCCTCCCACGCCATTGGTCCAATTTCAATGAAATTTGGCATGAATAATCCTTGGGTGATCCTCTTCTTCAGAAGTGCAAGAAATTCGGAATGATCCCCAAATATGGGCGTAAAATCAAGAAAAAATATAACTCACTACTAAGTTCAATTAAAATATGCCGACTTTTTGCTGAACTGTATGGGTCTTTTTACCACAAGGGACTTTATTTCTATTTTTCAGTCCTTATTACTTAATTGACACATCGGTCAGTGATTGGTAATCTTGTAATATTATCTTTCTTTATCATGTGTCGGACAAAAGAAAATGCTTATCCTGCATAATAAAATAAAGAAGTAAAAAAATAAAAAGTAAAATGAATTGATTAAAAAAAAAATGTGTCAAAAGACACACCCGTTACACTTCTTAAAATACATGTTTGAAAAACAACAAAGGGAAAATATCCCAAAAGTAATTAGAACTGTAACGCATCGAGCGCTTAGACAGACGTGATCCATTCAGAGATGCTCAGTCCTAAATGGGTCGACTCTGTCCATATTTGTTATCATTTACAATGTATCTTAGGGCATGTCTCTCTAATTTGCATATCTACTGCAACTTACTTCCCTGTAACCGTTTCATTACTCTCCCCTCAAAGAAGACTCGTCCCCAGTCTTGGCCTTGGAGATCCGCGGGCAAGGCGACTCTGGTCAGGGAGTTGTCATCATCCGACCGCTGCCACTAATTGTAACGAACCGAGCGCATAAGCAGACGTGATCTATGCAGAGAAAGGGATCCTCAAACCTAAAATGTTCGACTCTGTCAATATATGTTATCATTCACCATTTACCGCTTTACTGGTCTCTCTAATTTGCATACCTACTGCAACTTACCTCCCTGTAACCGTTACAGACCTATGGTTGGAGGGCATTGTACTCCGTTATCACAAGAGGAACATAACTGTATTTCGACGGGCGTTTAAGGCAAAAATAAAATCGTTGTTTCTAAGAAATATTTAAAGCAAAACATGTGCTTTCCAAATATGCTGTGTAAGATCGGTCACGTAGGTAACCGATTACGTGGACCAGGCTGCACCATTCTTAATTAACTTCTTTAACTTTATAAACTTCTTTAAATTCTTTTAAATTTTTTATTCTTAAAAGAACCATTCTCATTTTGCTTTCAGACAGACCCGATACCTAACGACTGTGGCAATCATTTCTGTCCTGACCTACAAAATTTTCATAGCAAAAGGAGGCGTTTTCCATGATAAGAAGTTATCGTTTAATCGAAACAGTACATTAACTATGGTATATCCTGCCAAGACTCGTGACGCAATTTTCAACAAAGACAACAAGAAACAAAGTAATGGTTCAGCTAACACTCTTCATCAAAATAAAAGAAGTGATGACAAAACACAGAGAGACAAAGAC
The DNA here is from genome assembly GCA_948146395.1 of Fragum whitleyi. NCBI lineage: Eukaryota > Metazoa > Mollusca > Bivalvia > Cardiida > Cardiidae > Fragum > Fragum whitleyi. The sequence goes on from OX411544.1 coordinate 64,341,072, forward strand.
AGGAAAAAGATAGATATATTTCAAATATCAGATATTACGAAAGGAAAAGTTCAAGGTGTCGGGAGGTCTTTTAATTCTTTCGTATCGAACAAATCACTGTCCGGCTCAGATACAAAGGTAAAAATTCTTAACATTTCTAATAGATTAATCAAAGTTAACCCGAATGTTGTAATCAGAGTATTAAAACATAAAGATAAAAGCGAATTATTGAAGGACCAACAGATATCGATTGATGAGTATTTTGATCATTTTGATCTACATTTAGACAGACCGTATTATCCAGAAGGAATTCGAACTGAAGATGATATATTCAAGCAAGAATATGTTAAGATGTCAGATTACTGGAAAATTGTTGCCGATGGAATTGGTGTTAACGGAAAACTTTTTAAAAACAGTTTTGACGTGGATGATGTATTGTCGAAATTACAGACTTCTAAAATACTGAATATCAGTTTCTTTCTAAATAGACCTACACTTAAATGGGTGTTGACATTAGAAGGTGAACAAAAGGTGCTGTTTAAGCCAGAGCTTAACGCCAAAGAAAAGCAGCATTGTAAGTTTGGGTGTGAGCATCCGAAATATGAGATCGGAGGATTTGCTATAAATAGAATGCTTGGACTGAACAGCATGCCTTTTACAACAGGCCGTACTCTTGACTGGTTTACGGAAATCGAACCAATCGCAAACAACGAGTTTAAAAGACTGTTTACTGTGTACTACAAATACAAGGGTCACTCTAAAGTTTGTGTGAAATGGAGGTGTATAGGCACCTTCCCGGAAGTATATTGTTTTCAAGACAGTCGAATATACGGTTCAATTATGTATATGGTAAACGGAGACATAGTGGAATTGCGTCAATATTCTTTTCATAAAAAGCGCTACAGTCGTTATCATCCCATGCATTTTAGCGGTACCGTGAATAAAAAATCCGAGATGTTAGGTGTAGGAGATACCCGTTTATGCGACAAAGTTCGTCAGAAACCTCCGTATGACAACTTGTATCATTTTATGTATATCCTTGATATGGCCGTAGAAGATTTTCTTACACAATCATGGAATTCCAAACATAATATTCTATATTTAGACAGTACAAATACAACCGAAGTTGACGTCTTTATCGACAAGGGAAAAGGATTTTGTCCTTACGAAAACGATTTGTTATTGGCACCAGTTTACCAGTGCTGTATGATCAGAAAATCTGTGTTTGAAGCTCTCGAGAAATTAGAACATAGATTTCAGACATCATTCAAACAAACAATATCTTTAGAAGGAAATGTGTTCACAAAAGATCAACTTGAAGGAATAGAGGCAAGAATAACAATTATACTTGACTATGTTAAGAAGTGTTTCGAGCTGAAAGGTAGAGACAATGTGCTCAAAGAGAAATAAAAGGCTTGACCGGTCAATATTCGGACCAGAATAGTAAATTTTAATAATGTTCTTTTCTCAAAAACTATGAATCATGCCATCTAGAATCAGTATACTTGGGTACTTGGGTATATACATATCGACCAGAAAACGAACTTGTTACAAATTTGAATATTTGATCGGATATTTGCATAAACATATTCGGATAAGCGGCATAACTGATCATTAGCTGATGCACCATAAAAGTAACTGTAAGGCATATAAAATTGCTGAGAAATACGTCAGATTTTTTTTCTAAACTAAATAACACGAATTATAAGTCGTAAATAACTATCTTATGGCCCTTTATTCCTCAAGTGACAAAATGAACCACAAAATATGCACCATTTTGAACGATAAGTGTCTGTGAATAAGGAAAATGAACGAAGTAACAAAGATGAAAATGGTTAAACGGACCTTACGGCCATTAGTTGATGCACTATATCAAGTTATATTTTTTTCTTAAGTCAAGTTTAAGGACAATTCATGTGTCAACAAAAAGGCTGTATAATATCCAGCTATATTATGTATCAAATTGAAGCTCAAGATTAGTAGGACTACTTTAGCATCATACGACAACTATAGCTATGCCAGAATGGCAAAAGTATCGTGGAAAAGCTTCATTTTGCGTAGAATAACCAACTTTGTGACTGTTTGATATAAATTTGCTAAAATTTTCTCACAATACAGTTTAAAGTGCTAAGCAGGTACTCCCTCAACTGTTGATTTCAACCCGGATCCAAAACGTAGTTAATCAAGCAAATTGCTTTTGACTTATCTTATCATCACGTATGTCGTTGTATGTCATTCTGCTTTGGTAAGAGGGTAGATCTATGTTAAGTATGGTGTATTATCACAACATAAAAGGTAATTAATAGGCTTTATACCTTTTACATTGTTTAGCAATATATACTTTCAATCTAAAAGAATGATAAATATATGATTTGAGGTTTAGTACATGGACTTCAAAAATAATGATTTGAAATGAAGCTCAGAAAATATGTTTCAATTATGATGTGAAGTTGCACCATACCTAACATCGATTGTTTTAAAGATACCTAACCGGTTTGACATGTATGCTGAAAAAATAATAGTTTGCAAAAGAAGCCTTTTGAATCTGAGTTTTATACCTATGGTTGTAGTAGTACCTAGTACATAAATATATCTACTTCTGTTCAAATTCACGTAGCCGTAATGAAGTTGTTTGCTTTGAACAAAATACTCCTTTTCCGTAATGGTTTACCTCTGATATGAGAAGGTGCCTCTGTTGCGCAACTGCTACTGCTTATCTAGAGTTTAAATTCAAATTACTGTTTGGTTGCCTTTTTTTATAATAGAGCATTAGGAAGCATTAGAATGGGTCAAAAACTCTCTACCTTAAGATGAGGTTATAAATCCGCTGCCCTTTGTACTAAACTCTTAATAACAAAATCACAGTGTATTTGTAGATATACCCTACAATAGAGTAAACCGGGAGTGATATCTACTGTCTTCATAAAATATCAGGGGTTACACAAAAAATCTTGGGGAAAATAAGTAATTCAAGCAATTAAGTAAATTCTACAGTTTCTATTCAAACGTGTATTGTGGTGTCGAAAAAGCTGTTCGACCTTTGATTCATATACGCGTTTTGTTTGACCATGCAGTGGATATATAGATCTCCCTTAATTTTCATGCCAAACATTGTATTGAGACCTATCCTATAGGTAGAATTGACTTTATCGATATTGTATTGCGTAAATGAAGACATCATTAACATGTTTATTTCTTGAAGTACCTTGGAAAGGTTAAAAAGGTATATTCTTGATAACCTATATCAAATTATTTCCATTATACACCAAATTATCCTACAATTGGTCTGGGATAGATAGATAGATAGATATTCTTTATTGCCTCCTTTTAGGAAAGAATGCAAATAATTACATATGTGCCCTTTCATATTATTAAACTGAAGTCGACCAAAGCCGAAATTGGAAACTACATGGGCTTTCAATTTGATTCCTAGCAAAAGTTGGGTATTAAATAAAATGGTTTAAGACCGATTCTGCCCACATACCAGTTCTCACCACCTGACTTTTTTCATAGTAAAAAGGCAAACTTCATTTATAACAAATGATTTACTGAATTAAAGAAGTTGTCAATATAACTATTGATTAAGAGGGGTTTCGTCATAACCGTGAAGCGGAGAAGTTGGCCAGAACTGGTACTTGGCGAGAATTAGTCTATAACCACTAATACTAGTATTTTGAAAAGCAAGCATGGATTCGAAAAAAGAAAAACTTTAAAACATGTCACAACTACGTAAAGGGCGGGCGTCAGCAGCAATGGCAGAAGGCGCAATCCGACGGACAAAGTCAGCGGAAGGTGTAGAATGCCTGTCTAAATACTCCCTGGATCGAACGATCACGTCGTTCAAGGAACAAAAGGCCAACATGTTATTCAAGCTGTAATATGTCTCCGAAATACGAAGCGCAGAAACACTGTGAAATCCATGCAGTCTTTTTTCTGCAACATTTTTATTATCTGTCAAAATATACCGATGGTTGATGATAAAGAACAGATACTTGCTAGCAATTGTTACGCTCTTTTTTAAAGTTTTAATGTAAACCACGATAACAAGTTTGATACTAATATCACCATTATCAATGATATAAATAACATACAAAACTCGAATAGAGTCTCAACTTTATCGTAAGAATTCAGTAAAGAACGCCAGAAAGTTGCAAGCTAAGCCGAAACTGTTGAAAAATCGTAATAACCGTATCGATGTGTAAATAACTCTTGAAAGTGTGCAAATTTCCCAGATTTGTCCAAAAGAATTTGATAGAATCGTGGAAACGAACTGTATATATATAGTAAAAACCCTCACTTAATCGAGAGTGCACGCAATAAATTGTAAAACATACGTTTTATCTATGAAGATCCGTCAACAATTACGGAAAATACTAATCCACATGAACTCAAAAGAAACTGTCGTAGGTGTGAAGTTTCCTTTAACAATGTCAGTGCGGTTTTGGGGACATATCAACGTTTTACAACGAATTTCTACGATTTAGTATCCATTCTTTGCAACTCCTGCAGTATCACTTTTTTTTTCGCTTCCAAATACATGTAGCACAACAAAAAAGAGCGATTTTTGAGTATCATCATTTGAAGAACTCGATAATCTAGCAGACAAAATGCATTATTACAAAAATCGATGCGGTAATTTCACAATTTACTGCTCGGGCTAAAACCTGGTGCAAACAGCTTTAATCTACCTGTATATATGAGGTTTTGGTTTTGAAACGACGATTTTTTTCACCGGACGGCAGATGTACAAACTTCTTCCTCATTGGGTTCTGGTTTAGTTACGAGGCCGACCGAACCCAAATATTATTTTCCTGTTCTCAATTTTTTAAAAATGTTTTGGTATATGTTGCTTTAACCATTTTAGCTTCACTAGTCGAAGGCCAGCGAGCTATTGTCATGGTAGAGTGTCCGTCGTGTGTCCCTGCGTAGGCTTTTTCTATAAACATCTTCTTCTCCCAAACCTATGGGAATATTTTAACGAAACTTGGTAGAAATGAAACTTGGTAGAAATGGTCCTTAAGCAACCCTCTTCTTAAATTGTTAAAGAACTTTTGATTGACCCCCAAATAGGGGCGTTGCAGGGCGGAGCATTTTTTCACCTTAAAATCATTAAAAAATCTCCTTCCAAACCGTTGGGCCGATCTCAATGAAACTTGGCATGGCTGTTCATTTGGTGACCCTTTTTTTTAAATTGTCCAAGAAATTTTGATTGACACCTATCTATGGGCGTGCCAGGACATGGCATTTTTCACGATAAACTTTTAAAAAAATCTTCTGCTCCAAAACCATTTGGCCTATATCAATTAAACTTGCATTGGACATTGTACCTTGGATGAGCCTTTACTTAAATTATGTAGAAAGAATGCAAAAACATGATAACACATGTGACATTAATTCTAAATACAAGAGGTCAAAGAGGGCCTATATTGCCCCACTGTCTTTTATATCCCCAGATTTTCATTAAAAATCTTTTTTAACTGAAAACAGCACTTTGAAGTCTCTTTAGAACTAGTTTGTAATGATTTACTTAGTCTGGCCAACGTTGCACCGGTATACTCAATCATCATATACCTACATACCCTTTATCACTGATATTATTGAGAATGTAAGCGTGTGATTGATTCTAGAAGAAAGAGGAAGCTATTTATAGAACTTGTACGCATATCTTATTTAAGAAAGGTAATTAATATCTATTATTTTGTTCATCCTGAACAAAATTAGCGATATTGGATTATATCCCTTTAATTTCACATAAAACTCATATACCATTTTCATTCAATTTTATTCTTAATTCATTCTTAAATCATTCACATTGTCAATTTTTACGATGTTGTCAACTGTAACCCTAAGATTACAAAACGCCATTTATCCGCACAATTTATCAACTGTGTAACTACCAATACGCATATTGAGCAAGAGGGTGTTACAAAATGAATGCCCGAACGAAAAAAAATGCTGTTGAATGATAATTACATCGTAACTATAGATCCACAAGTTAAAGAGAGTGACCCAAGGTCAATTTTGTCTATACCTGTATAGAAAAAATTGACCTTTGATCACTGAATAAAAATTGCGTGTCTATATAGTTTTTTTTCTAGCTGTTTTTACGAAGTATTGACAATTCATCACTGAATGTTGTAATCCTTATAATTATCCAAGTCGACGCATTTCCCTGTCCTCTATTTCTCACAAAATGGGGCGTCTGGGCGTCAGTTTGATCGTGTTTCCCTAGCGACTTAATAATATTGTAAGGTCTTCAATTCTGTATGTATGAATTTTAGACAGTAGAATTTCATATACTCCATTTTTTCTCACAAACTTTCTACTACGATCGTCAAAACAATGGCTTATTTGAAATAATTCTAAAAGATGGATTATTAGAAATGTAAAATAATAATAATATATTAAAAAAAAAGAAGAAGAAGAAGAAGAAGAAAAATAGAAAAAATAGCGTTGTATAATCGTTGAAAAATTGAAAACTGTGGTTTATGGTTTTTGAGGTTTAATAATATTTAAATTGATTGATTGAATGGAGTTTAACGCCGGTTTCCATATTTTTCAGTTATATCGCGGCGGCTTGAGCACCTTACAATGGTTTCCTTGTATTTCTCTCACCAGTACAACCACCACATCATTTCCTAGCCCCCAGCTGCAATATCACATGGGTCTACGATTATCAACCCATTGGTGATAATATTTAGAACGCCCTTAAAGTTGTCTGCGGAATTTGCTTATCCCCTGACCTTTAACACATGTTATGAAGGATTATCGGCTTTCAAAACGCATATTGAAAATCTCAAAGATCTTTGAAGACATACTATTTCAGATGCCTTTAAGGTATCCCTTTCTTAATTTTCACCAAAGAGACAATCAAAAAGAAATATGTAATGTTTGTTTGTAAGAAATATAAATAAATTGAGCATTGAAAGGAACAATTCCTTTCCTTTCCGAGCCCACTGACATTTTGAAAAAACCGCATTAATTTGACAGGCCCGTGGGCCGTGCAATGGATAGTCACGTTATAAAGCGCGTTTTTATTGACCCGAATTGACTCCTGCTATTTAGATAATAAAAAATAATAAAATCTGGTTAAACCTACTGGGCTCTGCAAGCAAGTCCTCTAATAGGAATGAATAACATACGGTATTGAAAATAACATATATTTTGTTAATTGAAAAAATGGGGGCGGTATTCGTTTTTGCGTTGTATTCCACCGAGGGTGAATTCGGGTCAAATAAACTAAGGTATACTTATTGGTATAGAAATTCGATTAACAAAAAAAGTGGATCCGTTATAGTTCCGCAATATTTCGGAACTCATAATCTTCACAATGTAAACCGAGGTTTACTTGTGCAGCCAGGAGGAAACCTCGTTTAATAACCGGTGGTGACTTCTTTTATTCACACTTCACGCTTCAAACTCTAAACATATGATCTTGAAATGTGAAGTGTGAACTGTGAATTGTGAAGTTTGAAGTGTGAACTGTGAAGTTTGAAGTGTGAACTATGAAGTGTGAACCATGAAGTGTGAACTGTGAAGTTTGAAGTGTGAACTATGAAGTGTGAAGGTTGATGTGTGAAGTTTGAAGTGTGAACTTCACAGTTCACACTTCATAGTTCACACTTCACACTTCAAAGTAAACACTTCACACTTCAAACTTCACAATTCACTCTTCACACTTCAAACTTCACATTTCAAACTCCACACTGCAAACGTCATACTTCACATTTGAAGATCATTTGTTTGAAGTTTGAAGCGTGGAGTGTGAATAAAAGAAGTCACCGCCGGTCTTTCGTATTGATAAATACTGATAAAGTTCATGACTTCCGAAACGTTGCTGAACCATTTTGGGTCAACTAAGTCAAGTTTAAAGTAAAGAGAGGGTTGAAAGTCCTACAAACACGAAAATTGAGTTGGAGAGGATATTTGTTGTGTTGAAGGTGTCGGCAGTTTTATGTCATAATTGCAAAAACTGGTATTACAATGACAATATAAAACGCCATTATTATACTTCACACCGTCTTCATGGAACTCTCGAGTGCAAACGTGAAACGACGCACCTGAAAAATAGAAAAAGATGCCAAAAGGGACCATATAGATTTCCGTAAAAAATGCAAAAACAAACAAAAAAAGAAACAAACAAAAAAAACACCACTAGACTAAAGGGATGTTGAAATTCAAAAGAAGAGCAAAAAAGAACAATACGTGCTTGTTAAATAAATAATTCCCCTTCCGTCTCTGTAACACTTAAAAAAATGTTCATCATATTTGACCTTGAAAAATGGCATTGACCCTGAAGTATTACCTGCAAAGTGGTATCAATATAAAATTCTTTTCGTAAGCAACACATTTATTAGATATAATACATGAATAAAGATTCCACCGTTACCAATCAAAAGTCATTGAAAATTGTGACAATTCTAACGATTTAAAAATACTCGCTACATATTGTTCACAAGTATAAATCAAATGCGGGATTAAACAGGTTTTGCGTTTGCATGCCCCATAGTTAACCAATGTTCTAAACTAATATGGAGTTTTAGTCATTTTATACACAGCAGGGCCCATCAATAGGTTCTGGGACTTTTTTCATTTTTTTCATTTAAGACAAGTATTATTATATTTGGCTTGAGGTAACGATAAGATTGAAATATGAACCCCCCCTTCCACTATCTTCTGTTAAATTTGAGCCTGTGCGTGAGATTTCCAACGATTTCAAATATGTATAAAGCAAAGACTTCGACCAGCCTGTGCATCTGGCTGCCTCTCAATGTTTACACCTCGTGAACATTTCAAATTGTTGAAAATGTCACGCACAGGCTCATTTATTACAATTCACAAATTTTCTACCTCTATCTTCACAGGGTATAACGTGCCACGCCGACACCAGAAGGTTCATGGACACCTGATCGATTTTTTCGATACAGAAATAACGGTGGGGCAAGTTTTTGACTGATTTGTAAACCAAAATAATCATTTTCATTTCAATTTTTAGTATCACTGTCGAGATAAATGGTTCTTCTTTTAGGAAGTAAAAGGGGAGGGTAACAACTAAGCAAAATAAGCGAGTTCTAGCCCTAGGAGTGAGTGACTTTGCTCGATTTTTAGGTTTGTCATTAATTTTTTGTCAAACAACCTGACTATTCTTCATAGTTTGTGTTTGTCTAAGAGCATTTATGTATCCTCTACACACATTCCAAATTTATCGGCAAAAGATCCACATAAAGCAAAGATATTCGTACTTTTATTGGCCTGGGTAGCGAAAAATATGATAACTAGACACCCCCTGAATTTTTTTCGATTGGAAATCGACACCAGAATTTGTGATAGGGGGTGTCTTGTTATCATATTTTCCGCTACCCAGGCCAATAAAAGTACGAATATCTTTGCTTTATGTGGATCTTTTGCCGATAAATTTGGAATGTGTGTAGAGGATACATAAATGCTCTTAGACAAACACAAACAATGAAGAATAGTCAGGTTGTTTGACAAAAGTTAATGACAAACCTAAAAAACAAGCAAAGTCACTCACTCCTAGGGCTAGAACTCGCTCATTTGCCTTAGTTTTTACCCTCTACTTTTATTTCCTAAAAGAAGAACCATTTATCTCGACAGTGATACTAAAAATTGAAATGAAAATGATTATTTCGGTTTATAAATCAGTCGAAAAGTTACTCCACCGTTAGTTCCGTATCGAAAAAATCGATCAGGTGTCCACGAACCTTCTGGTGTCGGCGTGGCACGTTATACGCTGTGATCATGGTATGATCAATATGTCAAAGAAAAATAACTTGTATTTCTTTTTCCAAATTTAGTCGACTTCTTGATTTATTTTTGTTGAAATAGATAATGCCTACAATAGATCTGATTTAACCCAAAAAAAACTTTTTCCCTAGAGAATTTGGGATTACTCCAAGATTTACGGCTAAATTGGTTTCCGAATTTTGAATGTACTTATCAACTTAAGCAGGGGATCTCCTTTCAGAAAAAAAAACCACAACACGGCGAGTCACTTATAAAATTGGACGAAAATTTCAAGAAAAGGTTACTGAATCACTTCCTTGGTAATTTGTAATCTCCTGTAGCAACCCTTAGTTTATTTACCAGTTAAGACGTTATTTCCGAACAAACGCGATTTACGTGACGTCATTGAACAACTATGTCGATACATGACGTCAGAAAGGGAAGTGTATGTCGTACGCATCGAGAAAAGTTAGATGCTTGATTAAGTCTAATTGTGCTACGAAGCGTTGAAGTATATTGAACTTGTAAGATTAGTTCACGGAATTATTCATCGACCCTCGTACACACAAACCTACATAGATCTACATAGAATATGAAATATTGTTACAGTTAATTTCATCGTGAAATTGGCATTCATCTCAATCAAAACCATTCTTAATCGCTCACTCAGCGTTCCATTCATTCATTCATTCAAAACACTCACTCAAACCATTTAAAAACGCTCAAAATTACTAAAAAATATAAGTTCAACACTACATTCAGAATTAATAAAGCAAGAACCAAATTGCGATTTCACCCACGTGATTAAAATTTTAAGCGTATGATTGGTTCTTGAAGAAAAAGGAAGCTATTTATAGAAGTTTTATGCATATTTCGTTAAAGGGAGGTTATAAACATCGTTAATTTTGTTCATCCTGAAAAAAAAAATTATCGATGTTGGATTACCTCCCTTAAATTTCACTCAAAACTCTCTCCTCTCACTCATTTAATATCATTTCCAAATCATTCCAAAATCATTCAACCTGTCAATTTTATGATGTTCTTAACTGTACCATGAGCCTTAGAATCAGTCGAATTGGAGGAACAAAATAACAGGAGAAAAAAAAGCCACTTGAAAACCATTGTAATAATTTTGGTGGTACAAAATAGTGGTTTAGTGATTTTTTCGATTTTTTTTTCGCAAATATCCGAGATCCGAATCTATTCGACATTCTTCATTTTCTTAAATAATTGCTACAATTCGTTTTCGTAATTGATACGAATCACAAACATTGTAGTTGAACAACCAAAAACTCGTAACTTCAGCTTTATTCATGCTAAAGTTACGAGGTTTTAGTCACCAGATGACGATATGGCCAGGAGCAACTAACTACTTACAACCATTCCTAATAATTCCGCATGAAGTACATCTACACGTGATCTGTAGAAAGCCCGCAAACGTCTGAAAGCATATTAACGCGCCATTAAAATAATAATGATAATGATGAAAATAAGATTGATAAAAACAACAACAGCAACAAGATATTCGAGTCAAATTTTCTCTCGTTCAAGCTAATCCACGATACGCAAAATTTTCTTAAAGTATTGCATATTTAAAAGGCCAGTCTTGATTGCCGAGTTTTCATATTGGTTCCAAAATATAAATTACATGTACACAAAATCCCTACTGTAGGGTATAGACCTGCAATTTCAAGTGAGTGATCAAAGATCAATTTAATATTGAAAATGATAGGAGATAACGGTTTCTCGGACCTCACTCTTTCTCGTGGAACTATAAATTTTTATACGAGGGGCGTTCCGATAATTTTGAGACTGTATTTATAATTAGCTTTGAACATAAAGAAACAATTTTCAACTTCAAGCAGAACGTCTCTTAAAAGTAAACAGTCCGAATCGTCCGTGAAAGATCTTATCATTATAAAATTATAATATGACCTACGTCGCGGGAGTGAAATAATCCCGTTGAATAATTTTGATTATACACGGTGTTATTACACTAGTGGAATAACTATGCAAATGAGCTCAGAGCGAATAGCAAGGTTATTTTGTGACCGCGAAAATGACGTCATAAATTATATATTGCGACATCAGTTTTAAACGGCCTTATAAGTTACGCGGAAAATTGAAATATTGAATTTAAAGAATTTCAAATTTGTGCCCATAAAATACAGCCTCGTTTTTATCTGTTTATAGATGACTCGTTTAATAAATGAGGTATTCAATGGCCGCTCATTAAATATCCTCTATCTATACAACTAATGGCATGTTGGTTGAGCACTGCGGAGCTCTCTAAAATGTAAATATTTTCCAAATTTTGTTTCCATAAAGTTTGACCAGTCTGCTACGAGAATAAATCAAAATCTGTTTTTATTTCTAAGCTAGCTTCTTAAACTTGTTTCAAAATTCGTCAAATAAATCAGGCTTCGCTTTTGTTTTCCGTGTCCAAAAATGTCACTTTGGTTGTATTTTGGTGGTAATTTATCGAAAGATAAGATTAAATTTGACTAAATGTCTTTCTGCTTTTTATCGATGCAACGGTATTTTAATTGATAACATAGGATAGTGCTTTTTCTTAGCATTCTATTACTTGATTATTTAGATCAATGGAAAAGTAATTGTCTATGATTACTGAAGTATGTCCAAAATGTCAGACTGATAAAATTTCTAGAAAACGATATTTACAGATACTGCACACAAAAAGAACAACGTTAAAAACATGAAATTTTAGAAGGACACGGTTTATTACATTACTGTACAAAATATTTCTTCATAATAATGAGATAATTAAAGCTCGAACCAGGGCGACCCTTTTCGAAGCGAATGGCTGTATCGCGATAAAAACCGGTGCGCTATTTCCGATTTAATCGACAAATACATATGGTAGACCCTATCAAAGGAGCTAGCCCCGGGATGACGCCATGAAGTCAACTTTACTTTATAAATCCATTTTTATAATTGTCATGATCAATCCCTCATGAAGACCCGTGAAGGGTCGAAACGTTGGATGTAATAAAACATAAACTAAAGACTGTGGTTGGTTGTTATTTCTACTTCTCTCCCGCTATTCGCTTTTTATTGTCATGATTGTGAAAGCGAACATTTGAAAGTTTGAGTTTATAGCATTAGATAAGATTTAGAGGCATTTCGAAATTTGGACCTACAATGGTCCGCTACGTGTCAACAGTAACCTTAAATGTTTTGAAGTGGGCAATTCAGCGCTTCTCTTTTACTTTTCACTTTAAAACTATTTTCATTAGTATGATACAGGTAATAACAAGATGCATTATTCATAATTTAAGTACTCTTTTTATATCATTAAAAACGTTTTGGGGGCTTAGAATATTGACATACAGTTACACATTTGATAAGATTCAGTCAAAAAGGTAACGTCAATTCAGCTTAATGTCAAGACAAAGATGTACCTGTTTTGTGCGTAACGTCATTTCAATAACGTTATTATCACGTCTGAAAATGATGTCATTTCTCGCCTTCAGTTCACACAGCATTACAGTTAGTAACATCGTGAAATTGACATTCATCTCGATCAAAACTATTCCAAATCACTAGCTCGTGTAACGTCAATTCAGCGTAACGTCAAGACAAGGATGTTCCTGTTTTGTGCGTAACGTCATTGCGATAACGTAATTTTCCCGTCTGAAATGATGTCATTTCTCGCCTTCAGTTCACACAGCATTACAGTTAGTAACATCGTGAAATTGACATTCAACTCAATCAAAACCATTCTAAATCGCTCACTCATCGCTTCATTTATTCATTCCAAACACTCACTCAAACCAGTCAAAAACGCTCAAACCCATTGAAAAATATAGAATCAACAAAGTCCTTCAAAGTTGTAACCGTCTGATAGGTTCTTGAAGAAGTAGGAAGCTATCTATAGAACTCGCATGCGTATTTTATTAAAGGGAGGTAATCAATATCGCTTACTTTGTTCATCGTGAACAAAATTTGAGATATTGAATCACCTCCCATTGAATTCACTCAAAACTCGCTCCACACAATCATTCAATTACATGCCTAAATTATTCAAAAATCATTCATCTTGTCAATTTCACGATGTTGTTAACTGTATTTATCTCGAATGAAGTAGAAAGTCGTGTAGTCTACCTTGAGAAATCAAATTGTTGTAGGTACAGTACATAAATAACTCCTGACAGAATTATGGGACGGACTGCTATATTTCAAAATTTAAATTCTGCTCCGGCTCCCGACCCACTGATCTGAAGTATTGTGAAATTAGCAATTAAACTAGAGAATCTATATTTTCTTATCAGCTTATACATCAGTAGTCAGTTTTTGAGATTATGGAGGAAATTTAAACATTAGTGGTGTACCTTATTTAACACTAACAGACAGCCTGAGAGCCAGGCTAGCACATACCGTGAATATTATTTTTTAACAATATCAAATCGGTGCACTGGCAATCTACTTAAGAACGGGGTACTTGTTGTACATGTAGCTGATAAAATTCCTTAATAAATACAACTAATCAGTCATGCAGGAAAACCTGCATAAATCACGTCAATGGGTTATATCAGCTATTATCGTCAAATTTTGTCTTTTCGTGCAGTGTAAAAGTATCGACCATTTTCTTTTTCTAGGTTATGGGATGAAACTCTGAATTTTGTTAGTGTACATCTTATTTTCTTAGCATGAATAAATTCGAGGTAATTTTCAAAACTAAATTCGTGTTTAAACAAAGAATATGTTTCTAGGCGATTTGTATTACTTATTGTAGAATACCATTGTTGCTGATATATATCAATCAATCTTTGTTGAATTAATTCATAATTAATTGGTGAGGTAAACTGGTTTTGCCAAATAAAATGTAGACCGCATTCATCGATTTACATTTTACTTGGTAAGCCCAATTGCATTTATCATAGATCTGTCCAATTTCTACATCGTTTAACAGCATATTATAAGTACGAGATAACAATGAATTTTGTTCAGAACTATATAGACTTCATATTTCGAATGAAACAAACGTACCTGCGAATTGAACTTTAGTCATTAAAACAAACATCCAAATCAAAAAGTAAACGTAATTTTCCATAGTTTTTGGTGGTATTTTTTTTTTTTCTTTTTTTGAAAATCATCATTAAATGCCCCCTCAGAATGCCCTTTTGAACTATGAGATAAATCCAGCGTGAAGTTATAATTGAAGTAGGTTAAGCGAAAAGGGACCATTTTAAATAAACGCACGTTTTTGTAAAAGAGATTGATTAGTAGAGGGCAATCAGAGGTCAAATTTGGAAAATCTTATACTATTCTGGGAAAATTCAAATTCAAGATTTAGAAAAGCTACAGGTTAAAGGTTTTGTTCCTTGCCAGCCTGCGCCATCCGACACTTCACATATAACCCAGATGGGCCCTTTTCGTTAAACGGGTCACATATTCAACAGTCATGGCTACTCCAAGATAAGAGGGTGGTAGACATATTATCCCTAGTCATCATTTCTACAAAATAAAAAAAGTCGTTGTTGTACTCATTAAATTTAAGCTGCTCTTTCAGGAAAAAAAACTGTGGAAGAGCAGCTCTGTGAAATGATTTCCAATGGAAAATTCTGATGCAAATTATTATTACCGATTTTTTAAATAGATCTATTTAAACAAAATCCTGCTAATGCTGTTTACAGCGTGTTTCCACTTGACAAAATCTTTACTGGTAGATAGTTCAGCTTTAGATCAGACTAAATCTTGCACAGCTGAGCAGTCGGATCATAGTCTACACTGTCTTCCATCTACTTAATTGCAATTGCCAAAAAAAAAAAAAAAAAAAAAAAAAATAGAATAAAAAAAATAAAAAAATAAAGATAAATATATAATACGCACTTAGTGTTTTGTATGGAAAAATATAGCTAACGAGGTTGGGAGAATTGATAAGTGTCGAGGCTCTGCCGAGACAATTATCAATTCTCACCACCAAGTTAGATATTTTTTTTCATACAATACACTAAATACGTATTATATTTATCTAATAACCTCTATTTGTCTTGTTTTCGTTGATGTTTGTAACTGAAATGCAAGTTTCTAAAAAATATCCGCATTATATCATTATTCTAAAAATAACTATATGAATCATAAAAAATTTCATACGGGATGTTATCACACGAATATTTGTATAGTTATAAGATAAAAAAATGACTTTGTGAATTGTACCACAAAATGGAAATTTGTTTGAAATATATTTATGACCCGTCACGCGAAAAGGGGCCATCTGGGTAGTGCGTAAAGGTTCGACCCTAGTCAGACTGCGCGGAATGCGCATACTGGCTAGGATCGAAACCTTTCGCAATATACTTATTTTCTGAATCTAGAATCTACCTTCCATTGAAAGAATTTTTCAAGTGTGACATCCGGTTGACTTATGCTGGGCCCAACTTCTTTTTCAAATACATGTATTCATTATACAGAGTTCCCAGATGCTCCCTTTTCGTCTGACGGTTCATTTTGTATTCAACAGGGTAAGAGTTACAACCTATAATATACCATATATCTACACCGAAACGAACTTCTAAACGGTCACTTGTTTTTTGCTGAAATAGTAATATTTCCGTTGGTATCTGAAATGGTTAGTAGTCAAATTGTATTAGAAAAATCATTTAGGCAGAATCTTCAATTAACATTAACTCTGAAAACATTGGAGAAAGCAACGATCTCTAAGAGATTCTAAGGGTACATCTGAATTCAAAATTAACATTGGTGTGTGAGGTAATTCTGATAGTTTATGCTCGTGAGAGAAACAAAGCAAAAGTAATAATATTTAATTTTATAATTTGATATCTGACACGCAAATTGCATCGAAGTTTGACACTTATTGGATTAATTACGAGTATTTCTGAGACCGAAATTTTGAAATTTCCCTTAAAAGTGCCATTTTTGTGACTTTTGCAAACGAAGGTTCCTGTGTTTGACCGTTTGCTACAGATAGCAAGGGAAAAAAAATCGAACACATTCTTCTTTCAGAAAACGTCAAAATGAACGATAATTCATTAACAAATATAATATGTTTTGTTCAATGACTTCAAATAACTTAAAATGTGACAAATGAAAGGTGACCGTTTAGAAGTTCGCTTCAGTGTATTAGTCAGGCGGTCATATGGGTATAAGTGCGCTAGAAATCGAGTTTGTGGGCACATTCGCGGCATGAAGGGCAACAGGGCTTAAGTTGAAGAGTAACATCTGCTCTTTCAGAATCTGCCTGTTGCCCAACCGAAATATCATTATTGGGGTCAATAAATGAGGTCAAAGGTCATTAGGTGCAAAGGGGAGTAAAATTCGAAAATTATGGCATATAGGCTATGAATGAGGGGCATTTGTAAGCCGTGCGTATCAAAATCACATTGTAATGCCTTAAATCTATAGACTAACTGTTTTCTTAACATCATACACATTTATCTTGATATATTTGTCCAACTGTCTGTCATTTTTATCAGTTTTTAAAGGAGGCAAATAAAAGGGAGTGTTGCTTTTTTCAGTTGAACCTATAAAAAACTATTTTGATGCAAACGTTTCTTGCGCGACTCATGTGATCTTTATCTGTTTTGGGTGAATATAACTTTTTCACAATAGACAATAATATCTATAATTGCAAGCGCTTATCCTCTGACTATCCGTGTAATGGTAAAATACGTTACTTTTAAATACTCCATATAGATACTTTATGGTGGCTTATAATTTGTATTCTTTAACAACATTTTTGTGTTCTTTTTATTTCGGGCAGATATAACTTTTTTGCAACTTAATATCATATTTATAATTGTCACCAGGTAAACTATGACTACCAGGGTAATTGTAAAATACGTTACTTTCAAATACTCAACATAGGAAAGATTATTCGACCTTTTCACCAGACAACTTAAGCAATACACTTGATAAAAATAATACTGATCAATTATGCTATAGCTAAGAAAATTTTAACAAACTTTGAAGTGAGTGAATGCAAATAATAGATGTAACGAAAGTACTGGTAAAATACGTTATATCCCAAAATTTCGGGTTTAAAATTCGCCTGTATTTCAGTTTTGACTTTCATTTGATTTTGTGTTTTTTGTAATGTTAAATATCGCATAGAACTGTT
Source organism: Fragum whitleyi (assembly GCA_948146395.1). NCBI lineage: Eukaryota > Metazoa > Mollusca > Bivalvia > Cardiida > Cardiidae > Fragum > Fragum whitleyi. Next base: position 64,358,896 of record OX411544.1, read on the forward strand.
GTCATAAGACAGGACAAATCACGAAACAATATTTAATGCCATTGTAATCGTCAGCTCTACGGAAGATAAAGTAACGAATGTAACTGTATTTGTTACGAAATGTGATCCTGCCATTTTTTAAAACAATTTAAATCTTTCTTCTATATTAACATTTTCTTGTTCTATTGCTCATTGAGTGGGAATAAATTTCTATACGGATAGAAGCGTAAAAATGCATCTTATGTTACATCATATTATACATCCACAATACTACATTTTGTATATGAGTGCAACCTACCTGTATTGCTTATTTTATGTAAATGAAATCGATAAATGTAGACGAGACCAATTAAAAGTTGGGTCAATGCGCATCACTAAAATCTGCAAATATTGTATTTAGAAAATTATCACGGATGATAAATCGATCACTTTCAGCCGAAAGAACATATCTTACGGTGAAACCTTGGTAGCGAGATACGTTGATACTTTAAAGAATAACGATATTTGAATTCCGGATTAAACAAAAAAAAACATGGTCTTTATGATCAAATGTTGCCCTTTCGGACAAAACAAGAACTTAAGAGCAATATTTATGTATCAATACAAATTAAAATTGCGTTTTTGAAAAAAATATCAAAGTGTTACATCCTCGGTTTTACACACTAAAGAGAGTCATTAAATATGCTCACACTATTACCGGTTGTTTTGAAAAAAATGTGGCCTAGGTTTACCACATAGAACAGCAGACGATCAATGATTATGAAAAACGTATGATAATTAACGGCTCAACCAACAGCCGGTGTGGAAAAGACAATATCTCTAATTCGGTTTCATTCGACGAATTGAGCAGCGAAAAAATACATATTAGACCCTGATAAAAGAGCTTTTTACGTTTAATCAAGTCCAATTGCGTTTCTGTCGTGGTAGAAATTTGATCGACACACTAGTAGCACTGTGCTTTATAACAGCAACTATACAGACGTAAGATTGTGGTTAAAATGTATACTCCTCAAAGTTTGCTAAGCACCAAACTTTTTCGTTGTCCTACAGGATCTTATTAAAAAAACAAAAGTTCGCATTCGAGTTTAGAATTGTACAATAATGTAATGACAAAATATTTAATGTATACATTACCAAATTTGACAGGCAATTTACTCGCAATACTCGTGCAAAATGAAGAATCCCAGTTTCCTTTTCTCATTTTCTATATGTACAGGTTTCGTGTAGATTCTTAGTTTCTGTTTTTCAGTACTTTATTAACTTTAAAGTCGTTACTCATGGCTAATCCAAATGTCAGACGACATTTATCTGTCGAACGATTGTGGTGTGCTGTAGGTATGGTGGAGCAAGGGGCTTCCCACCGTAATGTTAGAATGGTATTGGGAGTTCACCATACTGTTGTAACCAGAGCTTGGGCACGATACCAACAGTAAAGTACACCTGAAAGGAGACATGGTGGAGGTAGGAGTAGAAGACCGTTTTTGGTAATTCAAGCCCTAAGGAACGGGTTTGCTACGACAACGCAGCTACGTTCCGACCTTCCAAACGCCTCGGGGGTGCGAGTTTCGGCTCAAACCATACGAACACGGCTACATCAGCATAACCTGAGGTCAAGAAGACAATGTATTCATATTCCACTGTCCCATCCATTGTCGGCGTCGGTTTACATGGGCATTGGACCACCTTGGTTGGCGCATAATACGCTGGCGTCCCGTGCTATTCAAGGATGAGTCCAGGTTTTGCCTGGACTACACTGATGGCGGACTAAGGTGTGGAGAAGGCCGGGGGAAAGGTTTCATGCAGCAAACATTGCTTAGCACGATCGTTATGGGAATGGTCCATCATGGTTTGGGGTGGCATCAGCTGGGATGGGCGAACTTATCTTGATATTTTAGAAAGAGATACAATAACAGCTCGTAGGTACATTGATGAAATCCTTTATAACCACGTAAGAATTTACGCTGGTACTATTTGGGATGGATTCATTTTAATGGATGATAATGCCCGTCCACACTTGGCCCGTATAGTCAAAGAGTATCGCCAAGAAAAGGGCAATCTACGTCTGGACTGGCCGGCTCGCTCACCGGACTTAAATCCGATAGAGCATATTTGGAATGAGCTACAGGTCCGAGTTTCGGCTCACCAGGTCCAGCCAAGGATACTCCAGGAGCTCGGCTATATCCTTAGAGAAGAATGTTCTGTTATTCCCCAAAAAGTAATCCAGAACTTAATCAGGAGTATGCAGAGGCGCTTTCATACTGTTATTGACAGTGCCGGCTCTCATACTCGTTATTGAACGAAATGCGATTGAAAGAATACCCATTTTGGTCAAATTCGATTATTTTCAATTTTCAAGAAAAATTTTTTTTCAGGGTCTCTCATTTTGGTCTACATTTTAAGTCTTCCTATCATTACAAAGCTTTATTTTTTTCTTAAAATTTGATAAACTGATGACAATCGACCATTTTCCATCATTCTTATAATCAAATTTCACTTTTTCCTGAAATTATAGTATAAAAAGGTTTTGGTGCTTAGCAAACTTTGAGTAGTATATTAAAAATTATAGTTCCGTAAACAAGCTTTTCATCGTAATCACATTTAGCTACATATACTTGAAATAGTAAGATGCAGTGGGATTTCGGAAAAAAAACATATGATAGAAGTATAGAACGATGTTTGTTAAAACAACACATTATAACAGATTTTCATTTCAACAGAAAGAAAGGTTAGCGTAAATTGTTCTAAATGAAATAAATTACTTTATAAAGCTTTGTTATTTTAATCATTTTTTATTTGTTATCTATGGAGTGTGTTACTTTTTTTGTCAGTATATTCACATTAGATATTAAGTGGTATCTTTGAGATTGCCCCTGCAGTTCTCCATTCTATAGTATTACATACCGCTGTAATTTGCTAACCTATACATTTTTGAAATCGTTATATCTATTTTCTAGTATTCTACTTGATACACAGTAGCAGTGAATATCTGAAAATATGTTAGAATAGTTTTCGAGTCAAAGTATCTCGGATTTATATTTAATGTCTTGTTTGTCTTCTGCATAATATTATAGGTGCTCGACTCGTGATTTGAGCACAACATCATCCACACTGTTTATGGGCAATAAACTTAATAGCCAGGGCCAGTCAGCCCAGATGTAGAATTGGGCAGCATTTGGGTTCAAGCCAGTGAATCTCTTCTCTCGTGGCCGTGAAAAGACATTGATATAGTGTTAATATATATGTTAAGGTAAATAAAGTTGGGAAAGTTTTCTATACGCTCAAAAATGTAAAAAATAAATAACACGTATCTTACAAATAAAAAATGGTTCCCGACGATTAAAATTGTGGCGCGAGACTCCAAATAATAAAGATTTGAAATTAAGGAACGAAACTGAGATATGCATTCCATGAAATACAATTATAACATATCTTCTAAATATCAATTTAAGATTTAATGGGTAACGTATATTACACATTTTTTACCTCACTAAGAAAGAATCTTATGTTGTTGTTCAATCAAATGCAATACATATAATTGAAGACGTAAATCACTTTCATTGATATATTTCACTTAAATGTAACAATTTATGCCAATGTTAATAACTTGGGTTTCGACAGCGTAAAATATAGTTACTAACACTTATCTTTAAATATTATTCGAATGTCAAACAATTTTCTTGTGTTCGAGACATTTTGAAAATAAAAAGAAACATTAAAATAAGAAAATGAAAGAAATTCTAAACTTTGATAACTTCATATATTGTATGTTCTTTTAAATCTAATCTAAATGGGTAACGTATTTTACATATATTTGAAAAAATAGAAACATTAAAGAATTATTATCTAATTCTACAAGAGCCTTCAAATCATAACTTGTAATACTTTTTTTACAAATTTACGTTTTTGTCCAAACATATGTGTACTTGTACTTAAGGCCGATTTATCCCTTTCATAGGCTGAAAAGTATAACGTCATTAACAAGCAAACGTTTTGTATTTTTTTTTTTTAGACAGCATTGTTAATATGTTAATGAATCAAATACATCCTCAAAATACGACATAATTGTTAACGTAGGTCTATATAAGGTTAAACAACGCTTTCTGTCTACAATAATAAAGCAGTAGTCTGTTTAGCAAGGTATGTCAGCATTTTTAATCGAGCTAAGGGTTAAAAATATGACCTTACATAAAATAACCCAACACCAAATGTTTTTTTTTAAATTAAGAACAAATGGCTCTATAATATTAACTGATGTTGATAAAGATTTTTTTCATTTCAAAGACAAATCGTATATCAAAAACACTTATACCCATAGAAATCGCTTACGTGAAATGTACTTGGTGACCTTTGACCCCATTTGTGACCCCATTTATGATTTTATTTTTGGGCAACAGGGCAAAATCTGTTCAGAGATGGTTGCCGAAGCTTTTTAGCCTAGTGAGACCTTATGCCGCAAAAGTGCCCACACTTCGAAAATTTTCGGTCTAAACCACCAGTCTATATAGCTAATCTCTATGATGAGTAGACCGCACAAGTCTGTAGTAAGTGCCTTTACATTGTGCATAAACTTACTATAGTCTTGTCTCGGGGCCTCGAAGGTACTATCAAGACAAAAACCAGATTGGATTGGTGGTCACACGAGATACGCCACACAGAAGCGTACTGGTTTCTGACTCTTGTAGATATTTTAATTCCATCTTTCGTATGGATTTAAGCCTTGATATATGCGTGATCAATTTGAGATTTAAGGATATTTTTCTTTTTGGGTGTCTGGTGTTGTTTTAGACGATTGTAACAGTTTTTCAGACACATCGCTGCAGTTAGATAACCCATCCACAGCTCGTAGGTACATTGATGAAATCCCCAATACTCACGTAAGATTTTACGCTGGTGCTATTGGGGTTGGATTCATCTTAATGGATGATAATGCCCGTCCACACACGACCCGTATAGTCAAAGAGTATCGTCAAGAAGAGGGCATTCCATGTCTGGACTGGCCGGCTCACTCACCGAACTTTAATCCGATAGAGCATACGTGGAATGAGCTAAAGATCCCAGTTTCGGCTCGCCAGGTCCAGCCAGGAACACTTTAGGAGCTCGGATAGATCCTTAGAGAAGAATATGTCTGTTATTCCCCAAAGACTAATCCAGAACTTAATCAGGAGTATGCAGAGGCGCTGTCAGGCTGTTATTGACAGTGCCGGCTCTCATACTCGTTATTGAACGAAATGCAATTGAAAGAATTCCTTTTTTTGGTCAAATTCATTTTTTTTTTCAATTTTCAAAAAAAAAAAAAAAAAAAAAAACCAGATCAATTTCTAGGGTCTCCCTGTTTGGTCTACATTTTAAGTCTTCTTATCATTATAAAGCTTTATTTTCTTCTTAAAATTTGATAATAAACTGATAATAAACGAACATTTTCCAACATTCTTATAATCAAATTTCTTTTTCTCCCTGAAATTATAGTATTAAAAAGTGTTGGTGCTAAGCAAACTTTGAGTAGTATATTTGAGGTTAGAACCTGTTCAATTTTTTATGATAAGATCATCGCAATAAATGAACGATGCCGTTTCTCATGCGGAAAATTTCATTTATCTTAATATGATGGTTAAGATAGTCTGAAAAACGCAACCCTCGTACAATAGTGTATAGATCGGTACACATGCGTAACATAGTAAAGGGAAAAAAGGAACTTCAAAAAAAAAAATTAAATAAAAAAAAAAATGACCGCAAGATGTGTTTTGTGACGCTAATGGCCAATTTCACAAGATTGAGCTCTATAAACGACGTTCACCGAGACTGTTTAACTTCACCTAAGCAATAAGGTATGCCTATCGATGAGATTTTTTGTGCTTTGAAATAATAACCCTGTACCTTTAATGAATTTGAATTAATACAGTTAATTCGCAGGTTGCATTTCTAAGCTAGGGGATTAAGTTTAAAAATTGACCTTTTACATCATTTGTAAGGTCCTTCTTAGATGCGTTCTGACCAGATGTAATACCATACCAAATATGAGCATTGCTAAGAGTACGTTTTGAAGTTAACGAGTCCTCTATGGAAACATTCCGGTCTCAGGCATGTATCACAAAAATCGGATTATGAAGCAATCGTTAAGGACAAGCCTTCTTGGATGATACATCGAAAACGCGTAACAAATAGGGAGCCCGCTGAGAATCTGAAGATGCAAAGGGATATCTATAATTCCTCAAATGTGGCTTTGGTCTTAGTTTTCATTGCAGTTTTACACAAACTCGAATGTTTGTCTGTTTGTATTGAATGAATGCCACTTTAGCAATATTGTTGATACACTTGGCCAATGTTCTAACTACACCGTTTTTAGATCCGGATTATTCTCACATACATCATCCGATTTCATTGAAAGTTTTGCAAAGACCCTTCCACTCAAGTGACTTGATTATTGCCAATTGTAGCATGTCAACGTATTTTGTTGCTTGCTTACACAGAAGAGCTTGAAAACAGTAATGGCTCACGTGCATCCTGATTTGTTTTTTCTAAAGTAAAGTTATATAAGCAATGTGTAGCTTTTCGGTTAAGAGTCCGAAAAAACAACAAAACAAATATTGTTCAGATATCAATAGAGACAGAGAAAAGACCATCGATATTCTCTGAGGTTGCTGCAGTTAATTATGGATCTCCGGTCGAAAAGGATCTGTTAAGGTTATATTTAGCAACGCACACATAGTGTATGTCGACAAAACTTCTGCTCACATTCACAAGGAAATAGTTTTGTCAAAGCCATCACTATTCCGAGATATTGACCAGTCCTCTTGAAATCCTGTGCAGACAAATGACGTACAGCCATCGGTAGAGCGGTAGCCTGCGAATCACGGTGTCAGCAGCTTGACGCGATTGAGGGCTTCATACTTAATGGTGATTTAAATGCTCTTTTGCCTCTCGCTAATTGGCACACAGTGGTCTAGGTTATTCAAGAAGCTGGAGGATCGGAAAGTGTATTGTTGTTGTACTAGGGTTATGAATGCTAGGAACTCATAATTAGGTGCTGAATACGCCTGCAATATGGCTGTATACTGTAAATATAATACTTCACTTTTAAAAAGCAATAAATCGAAAAACTCTCTGGCAAATGTGGGTGGGTGGGGTAACAGAAATATTCAAAAGGAGTAGTCATGAAAAACATTTGCTTTGACATTCGACCAATCATTGCCTATTTCATAGCTTTACGCTCTCTCGGACACAGTGTTGTCAATATTTAAATTGAATACATGGAGTCCGAACATGACACTCTGGGTTAGTAAATTTGTCTTTCGACCCCTGGGTAATTTAAGTGCTAGGAAAATTCAGTAAACGTTATCTTGAAAAAGTGGTTTTCCTATATATTTCATACAATTTTTACACTCTGGTCCCATTTCTAAAGAAGTTATATAGAAATTTCCGATATGTGTAGTTAGAACATTGGGGTAGTGTATATTGCGATGGGCTATTGTTTCCTATATCTTATAATAACACCATTACACCATTCTATTCGAGCTTTTTATTCTACTCATGCGTACTGTTCTTGCCATTCGAACATTTGTGGGAGAAAAAAGACACAAGGACTTTACAGTAAAGTCTTAGTCTTAGACTCTTAGTCTTAGACTTTTAGCAAATTTCGAAAGTTTGTCGAGTCGGAGATCGAACTCAAGACGCCAGGATTGAGAATCGAATAAGTTAACGACGTGGTCAATCGGACTCGGTCTCACTTTTTGGATATTCTTGTAAACTGTGAGTAGATAAAAATCACCATAGTTTATGAACTATGCAAAAGTACACATGCCTATTCATATTTAACAAATAAGGTCATGTCTCACAGTGGTGACATATTTGCTGATCGATAATTAAACCTTTTTATGAAGCTCGTTTGAAAACATCTAGTCAAATGAACAATATTGGTCTTTATGAATATTCGCTTTAGCACCACAGAAAGTTTCAGGTTGCTGGTTAATCTATTATTTACTTGAACGGGACAAGAGGCTCACGGGTCTAGACTAAAATAATGTGGCTTTTCAGGACCTTTTCTGCTTATAGAAGGTAAAAAATTTTCATTCGTTATTTCATTAATTTTTATGCTCACCGAAAAATTTTCTTGGGAGTCACCGGTTTGTGCGCGCGTCCGTCCGACGTCATATCTCAGGAACCCCTGAGTCTATTTGAATGAAACTTTATACATAATTTTCCTAGGAAATTTCCAAGACATCATTTCTGAATTTTCTCAATTCAAGGCTGCGTCATGGAAAAAGGGGCCTAAATCTGAAAATGGGCTATTTGCAAATTTCTCCTAGTCTAATTGTAAGAATTTTATGAAATTTTATATATGAGTAGCAAATCAAATCTTCTTGACCGTAAACTATCGAACATTTACGTTTTTTTTAAAAAAAAAACATGTTATGGGAAAGGGGGCCTGAAGGTTATAAGCTTTACGTAAGCTCTCTTTGTGTCCTGCAAAAACTTATATTGACCATAACTTTTGATTGGTTTCAGATATAGTCTTCGTATTTCACATGTGTATTGCTTATGACAAACCCTTTTTGTTGATACTTAGTTCAAGGTCATTCGTCAAGGTCAAGATCATGTATTAAGGTCAAGATTCTTGGTCATATTCAAACTGACGAGTGATTGCAATTTCTGTCTTTGAAAAAGTTGGTCGCTGAAATGAAAAGGACCTAAACTCATAATCATCAAGCCTTGGCGGCTCTTGTTAGCTTTAATTTCCACGTCCATTTAAGAGAAGGAGATAGTGTTTTTAATTTCATGGAGGTATGAAAGTAAAAGCACTATCGTACTTTATGAATACGCGAAGCGGATTCATAAAAAAGTGTGAATAGGATTTAAGTTTCATACATACACCAAATTGAAAAAGTACTCTTTTCATATCTAATTATTTAAAGCCATGAAGCAAAGATGGAAGAATTTCTCCATAATAATTCGTGTGGAACTACTTTGCGCGCAGGCTAAAAATTAGCTGAGCATTCAAATTGTTTTTCATTGAGGAATAAAACCGATTTCAGCCAATCAGTATGCAGGAAAATTGACGGAAACAAATATTTTTTTTTTCAATTTGGGTGTGTGAGGATTGCGGACATTACTCAACACACCTTAAAATGCCATTAAACAGTTAAAAATAAAGTGAATTTGACAGTCATTCCGATCAAAACTACTCTAAGTCGTTCACTCATCTTGACAATTTCACGATGTTGTTAACTGTAGTAGATTTTATTTTGTGAGTAGCAATTGAAATATTAGACGGATCAAATAAAGATGATGTTTATGTTCAGCTAGTTAAAAATTCCTATAGCCTATTCTTTTTTGTTTATACTCACTCTAGATCTCATAACAAGATTGATAGGGTGTCGACCAACACCATAACTTGTAAATGAAGGATATTGAATAATTGGTCATGGGATACCGAATTTATTAATCGAGTTATCTATAAACAGATAAAAACGAGGCTACGCCGAGTTTTTATCTGTTTTTGATGACGAGATTGATAAATGTTGTATGTTATGAGCACAGATGTGATATTATATTCATAAAATGACCTTAATTTTGTGATAAATCGAGGAAATTACGCTATTTATCGATTCAAGTTATTCCGCGAGACATTTAACGCCGTTTGCAAAATCACGTCAGCAAATCCATTATGACGTCATTTTCAAAACGAAAATATTACGTTGATATCCGTTCTTAGCTCATTTGCATAGAACTTTATTCCACTATTGTAATGACACCCGTGTAATATCAAAAATCTTCAGCGGGGTTATTTCACTCCCGCGATGTAGATCATATTGTTAATTATTGTATCTATTGATATTCTTATTTTGAAATTTATTCTTCTCGTTGTTGGTTATAAGTCCTTTAAATAATACCTTTTGATTAAGAATCATCACACCAATACATAGAGAAAATGATTCGTTGAAAATTTGGAACAAATTCTAAGTCGAAGATCCGCCATAACACCGCATGCATGAACTTCCCGTTGTTCAGGGTTTGGGTACGGCGTCATGGCCACATACAGCGAACAATTTCTACGACAATAATCATCAAGTCGATCGTCGCAATTCGTTCTTTTGTTTCTTTTTTTATGACAATATGTTTGGTCTGCGATAGGAATACCTAGCAATGGTTTCCTCACATCAGTACTACAGTTAACAACCTCGTGAAATTGACATTCATCTCGATCAGACCATTCCAGCGCTCCATTCATTCATTGCAAACACTCACTCAAACCATTCAAAAACGCTCCAAACTCACCGAAATAGATAGAATTAACAACGCCATTCAAAATAAATAAAGCTAGAAAAAAAAAACAAATGCGATTTTTAAATGGCTTTATTCAAATTGTAAGCGTTTGATGCTTTCGTCGCCTTTGAAATTACATTCACGCTCAAAAGACTCTACACACATTGGAATTACTTCTTTAGGACCCTTTCGAATACAATAACAAAGACATTTTCAATTTAATAATTATAGCATAACCCAACTCAAATATTTGGTTTGGCTGTATTGGTAGTCTTTATTCGTATTTTTACAAAAAGTTACTGTATTTGTCTTTGATTTATAGTGCGAATGACGAAACAGATAGTTACTTACAAATAATTTATCATCTCTAAAAAAAATCATTGCTCATTTGAAAATCTTAAAAATTGTCACAACTGAAAATGGGAATTTTTACACATCAATTTTAAACTTGTAACTGAAATAATTTCCACGTTCCGTACAAAAATACATCAATATATTACGTGATTTGAACACTAGCTATACACAAGAGCAATGCAAACGGAGTTCAACGTTTACATTGAGTGCTGAATAGTGAACTAAATAACAATTATTATAATAAAACAAGAGGAACAATAGCCCTTAAGCGCTCCCCTGAGGCATTTAGTTGACAAATGTGGCAAAATGTCAAAACTACTCATTTGAAATTCTTGAATGGCTCAACAAAAGTCCAAGATATCAAGAAGACAAACTTACAAATTACATTTTAAGACATTTGAGTCATGTTTGTTGCCTCTAAAGTATTAAAATATTTTATTATTTGAAGATGTGTCCTAGTTTTTGACCCTCTTTCGAAGTTGTCTAAGGTTTCAAGACAAACTTTCTGACAATGTGTTCAAACAATTATATTTCCTCTAGAATCCAAAGAATGATTTTCCTTAATTTGACCCATTGACCTGATTCTTGACCCAAATTTAACTTTTTTTTTTAACTTGACTGAGATTACATGGAGACAAACATTCTGACTAAGTCTCAAGACATTTGAGTAAAAACGTAAAGAATGTGGCCTCCAGAGTGCGCATCAGGTTTTTCTAAGATTTGACCCCCTGACCTCATTTTTGACATCACTCTTCGCAATTTCAAACTTGACCTAGGTTTCATTGAGACAGACATTCTGACTAAGCTTCAAGACATTTGGCCCATTTAAAGACATATGAGCCAAACATGTGACCCCAAGAGTGAACACAAGGTTTTTCTGGGATTTGACCTTTTGACCCCGCTTGACAATGGCTCAAACTTGACCCAGATTTGATGGAGACAAACATTCTTACCTAGTTTCAAGACATTTGTGCCAAATACGGCCTCTAGATTGTACTCAAAGTTTTTTTTCTTAGCTATGACCCCTTGATCCCACTTTTGACTCCACTTGACCAAATTTCGAGTTCGACATAGATTTCACTGAGACAAGTATTCTGAGAAAGTTTCAGAACATTTGGGTCAAAAATGTGTCCTCTAGGGTGCACACATGGTTTTACAAAGATTTGGCCCTTTGACCCCATTTTCGACCCCACTAAACCAAATTTAGAACTTGACCGACAAACACTCTGACAAGGTTTCAAGGCATTTTGGCGAAAAATGTGGCCTCTGAGAGTGCACTCAGGGTTTTCTAGAATTTGACCCTCTGACCCCATTTTTGGTCCCACTTTATGCAATTTCGAAGTTGACCGAGATGTGATGGAGACAAACATTCTGAACAAGTGTCAACACATTTGGGCCAAACATGTGGCCTCTAGAGTGCACACAAGATGTTGACGGACGACCGGATGACCGGACGCCCGGACGACGGACACAGCTCGAACTTAATAGCTTACCATGAGTAAATAAAATAATTGATCCTGTGCGTGAGATTTCCAATAATTTCAAGTATGCGCTAAGCAAAGACTCTGACCAGACTGTGCGGATACATCCGCACAGTCTGACCAAAGTCTTCACTATGAGTTAAGTAGATAGGTAAGGTCTCAAAGTATCTGTAGACCATCAGGTAACTTTATATTTACAGTATGTGGCTGTCTGCGCTACTCAATGTTTGAATCTCACGAATATTTCAAATTGTTGGAAATGTCGCGCACGGACTCAAATATTATAGTAATGACAATCTTAAAAAACACTCCAAGTTTTGAAAATATCAACATGTACAATATTGAAAATAGAGTGTTAACAGTAGATCGATTGGATGATCCTAAACAACAAAACTTAAAACAAATGAAAGGGTTTTAAATTGGTAAAGGTGCTGACAGCTTGTTTACCTATTAAAGACATTGATTTCACCGTTAAAGTACATGAATTAAGGTAGTGGAACTGTAATAGTTCCGCAACATTTCAGACATCATGGTCTTTCACAATGTTGACCGAGGTTTCCTAATGAAATCATAAGGAAACTACGGTTAAACTGTTAAAGTTCATTCCACCCAATGCGTTGGGGAACAACTGTTGAATTGTTGAAAACGAACTATCGTTGAATCGCGTCGAATTGTTTTGAAAATTATTTAACCGAACAGACAAATTTAAAAGGTATAGAATTATCAGGAATATTTACTTTAAAAAAATAATGAAAAAGGTGACCAAAAAATGAGTATCATAGCATTTATGCTTTTGTGCCCATTTACAGTGATAATATTGAAAAGTATTTAATTGATGAGTCTTATAAAGAATATTTCCAACGTATGATATACTTGTATTCAATGCAAAGTATTGGCAATATCATTGATCGAACATGAGACATGATAAAGATTGATAAAATATTATTGACAATTTTATATGGTTACAGTCAACAACACCGTGAAATTGACAAGGTGAATGATTTACGAATTGAATTGAATGACTGAGTTTAGCGAGTTTTGAGCGAAATCAATGGGAGGTAATCCAATATCGCAAATTTTGTTCGGGATGAACAAAATAAGCGATATCTATTACCTCCCTTTAATAGAAATATGCATACAAGTTCTATAAATAGGTTCCTATTTCTTCAAGAACCTATCAGACGCTTACAAGTTGAATTATTTCAACGAACTCGCGATTTTTCTGGCTTTATTCATTTAGAATGACGTTGTTGGTTCTATCTTTAATCAGTGACTTTGGAGCGTTTTTGAATGATTTGACTGATTGTTTGGAATTAATGAATGGAGCGCCGGGCGAGAGGTTTGGAATGGTTTTGATCGAGATGAATTCCAATTTCACGATGTTGTTAACTGTATATCGCAAAGGATTACACTTTATTTACGATTTTCAGTCCTAAACAATTTCAGACGTGACTCTCACATTGAAAAACGAATATAGGTTATAACGACTAAACAGCCAATTGAACCGTTAAAAGGTACATTGAAAACTTTGATAAAAGCCTTTAAAAGCGATATTGTCGAAAAAGTCACCTGTGTAGTCAAACAGTTTGTCTTAGATCGATATGAAAAGGTTTGCCAGGTGATATAAATGTATAAATTAACCAGAACATATCATTCTTGGTAGACGAAACCGTTATATTTTGACTTACCTTTCAACGAGTTTTCCATTGTGCTTTCAGGCAGGCCCGATACCTAGCGTTTGTGGCAATTATTTATTTCTTTGCCTACACAAGTTTTAATGGAAAAGGACTTCGTCGTACTTGGAACCATGCTAACACGCTGATGCTTAATCAGAACGATATCTTTTCTACGGTAAATCCGACCAAATCGCGCAACACAGGATTGAACAAAGTCGTAAAGAAACAAGAGCAAAATATTGATTCAGTTCACAGTCTACTTCAAAATACTACAACGGACAACAAAGGACAGAAAAACCAAGCCACCAAAAAAATAAATACTTCTCAAGTATCAGAAATATTCATGGAGAAAGTTCAAGGTGTCGAGAATTCCTCAAGTCCTTTGTTAACAAACAAATCACTGTCTAGATCGGGAACACAATTAAGAGTAGTTAACATTTCCGGTAGGTTAATCAAAGTAAAACCCAATGTTGTAATCAGAGTACAGAAACTTAACGACAAAGCCAATTTAATGAACAACGAAAACGTAACGTTTGATGAATATTTTGATAATTTCGATTTGCGAACAGACATCCCGTTTTATCACGAAGGAATTCGAACTCAAGATGAAATATTGAAGCGAGAATACGCGAAGATGTCTGATTATTGGAAAATGGTTGCCGATGGGGTAGGTGACAACCGAAAACTCTATCAAAATGATTTTGACGTGGACGGTGTGTTATCAAAATTACAAACTTCTAAAATACTAAATATCAGTTTTCTTCTAAACAGACCGACACTGAAATGGGTGTTGACTCTAGAAGGTGGACAAAAGGCTCTCTTTAAACCAGAGCTAAACGTCAAGGAAAAGCAGCATTGTAAGACAGGGTGTGAGCATCCAAAATATGAGATCGGAGGATTTGCTATAAACAGAATGCTTGGACTGAACAACATGCCTTTTACAACAGGTCGGACCCTAGACTGGTTTACTGAAATCGATCCAATCGCAAGCAAGGATTTTAAAAAGTTGTTTACTGTATACTATAAATACAAGGGTCACACTAAGGTTTGTGTAAAATGGAGGTGTATAGGCACCTTCCCGGACGTATATTGTTTCCAAGACAGCCGTATATATGGTTCAATTATGTACTGGTTAAATGGAGACGTAGTGGAATTGCGACAATATTCTGTTCATAAAAAGCGCCATGGTCGTTACCATCCCATGCACTTTAGCGGTACAGTAAATAAGAAATCCGAAATGTTAGGGGTAGGAGATACCCGTTTATGCGATAAGGTACGTGATAAGCCTCCATATGACAACATTTATCATTTTCTGTATATCCTTGATATGGCAATTGAAGATTTTCTTACACAGTCATGGAATTCAAAACACAACATTTTATATTTAGACAGTACAAATACAACCGAAGTCGACGTCGTTATAGACAAGGGAAAAGGATTTTGTCCTTACGAAAACGATTTGTTATTGGCACCAGTTTACCAGTGCTGTATGATCAGGAAGTCCGTGTTTGAAACTCTCGAGAAATTAGAACATAGATTCCAGACCTCATTCAAACAAACAACGTCTCTAGAAAGAAATGTTTTCACAAAAGATCAACTTGAAGGAATAGAGGCAAGAATAACAATTATACTAGACTATGTTAAGAAGTGTTTTGAGCTGAAAGGTAGAGGCAATGTACTCATAGAGAAATAAAATGTTTGAACTGGCAAATAACTTTTAAAGCTGTGCCTACATTGTTCGACCTCTCTCTCCTTTAACAACTCCAATATTGCATTTTTTGTATTTTTACCATATTCTGATCATGCTGAACCTATGATGCTCCTAGTCAGTCTGCACAGACCACGCAGTCAGAACAGGGTCGATATTTTCCATAAGGTCTTTTTCGCTTGACGTGTCACACATACATAAGAAGGTGAAATAATTATTCTTAACTTACAGAATCTGCACGAATGAAAATGATTCTATCCATATCCATGTGTACAGACCGTAAATGTTTCACCTCGGTCGGTACTTGACGCTCATCCAGATGATCCATTTTCGCGTGACGGGTCAATTGCAATTCATTTAAACCTTTAATATAATTGCTCACTGAGGTCATCCACGTGAAGGAGTTATCTAATGATGGGAGTGAACATGATTCAAAAAGACCGCTTTTCTAATTAATAAGAATAATAGAATAACAGATTGATTTACCAGCGCAAAACAATCTTTAAAAGAGAACAAAAGCAAATTTTATTTAATCTAAAGAAGACCAGATATTTTTGTAATCGAACTTTTTTGCACTACTTTTCGACATCATTTGGAATCTAGGAAACACTGGCTTGACCCGGGATCAGAAACTTCGAGGA
The DNA here is from genome assembly GCA_948146395.1 of Fragum whitleyi. Lineage (NCBI taxonomy): Eukaryota > Metazoa > Mollusca > Bivalvia > Cardiida > Cardiidae > Fragum > Fragum whitleyi. Next base: position 64,374,995 of record OX411544.1, read on the forward strand.
AGGAAGATGAAAATCACTTGTGTAGAAACCAAGGTCGTTGAAAGGGAACCGGTTTAATTTGGATTGATACCGACTCCAATATGAACTTACTCATGCATTATATCTGGACCAACGGTTATAAAACTTTTCTCAGGCTCAGGCTCAAATTTTAGATTAAAATAATTGTATGAAAATTAAAGATAGTATAAATAAGTTGTTATTTATAACAACTTATTAATATCATCTTTTATCTTCTTTCATTAAAATGAGTAATAAATCAGAATTACGGCTTTAATCTCAAATTGATATTTGAGAAATTTTGAATTGAGCCCGAGAAAAGTTTTATAACCTTGGGCCCTGAACTGAAATACAGCGACCTTCTACTTAGGCTCCTCCGGGTAGGCATATACCGATATTTATTGTGTGGATGGGGTTAACCTAGTCCCTCTGTCGACAATTAGATAACCGAAAGGTAATCATTCAAGCATTGTCACAAAGGATTGGCTTTTCAGAATATAATGACGTACGCGCATATATCATATCTGATTGGCAAAGAAAATATTTGTAAAAAATGTCGATAGAGGGTGCCATTTTTCTTTTCACGAAAGCTTAAAATTTAATGTCAGTTCTACATCAAAACATAAATGAATTGATAGTGTATACTTTTCTGAAGTTTTATAATCAGTGGGTATCTTTTCACGTTTTGATTTTACAATAAATTGCCATTGTCACTGCTTCTTTAGTGACGGAGACGAGCCTTGTTTTCGACGATAGACTGGATATCAATACGAACATAATTTCCTATGGTCTTTGGACAAAAATAATCGTTGTGTTCCCGTTAGTTTTTCTGATAGTTGATATGGGTTGGAAGCTTTATCGCATAATTACAAAAGCTTGTGTTACAATAATAATGTAGTATCCCGCCAATAGTTTCTAAACCGTCCTTATGTTTTCTTCGAAGGCATATGTGAATCGAGCTACCTGAAAAAAAGGAAAGAAAATATAACCTGTTATGCAAAAGAGAACCAAATGTTATCTCTAATCCGGGAAATAAAAATAGAAAAAAGTGTTTGATACAGTAAGGAGTGAAAGAGGTCGAATTTCGAAAATAAAAAGCCGCCGTCATAGCACAGTTGGTAGCGCGTCGGAATGTCAATCTAGAGGCCGGGGTTCTCATTCTTTCCGACTATTTGTCTCTCACCAATGGGTTGATAATCGTAGACATATGTGAGATAGCAGATGGAGGCTAGGAAAAGATGTGATGGTTGTACTGGTCAGAGAAATACCAGGAATCCATTGTTATGTGCTCCAGCCACCGCGATATAATGAAATAATGTTGAAAGCGGCGTTAAACTCCATTCGATCAATCAATCAATCGAAAATAAAAACTCATGATCCGTCACTCAAAAAAGCGACCATTTGAAGACCACCAGAAGGCCTTTATGGACGCCCCTCCTTTCCTTCATGTTTTCCATGTCTATGGGAATCTTTTCGGCATATTATAATTTGACAAAAAAACGCAGTAAAACACTGCGTTTCTTTATCATTATTGTAATATTCGCAATTTTGACCTTTCATTATTATTTTTTTTTGTTCAACGTTATCATTGCTGCTTATGACGACATGTAAACCCAAGTGCGAAACGACGCCCTTTTCTATCAGACTCCTTTTTATTCCCGTATTTTTTTCCGTTGAATAGCAGATGGTTTCCGATTTTCTCAAAAGTATATTACTTACATGGATTCTTGACTATACCGCAGGACTCACAATCACACACAGTCTGAAGATTACCCATGTACGTTCGAAAGCATATCAGTCCGTCTGTAAAAATAGATAAAAAAAGTCAATTTGAATACAAAAGTTCTTTCGTGTGAATGGTACTTAATGTCCGATAATGGACTCATCTGAAGCATTCGACATGTTACATCATGGTACAGTGCGATCCGCTTAATGGCAAACCTGATAATAACATCTCAATACTTAATTGCATCTAACTCTGTGCCAAACAATAGATCTAAATTCAAATTGCTCAAGTCGGTACAGTTATCAACATCGTGAAACTGACAAGGTGAATGATTTCGGAATGATTTAGGAATGAATTCGAATGAGAGTGTGGAGCGAGTTTTGAGTGAATTTAATGGGAGGTATTCCTATATCGCAAATTTTGTTCAGGATGAACAAAATTAGCGATATTGATTACCGCCCTTTAAAAAAAATATGCATATAAGTTTTATATATGGCTTCCTATGTTATTAAGAACCTATGAGACGATAACAATTTGAATATTGTCAGTGAAATCGCGATTTCTCTCTATCAAATTTTATTTAAAATGACGTTAATGATTCTATATTTTTCAATGGTTTTGGCGGTTTAGAATGGCTTGAGTGAGTGTTTGGAATGAGTCAATGGAGCGCTGAGTGAGCGATTTAGAATGGTTTTGATCGGAATGAATGTCAATTTCACGATGTTTTTAACTGTAGCAACCTCAAATTCAAAGTCTCAAGAGTTCTGGTAAATTGGTGTTGCTATTAACGGGACGTAACTGTATTCTTCTTTTTGAAAGTCTAAGCATATGAACTATCGCAAGGCTTAATCAAACTCCTTGGTACATATTTAAGTCACGAAAAAAAGGGAGTTAAATAAGGGTAATTTTATTGCTCGAATCTAATAATGTTTCAAAGTTTGCCACAAGGAGGAATCAAGAAATGAACAGTTTCTATTGCTTTATGACAATGCAAAATATGTTTATTGTCATTTCTTTAGATTATTTCTGTTAAAAAAAATTTGATATCACTTCAGTACATATCACATATCCTTCCATTTAAAAATCAAGATTTGATTTAGACTTCATTACCTTATTGAGCAGTTTAATTGTAAGGCGACTTGGATAACTAGAATTGATAGAGTAAACCGTTCATTACTTTTTGTTGTCAATTGTTTATTGTGCGGCGTTTATTCAAAGATTTTGAGAGAGGTTTTGCACCTTCCTATGTATCAAAATTATTATATGTACATATTTTTATGGAGAGTTTTATCGCTGAGGTATTCGTGATTTTATACATGACTGCTAAGAACTTCAGATTTTCCTCGTGTTTCATCGCAGTTTGATATGGGACTTAATCTTCTTCAAGAGATGCATGCATTGTTGCTTTATGTTAGATCCCCGACGGCGGCACTCATCCTTTCTGACTATTTGTCCCCCACCAATGGGGTGAATATCGTAGACCGTAAGCGACACCATTCAAACAAACAAACAAATTGATGCTTAATTGAGTTTAAATGAAATTTTTCGAGCATGGGTATGAAACAAACTAAAGGAGCGAAAATTTATAGATTTTATCTAAAAAGGGATAATTTGGTCATATGCTTTGTTATGTAATTTGAGCTTTCACTCAAAATATTAAACCAAAACATAGATATACCTTGTAAGTCTATGTCTCTGGTTAAACCGAGCTCAAAAAATTTCTTTATACGTATTATACTGAACTATTTTCAACTCGTTCAATGCGTAATTTTCTCTGTCGAAATTTTTCACGCTCACTCCAAGAAGCAAACGGAACTATAGATTACCAAACTGAATATTGGATAATCGGTAAAGAAATTAATCACCCATCTTTGTTCTGTAAGTACAAAATTTATTTTAAGTGATTTATACTACGCATACAAGAGACGAAAGAATACATCAATAGTCATTTGAAAAAAAGTCACAGAACTCGCAATCTGTAGAGAAAATTAGAAAATTCAGCCGAGGACATCATGTTGTTGTTTTGTTATGTTGTTTTGAAGTCAAAACGGTAGCAGACTTGAAAACGGAGATATGAATGAAAACGGGGTGATTTATCGTAAAATATGTAAAAAAAAGTTCAACCGACCGATATGATCACTGACAGTTACATTATCTTTTCAAAATAACTATTAAGTTATTAGCTCGACCATTCGAAGGCCACTGGGACTATTGCCATTGGCGCTATGTCCTGTGTCGTACCGCTGTCCGTACGACGGGTGGTAAACCCCTTCATTAAAAGCCTTCTCAGAGACTATAGGTTGACTTTTCGACCAAATTTCACTGGGATGGTCTTTAGGTGACCGTCAAAATTGTTCAAGAAATTACGATCCACCGAAAAACATGGCTTTAATGGACGGATGTCAATATCTCTGAATGTTTAATACTTTAAACTTCATTTGCTCAGAACCGAACTGTCTGATATTACCCAATTCTTGCTGGAGTGATCCTTGTGTGACCCTTTATCAGACTTTAAAATATCTCAAAGGATAAACTTAAAAAAATCTGAAAAAACCTAACCGATGGATATCAACCAAATTCACTAAAGTGATCATTCGGAGACTAATTTTCCAATTACAAAAATGTTTATGAACAGATTAAAAATCTGTCAGTAATGGACGGAGGTCATGTCTCTATATATCTTATTGTAGAATCTTTGAAAACCATTTTCTTGGATCCTAAGCAATGGATATCAAGCAAAATTTAACTAGGAGTATCCTTTGGTGATGCTGCTACAGAATGCACGAAATCATTATGATCGGATGATAAAGCATCTAATAGGCAGGGGTCATTTCTCTATATGCAATATTATACCTGCCTTTCACCCAAATTGGGAATAAGTGGGCATTAATATCTTCTTCTTCTTCTTCTTCTTCTTCTTCTTCTTCTTCTTCTTCTTCTTCTTCTTCTTCTTCTTCTTCTTCTTCTTCTTCTTCTTCTTCTTCTTCTATGATATGACTTTTCGGGTGGTCATGCTAAGTGTAATACATTTTGAAAACTTTATGAGTGATTTTCTCCAAAAGTAGAAGATGATTTCAGTCTTGTTTCATAAAAAAATCATTATCATTTTCTGAAAATCAAATTCAGGAGATTCAGGCTTGCGAAGAAACAACATCGTTGGTCTTAATTTCATATAATTGCAATCCAATACAATCAAGAATTTTGATTGGATAAAATTGCATCACGTGGAGAAGTATGTAGCATTTTATTTCTGTATAAAACGAATTGGTATTTCGTGATTTTTAGACATCGGCGGATTCCTAAACATGAATGCCGCCGGGCCATTTTTTTCACAAATCGCTGCAGGTGGTCATAAATAACTGCCAGTAAATGCCGCCTGGCGGGGTTCAAGCGGCGACATTCGGTTTTAAAGGTCCGAGGTGTGTGTGCCGTCATAAGAATGTCAGCCCATGGCAGTCAGGCGGCAGATCGGTCACCATCAACATGAAAATGCGTACGCCCGGATACCGGCAATATTTCACCTGCCACCGGCCTGGCACCGCCCGGCGCCCGCCGGATAATCTGAGGGTGGCAGGCTAGTTTCCGAGAAATTAGAAATCTGGATTTCTCTCTAGAAAAGTTATTATTATCTCAACATATATTTGAAACTTTCAGTAGTCGCACCTAACAAGTCCGTCTTCGTTGCCGTTAGGCACGCTGTTCTTCTTCCAGTAGCAGAAAAGTCAACAGCAAACGTTCAATTCTTTCAAGTCTCCATCTCAAGTCATTGATTTGAACGTGTATGAGTCTTTGTGGAGCTATTAGAACCGCCACGAATACAGTTTTGTATAGCGGATGAATGTTTGCGGATTTATATTCAGGGGCCAAGTCTGCATTCGTTAGATTGCCGTCCTGCCACTCATCAACACCAACGTCAGCCTCCGTGCTTCCTTTCGATCTCCGCCATGCCGCCGGCAAATATTTTGAAATCGGACAGTGGCATGTCAATGGCATAACGGCGACAGGCCGGGTGAAGGAAAGCGGCAGTTACTTAAGAAATCGCGCTGAAGCACGCCTGCCGCTTGACAGCCACCGCGCGACTGCGAAATGTACCCGGTCGGCTCCCGGGCGACTTGCAAAATTGGAAAAAATCGACCAGTGGCAGTTAAAATTCTAACTTTTTCATTTAATTCTCACCTAGCAGCGTAATAAATGCCAAATGCCCGCTGCCGATCTTGCCTGCCGTCAGGCTGCCATGGTCTAGGTTATACGAAAACTGGCAGTTATCACGCCGGCTGATGGCATTTAGTGGTTTGTGACAATAGCGATAGTGAAATGTTTAAATAGCAATGGTACGCCGTTATGCACGTTTACATGCATATAAAAAGCGGCGTATCGTCCTAAAACATTCGAAAAAACGTATAAATTGCAAGTTTAATGCAGGAAAGCTTCGCGTCTACCAGACTTTGAAATTTATACTCGCAAGCACATTTATTTCTTCTTTTGAATAAAAATCACTTACCCGTAAATTCAAGCTGAGTTGTTAATGAAAATGCTAGAATCAAAAAGTAAATATGCTTTTCCATATTTCACATTGTTTTTTTTTTTTTTTTTTCAAATCAGTTTTGCATAACCATTCAGAAAAACCATCTATCTTTTAGAGCAAAGAGCAAAGGCACTTATAATGTCTACAAGTACGTTACAAGCACGTTAGTCATCATAGCTTATAAACGAACTATGGTGGCCTACAGTTAATAACATCTTCAAATTGACAAGGTGAATGATTTTTGAATTATTTTGGAAAAAAAATGAATAAGTGTGTAAGGAGAGTTTTGAGTGAATTTAATGGGAGGTAATCTGAAATCGCAAATTTTGTTCAGGTTGAACATAATTCCCGATATTTATTACCTACCTTAATAAGTGAACAAGGTCTATAAATAGCTTTCTATTTCTTCTACAACATATCAGATGCTTACAATTTGAATTATATCATTGAAATCGCATTTTTTCTGGCTTTATTAATTTTGAATGACGCTGTTGATTCCATCTTTTCAGTGAGTTTGGAGCGTTTTTGAATGGTTTGTGTGAGTGTTTGGAATGAATGAATGAATGAATGGACGGACGAATGAATGAATGAATGAATGAATGAATGAATGAATGAATGAATGAATGAATGAATGAATGAATGAATGAATGAATGAAGTGCTGAGCGAGTGATTTTGAATAGTTTTGATCGAGATGATTGTCAATTTCACGATGATGTTAACTGTATATCTACCAAGAGATACGAGATACCGGTATCATGATACTTTGTAAACTATTATGATAAAGTTTCTTGGATATTTTTTTCTCGTGAGAATTAAATATTTCAAAATAAATTCATTGGGATATTTCTATCTGCTGTCTCATTTCTCTAGTGTTAGATACCGCCATCATACCCTATTATCACCAAGATAAAAAATATTGCATATGAATCGTACATCTTGTGATATATGAAAATAGAAAAAGTGGTGTTGGCAGCGCGTTTGATTCTGAAAAAAATGTATCCTAGGTTTGATGCCTGGTTAGGGCAAACACCATTTCCGACATTTATTTGTGGAACATTCCTTTGTGCTTTTCGGTGGTTTATCGAGAAATAAGGATAGATTTTCACTTGATAATCTCACCGCAAAAGCAGTGAAATTATCAAACACTTTTACCCTGCATTTGTGCATTTCATCCTATCTGACGTCATCTATGCGGGGTGAAATAAGTGACTTCACAATGAACGTTACATAGCAATCACGCGCAAAATGACGCGCTTTACGAAAAAATGTCCTAGAAATTTCACATTTTGCCTCATTTTTGCAATAAAGAAATAGAATAATCGTTTGTTTTTCGAATAAGATCGATAAATATTTCATTTCGTGAACAACAAAAGCTGTATTTTCACTCATGGCTCCACCACTCTTGAAAATGTAGCTTTTGTTGTTCACTCAATGAATATAAATCGATCTAACACTGAAACAAACGGTAATCCTCTATATATTACGACTATGTTTGGATGATCATAAACGTGTGGGGTGACCTGGGTAGACGGGGTCACTGTCCCTAGATTCATCGATACATCTGTCTCCACGGACAGCGAGATGAAGAGAGTATTTGTTGAATTCAACGAAGTATGAAGCCAAAAAGCCAATCACGCTGTATGAATACGCGAAGCGGATTCATACAGCGTGTGATTAGGTTTTATCAGATTCATATCTCTATTAATAAAATAAGCTCTTCATATCTTATTATTCAATACCGCCAAGTAAAGATGTAATATTTCTCCTAAATGATATATATTTCTTTTTGGAGAACTTTATGCGGATGCTTACAGAGAAGCTGCGTAATAAAAAATTACTACTTAATATGAACTATTATAGCCGACTATCGGATTACAGGAAGGAATCTTGAAAGAAACAGCTAAAACTAAAATACTATAAGAGCATTTAGGCTGTAAAATGATGAATTTGTAGTCCTTACCCGTATATGAAGATAGGTGACCCAGCACGCAAAAAAAGCACACTTGGTAATCCGTAAATTTTATATTTGAAAAGAAATGATTCAAGTAGAGGTCAACCAGAGGTCGTATTTCTAAATTTTAGTACAGGAAGGTAGAATGATCATTCTTGATTCAGAAAAGAATCAACCAAATGCATATAGTTTCGACCAGTCAGTCTGCGCAGATTGACTATGGTCGACAATTGACGCTCGAATAAGGTGGATCCTTTTTACCTAAGGTGTCACATATTACTGTAACTGTTTTTCGGAAAATGTAGATCTATAGAAACAAGCAATTGTCATTCGCTGGATCTTTATTTAAATAAACACTCCCAAAAAGATTTTCAACCAAAGGCTCACGGCATTTCAAGAACATTTATTTACAAACAGAAAACAAACCAGTCATCTGTTGTTTTTTTTTTTTTTTTTTTTTTTTTGTTTTTGTTTTCTATGATCATCCATGATTAATGCCCTGGCAGGGCGGAGCCTAAGTAACGGGTCGTTGCACTTAACATTAAAGGATATCAGATTTTATTAAAAATAACCTACTTCTTAAGAAAGTCGGCATAAATAACTCGAGACCTTAAATCGTAGATTGGTAACCAAGTCCTCGTAACTTCAGCTGAAAATACGAGGCCTTGGTAACCAAACGATAAAATGTGTTCACTCTCTTAAAGCACGTGAATCCTTTACGTTTTAGGACACAGTTATTTGCACACATTAACGATGATTACCGACTAAAAATTGTAAAAACCCAAACAATTGAAAAGTAAACTCGCCAAATTACGTCACGGTTAAGCCCCGTCCTGCCAGTTCATTAATTACGCAGAATATATTTTCTAATTTCAACTTTAGCAGACAGCATAGCCTTGAAGCAGTTTGCAAATCATTATGAAACGTCGGTTAACACTGTTAAAGGTCATTACTTCCAAAATGTTGCGGAACTATTACGGGTCCTCTACTTTAAAATGGAAATTTGTTTGAATCATATTTCAATTTTGTAGAATAAGGGTTAAAAAAGAAGTACTCTGTTTCATCTGAATCCCTGCATGACAATTAGTAATGATTTAAAGTCTAGAGGTCCATGCAAGCTGTTAGTAAGTCTCTTTGCATTGTATAGACACTTAATACAGTGTTGCACTAAATCCCCGAAGTGTAATGGGACAAAGAAAGGAGAGATTAATTAGTAGTCACATGTAGTAGGAACAAGAAAAATGTATAACACGACATCTTAAGGCGTTCTTCAGGTTTGAAGGGATGACAGATTCGTTGAGTGCCTTTGCAATCAATAAACTAAAATTCATAGAAATAAAATCACTGAAAGTGCTGATGGTGAGCGTCCCTGTTCACATAGTAAGGTGACAGAGATAGTTGAAAAACTACTCGATATAGGCATTATATAGAAATATGACGAATCGAAAATGTAATAAACAACATCTTCAAATTGACAGTGTGAATTATTTTGGAATGAAGTTAAATGAGTAAATGAGTGCGATGAGTGAGTTTTGAGTTAAGTTAAAGGAAGGTAATCTAAAAGCGTAGGAGCGGAAATGTACAGTTTGCTTATTGGAATTGTTACTTTTGGTTGTGTACATTGGCAGTTCGGTCACTTGAAGCGATTGACTGCAGAAGCAAAGAAGGTTTATATTATTTTTTTGTTTGTTTATTTCTGTTTTCTTTTTTCTTTTTTTATTTTTATGTCGTGATGAATGGAAAATTGATATACTGAGTTGCATCTTCGTTACATGCAAATCTTATTTAAGACTTAATCAGTTCGATTTGCAAAATCTTGACGTTAATTCTAAAACATATGTAGTCATAATTTTGTTTTTAATAAGCAAAGGCATTAATCATACCAAAAAGGAAGGTAACCAACCCCTCCTTCGTATCCGTATCAAAGATTTCTAGAAAATTGTCTTAAGATGAATGAAACTCTGGATTCTTTCGTTGTAAACTTTGTTCAGTAACTTGACAAACACTGTTTTGGTATTGTACAGTCACCCTCATAGGCGTTGTCCTGCAACTTGACTTCGGCTCATTGTATTCCTCGTAGATAAAAAAAAAAATATCGTCTATGTACGTCCTTTAAAAGTGCTGACCATTTTGATGTAAATGATGTAGTATTATTGCTAAATGTGTAATATCTCTATTCATATTTAAGTTGAATACAAATAACAAAGGTATGAAGGTATGTGTACTGGCGATAGATGGGGCAGAGGGATAGAGAGAGAGAGAGAATGAGAGAGAAAGAATGAGAGAGAGAGAGAGGATGAGAGAGAGAGAGAAAGAGAGAGAGAGAGAGAGAGAGAGAGAGAGAGAGAGAGGAGAGAGAGAGAGAGAGAGAGAGAGAGAGAGAGAGAGAGAGAGAGAGAGAGAGAGAGAGAGAGAGAGAGAGAGAGAGAGAGAGAGAGAGAGAGAGAGAGAGAGAGAGAGAGAGAGAGAGAGAGAGAGAGAGAGTCTGAATTAATTTGTTGTTGTTTTCAAGAGGGCTATGTAGGAAAAAAAAGATTTGTATATACATGTACGTCTTTGTCATTTGCATAATATGTGTGCATAATATATACTATTCAAAATCTGATAAGTACCACTTGTAATATTGAGTGAACTTTCTACCACGAAATGAAATATCAGATTTTTTTTATTTTGATTCTTAAAAAAATGTTCATTTGACTACAATTTTGAGCCAAAACAACACTGGATTGACAATTAATCAAAGCGGAACAATGCTTTAAACTTGGTTTGTTTGTATGTTTTTTTGTTTGAATGGGTTTTACGCCGCTTTCAACAATTTCGCAGTTATATCGCGGCGGCCGGAGCACCTAACAATGGATTCCTGGTATTTCTTTCACCTGTAATACCATTACACCCTTTCCTAGCCTCCGACTGCTATCTCACATAGGTTTACGATTATCTACCCATTGGTGAGAGACAAACGTCGGAAAGGATATTTGCCGCCACCGGGGATCGAACCCACGACTTCCTGATTGGAAGTCTTATGCCTAACCAACTGCGCTATGGTGGCGGCTTTTTAAACTTGGTAGGCGCAATAATACGAGATAACTTGGACCTGAAGACAAGCAAAGTTTTCTAGAAAAATCATGGAATCTGATTGGATTGGACTTTACAAATGCTTGTGTATGATTTTCTGTAGGCATTGATATCAAAAATGGCTTCTCAGACCTTTAACGAGCATACCGATGGTTTTGAAGAGACCGATCAAGTGTTGTCTGACACAGACGTAGAGCGGTGGTTTGCTTGGCCTAAAAGGCGATTCTTTGCAGTCTGTCGCATATCTTAGTTGTGGTAAAATGATTGAAAGTCTGTGTCCCTGTGTAGACAGTCCCTATTCTTCAGGGACCCGTTTTACTAAACACCTTACGAAAAAAATGATCGTAAATCAAAATCACAAATCGTACCTGGTGTTTTTATTCATTGTTAGATTCTGCCTTGCAATATCTCATTGAAATCGTCTTAAGAAGACGATTCGAATGAGATGTTGCATGGCAGAATTCCATAATTACTTACTTCTGTAGAAGCATCTTTAATTTTTGACTTACGCAATAAATGATCGTCAGATGTTTAGGTTTCTTTCTATAGATATTCGACGTTGACCATCTGTTTCCCCAAATGTCTTGCCAAATGTCTTTTGAGAAATCTTCTTTGAAACAAACCAGAAAGTGTCAATATAGAGCTTATATTGCAAACTGACGACGAGCATTCTTAATCAGGTTCAGGAAAAATACAGCGATGTAAGTTTCAAACAGTTGCGCTTTTACCGACAGATTTGATTAAATAAGGGTGTTCCAATTCTAAATTCTTGGGAATCCAGTCCTTGTAATAACGCTTTTGTTCAACGTGTATGGTCATGGACTTCCCTCAAAATGAGTATTCGTATTCGTATTTGTCGGTTGTCATGATCTTTGGACACAGGATCAGCGACGGTAAGATTGGGTATATGAGTGCAATGAAAAACGAATCGTTAAAAAAACCTGACAGATGATCTTCAAAGTTTCCACAATATAACATAGAGAGAAATGACCTCCTTCCATAAAAGACATATTTTTCATCAAATCACAATCATTTTTGTAGACTGATTAAGGGTCTCTCAATGATCATTACAGTGAAATTTGGTTCATATACATTTGTTAGGTGCTGAGAAAACCCACATATTACTATATATCTAAATAAGCCACGCCCATTTAAGCCTTGTTTTTCACTGGATCAAAAATCCTTGAACAACTTTGAAAATGGTAACTCAATGAGCATTGGTTAAAAACCACCCAGTCGTTTCTGAGAGGATTTTCTAAGAAAAAGTTTACGACCTGACGCACGGACGCACAGACACACTGAAGTACTGATGCACTGACACACGGACGGACACAGTGTCGTAGCAAAAGTTTCAGTGGCCCTTGGCCAGTGGACCTAAAATTGACTGGTTGCTAGGCAACAAAAGTGATTCGATTGAAATTTTGATCACTCCTTTTTCATCCGAAAACAATTTCAGATATATGTAATGTAGAAAAAATGTTTTTCAGATGCCTAAACGTAAAAAAAGGGGGGAAAAGAAATCACGAGATTTTCGAGAAAATCGATAGTGGTTAAATTGTCCGATAACTTTGTTCGTGGCGTTGCTAGCTGGTTAACGCAACGCAAGCGCCCCTAGCAAACACATCGGTCACGATAGGAAAGTAGGAAAGCATTTTCTAATGTTTCCAGGCGCTGTGTTCTCCTCAACGCAAGGCTGTTTTTTTCCGTTTTGTCATCCTGAACGCAGTGCTTATTCACCTATGCTATAAAACTCAGCACCTACGTCAAATCTATGTTTTTTAGTAACACTTATGTAGGTAAATTTTGCGCACGACCGAGACGAAAGTCTCGGAAGAGCTATTGTCATACCTCGGATCGGCGTAAGCGTTGGTATCAGCGTCGGTGTCGGCGTCCGCATTAGGTCCGCATTTGGTTTAATCTTTTTTCTATCAATATTTATCCTTCGGGCTTCTTTTTACAGAAACACTAACTATGGTATAAGCTTTCATTTGAGAACAACATCCGTGTCAAAATGACCTTGACCCTTTCAAAAAACCTTTCACAAAAGACTTTAGGAAATTAAAAAAAAAACTTAAACCTTACTTATATGTTTTAATGATTTAACTTTGGGACATCATTGTTTCATATAAACACTTTCTGTGAAAATGGCTTACACATGAGACAAAGATTCTTGACAATTAGACCTTGACCTTGACCTTGACCTTTTATGGACTTAAGAAAAGTTTTAACCAAATAACTTTACGCAAAACCTTAACGTCGATAATATTTTCTGAATGCTTTCTCCTAACAGCATTATCACTTCATAATCACACACTCCAGGTAAAACGCTTTCATCAGAGACTAAGCTTATTGACAATTTGATCTCGACCTTTTATGAATTAAGAAAAACTTTAACTTTAATCTTTTATCGGAAAATCGTCAACTTTGCTTATTGTTTTCTCTTAAGAATATCATAACTATATATACACGTCAACTGGTAATAGGTTTTTACAGTTAATAACATCGTGAAATTGACATTCACCTCAAACATAACAATTCTAAATCGCTCACTCAGCGCTCCAATCATTCATTCCAAACACTCACTCAAACCATTCAAAAACGCTCAAACCCATTGCAAAACATAGAACCAACAACGTCTTTCAAAATAAATTTTGATAGAGAAAATCGCGATTTCTCTGACATAATTCAAATTGTTAGCGTCGCATAGGTTCTTGAAAAATAGGAAGCTATGTATATAACTTGTATGCATATTTTATTAAAGGGAGGTAATCAATATAGCTAATTTTGTTCATCCTGAACAAAATTTGCTTTATAGGATTACCTCCCATTAAATTCACTCAAAACTCGCTTCACACACTCATTCAATTTCATTCCTAAATCATTCCAAAAGCATTCACCTTGTTAATTTCACGATGTTGTTAACTGTACCGGGATCAATCCGCTTGACAATTTGACATTGACCTTGACCTTCTATGGACTTAGAACATCTTTAACCAAAACCTTTAACCAAAAAACTTTAACCTTTCCTATTTCTTTCTGAATGCTTTTACCTACGGACATCATTACTTCATATACATAACCATTAGATAATGGGCTATAGCTAAGGACCAAGCTCCTTGACAAGTTGACCTTGACCTTTAATAGACTTAGAAAAACTTTAACCAAAAACTTTAACCGAATAACTTAAAAGTTGCTAATAATTTTAGAACGCTTGTACCTCATCCTAGTCATATCAACAATCATTATGTGATAGGCTTTAACCTGTTGCAAAGAACTTTGACCCTTTAACCTTGGACTCACTTTTAAACTAATAAGATACTGCTTTAAACTTGCATTAATTCACTAAATACTTACAGATGGAACAACTATTCTTCATAAATAAAATGATTAGATGATAAACCTTATATTTAGTACAACGAAATGCCATTAGTACTTCATCAAGCTATAGGTTTTAACTGCACCTTAGCCTTTAACGTATACCTAAAACAAAAATGTGTTAATAATTCTTCATTACTTCTCATCAGAATGATATATTTTAGATAATGGAAGTTAACATAGAAAAATTGACCTTGATTTTGGATCTTTTGTCGAGCGCTGTTTGTGACAAGCAGTAGTTCGGTCTAGCTACGTTGCCTGCGGACAACTCTTGAAATTTATAGATTTTCGTCCCATTTTCCCAAATACATAATACATGGTTAGAACAACACCTTGAGATAGTTATAATTCACCTTCCAAATGAAAAGTACTACACGGTTTCAGTCGTAAAATTTACTCAAATATACACGTGCATAAATAAAGAAATGGAATCAGGTTTCATTCCGATTATATCTTTTTGATATATGCTCGAAATATTTATATAAATGTTCTTTGCGTCTACCACATAAGAGTTCAGTTTTAAAAACAGAACTCGTGAGCAGTGATACGATTGTATACAAACTACAGGTTTTGTTTATTTATATGCTTTTTTTGTTTGTTTGTTTGTTTGTTTGTAAGAAGTTTAACGCCACTTTTAACAATCTTTCAGCTATTTCGCGGTGACTGTGGCCCTCAACAAATGATTCATGATATTTCTCCCACCAGTTTTACAATCAAGTCACTTTCTAGCATCAAGCTGCTATCCCACAAAGGTCTCCGCATATCAATCCGTTGGTGGAATACAAAGAGTCGGAAAGGAATAATGTCGCCGCCGTGGTTCGAACACTGGACCTTTTAAATGATCCTACCACTGCACTATTACGACGGCACACAAATCACAGGTCAAATACAAATTCTACCTTGTATTCAGGATGACGAAACGGCGCAAACTGTTTGCCAATTATACCAAACTTTGCACGTCAGTTCACGTGCAAAGTTGGGTATAATTAGCTA
This sequence comes from Fragum whitleyi, assembly GCA_948146395.1. Classification (NCBI taxonomy): domain Eukaryota; kingdom Metazoa; phylum Mollusca; class Bivalvia; order Cardiida; family Cardiidae; genus Fragum; species Fragum whitleyi. Next base: position 64,390,638 of record OX411544.1, read on the forward strand.
ACTATTTGCAACGTAGGTCATTAAAAACACAGGTTTGGTTTTACACCTACACCGGTATTTTATTTGGGGACGGAGTTGGAAGCTTTATCGCATAATTACAATAATTTGTGTTACAGTAATAATATAAAATCCCGTTTTCAGTCTTTAAACCTTCCCTTCGTCTTCTTCGAGCACATACGTGGAACGAGCCACCTGTAAAATAGAAAATGTGACCCAACGTGACAAAGTCGACCATTTTTGATAGCCATAAAATGCAAATTTACAGCAAGAGCATCGTTTGTTGATCCTAATGCACGACTGTAAGTGCTTGATAATTAAAAAAGATCCAGGTCGGAAAAGCATAATTCAAGTGATTGATTGGTTGATTGAATGGAGTTTTACGCCGCTTTCAACATTTTTTCAGGTATATCGGAAATTGCCAACAAAAATACAAAAAACGCTGATTAAATTGCGTCATGCATTGCACTGTCACATTTGTTCATACCGTTGTTGATCTACGAATACATCGTACCTACGGTTTTATTCAAGCTGTCATTTATGCTTTGGTCAAGAAGATTTGAATAATGCTTAGGCTTTTCCGTAAACTAGAAAGTACCTGAAGTTAGTCTTGTAAATTGTGGCCATTTTTTTCAGATAATCCAACTTCTAGCAGTACCTTGGCCTATACCCTTCGCTACGTTCCGATCGATAATAGGTATCTTTTGGGCATATATAAATGTGACCCATCATGCAAAAAGGGACCATCTGGGAACTCTGAAAAATTACTATTTGAAAAAGAGGTTAGGTCCAGCATTCGTCAACAATAAGTCACATTTCAAAAATTCGTTCACTGGAAGGTAGATTGAACTTTCTAGATTCAGAAATAAGCACATTGTGAAAAGTTTCGACCCTAGTCAGACTGCGCAAACCGCGCAGTCTGACTAGGGTCGGCACTTCACGCACTTTCCAGATGGTCCCTTTTCGCGTGGTGGGTCACAAATTTGTAAAACACTGCGCTAAATTATTACATGTATATGCGCAAGCGGAAGCATATTGACATAAACCTGGCCTTTGTGATTTAAATGAATTAAATACCGGTCGTTTCTCCTCGGCAAAACACGCCTTACCTGCGGAATCCAAACGTAAAGTTGGAATGCACGTGTTAGTTCTGTTTTCCCGTTATCGCACATGCTGTTCACTGTAACGGCGATATTTGGTCACCCTCACGAACCAGTGAATCAATACATAAATTGAGTTTCTTACATAAAAATCTTTAGATGCGGGTGAGAAAAATACCAATTTTCAAATTTCTTTAAATGCAATTTATGTGTTTTGAATGGAAATGAAATGAAATCCCCTCTCTCAGTCGCAATAATTGTTTTTGAAATCGAATCGTCTGCCACATGACTAGGCGCCCCGTATATAGGTAAACTACTATCCACGCATACCTGTAATTTGTGCAGTATAACGGAATGTCCATGCTTGATCGTCACGTGCCGAAGTATCTTCGGAATTTATTCATGTGCCTAATTATTTATTCTGCATAAAGGTCAGGTTCAAGTTAATATGCGCCCGCTATACCTTGATTTTGTTTGGTCGTTTATTCTCCGTATAACGGCCCATTTCCAGAAAAATCGTGTAGATGGGACATTCAATGTCTTATTGATTAGAAAAGGTTATCGGTTTTGGTATTTTTGAAAGCCCATGACATGAACTTACAGGACAAGATAAAATAAAAGTCAATGGCAATAAAAAATTCTTGTTATAACGCTCTATATGGGTGTCAAATACCACTTTTTGCCTGTAGACGGTCGGGGGTACCCTACTAAATGTCTCTATTTTGTTACATTTAAAGATAATTGAGCAACATTCAAGAGTATTTCTATTTTGCAAATATGATACGGCAATGAAAAAACAATCAAATATGTTTGAAATTGTTCAAGTATATGAAAAATCACAACAGATATGGTGTAGACGATTTCCACAACAGATACATAACGGTATCTTATCAGAGAGAAAACGGACTTAAAACCTTTGTAAGGGGCATTCTAAATAGTCAATTTACAAAAGTAAATATACAGTAAACAAAAAAAATATCCGCCTGAATGGGCTGTTATAATTAACACGCCAATGGTAGGAGGTGTTTGTAGACTTAGCAAAAAAAGAAACTTAACATGACTTACTGAGGACTGTAGTATCTCTATGAAACCATAAAAAATACAGATGTTACTATTACATGAAACTTGGAAGGGTCAGTACCGGATGTTTGTAAAATGAGTTTTTTTAATTGGTGGTCAAAGGACAGAGGGGTCGATTTTAAAAATCACAGAAATGAAATCAAGATTGTCAGTGATATTTTGAGTATAGGTCCTTGACGTTTTCGTGATTAGAGTCGTTCCAATATCATGATAGACCAACGTCTGAGCTAAATACGCATACTTGTCTTGCAGTTATCCTTCCTTTGATGAAATGAATTGAAAAATATGTAATGGTCTCTACATGACGTCAAAAGTGGCCTATCTCATCTCGGCCAACACTTCATGTGGTTGTAACTGATTTTTTTGTTAATTAATATGGGTTTAAAGGTCACTTTCGATAGTTTTACTTTTAAAATTCGACCACTAATGCATCTATCCATAGTTTCTTGTCGTTCCTCACAGTACAGCTAGAGCTTTCATCTGAGGCACCAGTCGCCATTCTCTCCTAGGCGTATCACTTGCCAATTGTGTGGGAGAGAAAAGACACTTATCACAATGTTTTTTGTCAAATATGGGATGAAAGACTGCCGAGCTAGAGGTCGAACCCATGACCCGATGAATGGTAACCAGACACGTAACCGATTGTCCTAACCGGGTGCGGCAGTTCTAAACCGAGGTGTTAAAATGTGAATTGCCTGTCCCGAGTAGCCAAACTTAAGAGTGGCGTTATAAACAGACATTCAAGCTCTATGTATACCTGTAGTCTGATTTGTGCCTTTATTCGATTGTTGTTACATACCCGTTTCAATAAAAATGTACAAACAATTTTGTTTTTTCGTGCCGATGCTAAGGAATGAGTGTGACTGTGTAACATAAATCACTCAAAATGAAATTAAGGTTGCTCAACACGAGTATGTGACCAAAACTGGAAGTTACAGACGCATTAGCTCGGACTCGCTTCAATCGCGCAAATTCCTGCGTCTGTGTAGTCTCTGTAGCTAGTCCAACTAACACATGTAAATAAAGTTGGCCTATGGCCACTGTAAGTCATTCAAAACAGACCAACAAGTATGTAAAGTTTTTTTTTTTTTTTGCTAAGTATAGAATAGCTCCCGTCCCACTGATCTAAAGTATTTTGAAAAAATAAGCAAAATTCAAGTAGAGAAAGAAACCTTCTTATCAGCTTATATTCTCTGACTGGCCGATCAGAGTTTTTGAGAATATTGGAGGTAATTTGAAATAAAATAGTTACACATGAGTGATCTACCTTATTAATTTTAAAACTAACTGACAGCCTGGGAGATAGGTAAGAGGCGTTTGTAGCTAATCAAAAATTTTCAAAAGTTTACAACAGGTACATAACGGCTTTAACTGCTCATGGGTGATAGAAAACGGTGATTCTAACCTGGCAGCGTATATGTTTAGAAAGACATCGACTATATAATTTAGAAACGAAAATTTGATGACTCCATCTTCAGTTGTATTCATGAGAGTTACCTGGATATCATAAAACGATTGATACGTAACAAATGACGGATACGTTATGATCTGTTTTCATGTTAAGTTTGAAACAACATAACAAACATTAAATATGATAGAGTCTTGTTCTTGATGCTTTACGATGATGTTAGTCTATTTGCACCATGAAAAATGTTCCTGAGTGTTCATTTAATAGATAAAAGGTCTATGAAGTTTGATAGAAATCGAGGTGTCAAACTACCACGTATCTTTACGGTAGGCAAATTTGTCTATAAACTCTCTTCGCCTGATAATCGATTTTTTTCATAGTTTTTGTATTATTTAAAAATAATAACTTGTTTGATATTTGTATATTGAAGGGAATAATGTCCGTAGTTTGCCATCGTTACGTATCTGTCAAAAGTAGTAACGTTGCTGTTTCATGAGAAAAAGTCCCCATTATACTCAGTTATATGTGGTATAATTAATACCTATTTTGTATCTTATTTGATGCGTGTAAATTTACGTTCTCATATTTTTTTCAAAATACATGTATATTGTGTTCCTTTCACTTTAAACATAAATTTTCCAAAAATAAAATGTCATTTGTCCGAATAAAACTAACGAGCCCCTGAATTTTCAATAAATGCTTAAGCCCATCGAGGATAGTCATTCAGTGTTTTATTGATAAATTATAAATGAAAAAGGACCCAGTCAAGTGAATATATTTGTTCATCTTGTGCGTTTTGTTATATATGAGTTTTTCCGATCTATCCTTGTCAATTAGCCGACATGGTCCTTCGTAAATCAATAGTTTTGTTAGGAAACAAAATAAATTTCAGCTAACTTAATATTCAGTCGTGTAATTCCTTGTAGAAACCTACCATGAACATCATTTTTCTGAGAATCTAGGTAAGAAAGTAGGTGTTTTGAACTAAGCATTCTGACATCAGCATGCTGACATTGTTAGATATTTTTCGCATTCCCGGGATGCTGTGCTCAGCAATATCCATAAATTTAAGCAAAACTAAGAAGTTGAAATTCACAAACAAGCTTATCGTCATTTTTTTTATTTTAAAATCATCGTTATTGCGGCTTTTTCTAAGATGTAGATACTTCCTTTTAGAATCAAGCTGACGAAAGATTTTTTCTCATAGAGTCCTTTACAGATATGTGTCGCTAGAAACCAAACACTTAACTTGAGCTTAAAAGGCTAACGTTAGAATTATCAGTAATATGCTAAAATGTTCAACCATAAAACCTTTTTGTAAAAGGAAATACCTGTTTTAATTAACAATTCCAACACCTCTTGTTGCAAAAAGAACAATCCTGCAAATAACACGGGGTCAGTATTTGAATAGGTGATTTGATGGAGCATAGGCATATCCGTTCAGAAATGAGGAAGAAAATTAAATAAAGGTTTGAAGTATTGAAGAATTTATTTGCTCTTTCGTATAATCTTTCGAAACCAATAAGTTAAGTCACAACTCATTAAGCCTCTGCAATCTGTACTACATAAACAATGTATTAAGAATTTTCGTCTTACGCTAGCAAATGATATTGCAACGGCCCGTTTGTCTCTGAGTATTTTACGGAATGTATCAACTTGAATTATTTCTCATTTCAGAAATTAAACATTGATTATTTTCTGAAACTGTTACAAGAAATATCGCTGAAGCGCATGTGTGTTGTTTTTAATATAAGTTAAATTATACAAATATTCGATTTGAGCTGCCAAATATTTGTGGGATTTTTTTTGTGAATAACGGCTTGATTTCAGCAATTTATTTCTATCGTTTGTAAAATCGTACTACATAGAATTCTCTGATTGAAAACACACTACTACGCTTAACAAAACTCTGAAATAAAGAAAAAGACGTCCAAAAGTTGTATAGATAACCACAGGGCGTAAATAGTATAGTAAAGATTTTTATTTGTTTTCTAAAAGATATTTTCCATTACACAAAAAGGAATCATCAGCCAAAGCCTCTCAAAATTTGGGAATGTTAGCTTTTGAAAAAAAAAAATATATTCTACAGATTGCGCCTCTCTACTTCTTCAAATAATGTTGACAAAGACAAAAGCATGTAATGCAAAAGCCTTAAATCTTGCAGCCGAAACCCTGTTCAATTAGGTGACAGGAATACTGTTGGTAAATACACAGAGTTGCAAGCCATACTGTAGATATATTTCAGAGTTATAGGACATTTAAATCCTTAAAGGGGTAGAACATATTCATCTTCGTTAATGTTCAATTTCACATTCCAGATTTAACAAACAAAGTGATTGATAAGCTACAATTTTACCATTAAAGAGGAGAAATAACCTAAAGAAAATATAGGTCAAAGAGGGGAAAAGTTTTTATTCTAATAGGAAATGATGACAACCAGTGTACACTTTAAGATAAAAATATGCTTTATATATTCAAAAAGTATCGTTTATGAATTAAGATGCAACCGTGTTATTAATTTTTCCTAATAAACACAAATTTCTTGTACGAAATATTAAACAATTTTCAAATAGTCAATTTCCTGGACATGACTTGTATTGAATTATGAGACATAAGGTATAAGATTTCAGTTAAATCATTCATAACGGCTTGTAACCAACATGTACGCAAAGTGGTAAGCAATGGTGTGTCGTCACGCATCTGTCTCGTGAGTTAGGGTGGTTAAATATATACTCTCATAACTCCGTTATACATGCATAGTAGACGAAAATAATCTACCACCATAGTCTCGAAACACCCCCTTTAAGAATAAAACAAAATTCATTGAGATTTGAAGACATGACATGTTGGCACAAGATAGCACCTGAAATTGGGCGGTTATACAGAGACTGGACGTTATTCAATGAAATCGATGATGCTATTGACGTTATGTAAACCCATGTGCAAAGCGACGCGCTTTCAAGGCTGCGTCCTAATTATCCCCGGGGTTTGTTCCGTATAATCGCCGAGGGTTCGTAATAAACGATCATGTTAAGAGCATACTACTTACACGAATTCCTTATAATACCACATGATACACAAACACACGAAATTTGCAGAACGCCCATATACGTCCGAAAACATATCAGTCCATCTGTAAAATAAAAAAAGTCCTTTTAATATGTTTTTTTCTTTCGTGTGCATGTGAATCCATACCCGACGATGGAGATATCAGAAAATTTCGACTGTTTGACTCACTGCTTAAGCCAAGAACCGCCTTCATATATCATAACATCGTAGAATGTAGTAGTTTGACATCACTATTACCAGTGACGTCACTACAAAAGTACTTTTCATTTGAGGCGCATTTGGGGATATTGGTATTTCAAAGAATTCGGTGTATGTCAACGCTCCAAATAGACAAACGAGAATCATTTAGTCTAAAACGTTGCAGAATAATAAATTCGTAATAAGGTTTCAGTAAAAATGATGTCATCCCTCGCCTGCGGCTCGGGTGACATCGTTTTTCCAGCCGGGAATAAACCGAGAAAGTTAGCACTCTAAATGGACATATTTGTGAAAATTAAAGTTATTTATTACAATTCGTATCATTTTTAAGAGAGGGACGTAACAACCAAGTTTCAAGTCAATCGGTCAATCGGTTCCAGGGTTATGCTCCGGACAAAGAAGTGGATGTCGCCCGGACGCCGATCCCCAAGACGCCGGATGCCCCAGGTGATTCAATTATACGACCCGTTTTCGAAGTATAAATTACGCAATATATGGTGCAGCGCAAGATTGTACTAAGTGTCTTTATTACATTGTATGGACACTTAGTACAGTCTTCCACTACATCCCATTGATATCGCAATCATTAATCAAGCTCACTTAAGCAAGAGGTGCTCAAAGTGAGCTATTTGTGATCGATTGATGCCCGGCGTGTGTCAGTCTGTTCGTCCTTACATTTATCCGTCTGGCCTTCCGTGAACAAGTTGTAAAAGCACCCATCCTCTATTATTCGTCAGATTTCAATCACTCTTTACAGACATGATCTTAGGTCAAGTACTATCAAAATACTTTAAACAGTTTAAATCGGTGTAAGACTCATTGTCACAGGCAAAGGAGAAAATAAACCCTCAAAACTCTTCGCCTCCGAAACCATAAGGCCAAGAGCCTATAACATATTCATATTTACAATGAAGCAGTACCAAATATTTGTCTATAAAATCTTCAATTCGTTGCTCTCCCTTTAGTAATACCTCTTTTGTGTGGGTCCCTTTTCCTAAATACTCTCATTTATTAATCTATCTTGAAAAATATCTATGTGTCGTAGTATTCCGGACTTTGCAAAGAAATAAGCACACATATATTCTTCTCCAGACACAACCGCGAAAAAATATAATATATGGCATGACACATCGGCTAGAGATGATTTGCCAAAAATATCAAGTTATTGAACAAACTTGGTTAAAGTGCCTATGTTATGGGATCCCGAATATTACTTATAAATAAATAAGAAATAAATCTCCCAAACCATGTAGCTCATATGTCTCAAATTTCAGTCTTATCTTTAAATTTATAGACATATCATGTTGGATCTCATATATGATCAGTTAAAAACATCTTGGAATTGACAAGATGAATGAATTTGGAATTAATTTGGAATGAAATTGAATGAGTGTGTGGAGCGAGTTTTGAGTGAAATGAAATGGCGGTATTCCAATATCGCTAATTTTGTGCAAGATGAACAATATTATCGATATTTATTACCTCCCTTTAATACAAATATGCATAAAATATATGTAATTGCTTCCTATTGCTTCAAGAACCAATCAGACGCTAACAATTTCAATTATGTCAGTGAAATCGCATTTTTTCCATTTATATCTATATTGAATGAAGCTGTTAATTGTATACTTTTTAGTCATTTGGAGCGTTTTTGATCAATTTGAGTGAATGTTTGGAATGAATGAATGGAGCGCTGAGTGAGTGATTTAGAATGGTTTGATTGAGACGAATGTCAATTTCACGATGTAACTAACTGTAATAGAGAAATAGATGAAAAATCCATAAAACTTTTATTTCATCTACTATGGTGACTGGTATAGGATAATCACGATTATCTTGGGTTTGTTTGTGTTTTTTTTTTCATAGTAAGATCCCAAATTCTGGAATATTTTAAAGCTGCGAGGTTTGTTATCGAAGACTCGAGTCCTGTTTTGGTCCCAATGAATCGAAAATACAAACAAATCGGTATAAATGATATTTTGATATTTTTTTGGAATTCTAGGTAATATGTAGTACTACGGAATGTATCGCAATAATTCGTAGTTCATCTGTGTAGGTCGGTGTGACTCGAATTTCTAGTTGCATATCTCCTCGTAGTTCATCGGCATAAATCGGAACCGCTTGGAGTTTTATTATTCGGGATTCATCGACGAAGCAGGCAAGCCAATTCTGATCTCGAATTACACAGAAGAACGCCGATTTGCCTTCTACGAACAACGACGACGTATACCGAGATATGCCGATTTTGATACGACTCCACGAAATCGGGAGAAAAAATTGCGCATGTTGAAATTCTTGCCCCAATTCATTTTTTGGTCCTGATTTGATGCCGATTTTTTTAACATACAAACAAACATATACTTTATTTAGCATTTAATATTTTTACAACATATTCCTAGCCTTAACATAAACATTGAACATGAAACAACATATATTGTGAGGGGAGTGTGACGTTTTAGGAGAGGTAGCTCTATATTATTGGTTTGTTTCTCAAAGACGCGAACAGATGTTAGAAAAGGTTCGCGTATTTTCGAATCAACTCTAGTAAATGATGTATTCAAGTTAAAAATATGTAGGAATATCTTTCAACTATGTTGATCATAGAAACAAGAAACTTCAGGTAATATTTCTTTAAATTGACCGTCTCTTTATATTCCCAGCCTACAAATTTAAACAATTCCTGGCCTTCAGTACTATCAATTCTTTAATTATTCATTATTCAGAGCAGTTCGAAACAAATATCCGACATCATAGCTTAACTGGTAGCGCTTCGGAATACTACTTATGGGGTCACGCGTTCGATCCACAACGATGGCATACATGCTTTACGATATATATGACCTATCTATGGGATAATAATCGCCAACCTATGAGGGGTAAGGAGATTGAGGCTCATTTTATCTGGAGCTTCGTGCTGGTACTGGTGAAAGGATGACCAGGAATCCATGTCAAGTTTCTACTGTATCCACGATATTATTAAAAAGCTGTTTAAAAAGGGTGTTTAAATCTTATATAAACGAACAAATAATCCATTTGTGTAATAATAAACTTGACAAAGAACGGAATATTTTTTCCATGGAGGAAGGAAACAAAATGTTGATCTTACTGTATCAATAAATAAGATACTAGTATTCAGGGTGTAAACTATTGCGAAACGCTTTCGAAATTATACATCGTCTTGCACGTATATATGCATGAGCAAACACTGTGTATCATCTTTAGGACATTCGCGCCTATGTACGTAAAAAAACCACTTTTTGACGTCCATAGGCGCGAACGTCCTTAAAACGTTCACAAAAGTATTTGCATCCTGAATGCAGGACAACTTCGTGTATACATTCCATGTAGATAGGCTGATAGTTTCATACTCGACGCAAACAAACGATCTCGAGAACATTCCCTCCCATCTTTTGAATAAAAATCACTTACCCGTGGATTCAGGATGATTTGTTAAAGCAAATACTAGAATCAACAAGTAAAAATGCTTTTCCATATTTCACGTTTTTTAAAAAGTCGTTTGTTTGCTTATTTAAATCATTACTTCATAAATACTTCGAATAACCCGTCTAACTTTGAGAGAAAAGCCACTTGAGAGGTCTTAGATGTTACAGTCATCATGGCTTATGAACGGACTATGGTGGCATATTTATGCCAAATGATATGATATACCATTATTGTGATAATTTGTTAACTTTCGTGACTAAAAAAAGGTTTCCAGGATTTTTTGTCATGATTGGTAAATACTTCGTAATGAATTTATCGTGATCTGATATTTTTTGAGAATATGGGAGGTAATTGGAAATTGAAAAAGTAAAACATGAGAAGTGTACCTTATTTATTGCTAAATCAACACAAACTTACAGCCTTGGAGCAGGCTAGTTCGAACTCAGTGTAAACGAATTCAATCTCTCCATAGTTTGTCCAAGACAGTGTAAAGTTATCCAGCAGCTTTTGACAGATCGAATTTAACCCTTTTCCTTATAATCAAAAGCTTTCAGACACCCCACTCACCCGCATGGAAAGATGGCTTTTCGATCTTTTAATTTTTAACCATGTATTACTGTATTCAGACATATTGTTGGCGTCTTGAGCACCTAATTATGAGTTACTGGAATTTTCCACACCAGTAAACTCACAGTACCATCTCCGATACTCCGGCGTCTCAACTAACCAATAGAGGATAATCGTTGGACGTGAAACTTGTTTAGGCTAGAAATTTATGCAGCGATCATAGAAATAGAGAAATGTCTTTCTTTGAAATATTTAATGATCATTTAATGATCTTTCAAGCATTTAATTCTGCTAAGGGAGAAGTCAGAGACGAAGGTGAGCGATATAGTACCATCATGGTCCTCTTGTGTTCATATCAAGAGCCTGTGGTCATATTTGGGCTCCACCCAGGTGCATCTCTTTTTATATAGAATCAAAGAGCGAAAAGGCGTATTTTTCTTGCTCTTGGCTGAAAACATTCCATGGTATTGATCTTTTGTAGAAATAATCTTGTTGTTGACATCTGCCTATTTAATTAATGTGATGTCCCAGGGGTCAAAGAGACTCAGGTGAGCGATCTAGGACCATCATGGTCCTCTTGTTTTTCTTTTGAATAATATTGAATATCACTCGATTCTCAAAGAGATTTGCGGTATGTTATAAACTATTTGTTTTTCCTGTTAGTTTCTTTTTATATTTGTTTGAATGGGTTTAACGCGTCTTTTTTTATATTTTTCCGATCATATTGCGGGGGGGGGGGGGGGTGAAACGCTTGGCTATGGATGCCTGTTATTTCTCTTACGAATTCTACCACGACAACTTTTCCGATACTCAATTTACTAATCCCACAAAGGTCTTCGATTTTCAACCAAATTTGCTCTTTAGGCCCTTTGACAGCGTCTTGTCTTTTCCATATTTGAGTTCAGGAGATAGAATGCGATAAATGAAACGGGCTGTGCAAAACAATTAGTGTCATTCAAAAATGAGATAACTAGTCAAATGGGGGTACAGAAAAAAGAAAAAAAGAAAAAAAAAAGAAAAAAGAAAACAGTGGGATGAATGCAGATTCGAACTCATGATCCCTGCGCCTGTAGACATAAGTCTAAACCTCTCGACCACACAGTGTGTATTGGAACTATTACATTATACAAACATTTTTTAAAACCCATACACTACACGGATTTACGATGTTTTTCGAAAGCTTGCGGCTACCCTCGATGATAAATGAATTCATCGGTTAATCTATTCACGGCATAAAGGTCAAGTCATGTCAATAATTTCGCACTATACTGACGACTGATTTTGAAGAGATCTTATTCAAACGAAATTGCTAATATTAAACATGATATTTATATAGACATTTATTCAATTAATGTAAGACTAATTCTTCTTGGTAAGTAATTAATACCACCGCTGTAATAGATTGTTTTGTAAATGTATGATTTGTAATTTGTATTGGGCCTACGGCCTTACAGAAATAAACTATTTGTATTTGTATTGTATTGTATTGTATTGTATTGTATTGTATTGTATTGTATTGTATTGTATTGTATTGTAATGTACTGTATTGTATTGATCAGATATCTGCTGGAACTGAACCCGATAAGCGCAATATCTGAACATTAGCTCTAATGCGCCATTTAAGTTTCTAGTGATTGTGACGTATAGATTTTTTCCTGAGAAAATACGGAAGAACTTCTATCTTTAGACTATTTACAATATTTCAGCCTGTGTGTGACATTTCTAACAATTTGAAATGTGCGTGAGTTGCAAACATTGAGCAGCGTAGACAGCAAACTACTGTTCATGTAATGTTACCTGATGGTATACAAGTACATGTACTTTGATACCTTATCTATCTACTAAACGCATAGTGAACACTCTAATCAGACTGTGCGGATGCACAGGCTGGACAGGGTCTTTGCTATGAAATTGTTGGAAATCTTACGCTCATGCTCATTTACTAAATTAAGGTGAGTCGAACAGGAGGTATATTTCTATTTGGCCTTTATCCCGTAAGCGACCCAATCGAACCACAACTTTCTGTACCATTTTGAACTGCGAGTGTGTGTGCTTCTTACAAAAATACTCCAAAATTACTTCATCTGAAAATATTGTTATGAAAAAAAGAACGAAGTAACAAGGTATAATACGGATCAGAATTTTGGTAAGTGACCTTTACGACCATAATTGAAAATACACCATATTAGTTCAAATTCAGTTGAATTTAGTTGTTTGGAAATGAGCGCCAAAGCTTTCTTTGGTAAATGTCTACTGATCAATTATCTGTCAGTAAATAAATAATCGTAAATACGATTTTACAGGCAAGAGTTTTATAACCGCTCATATCCGCGGATTAAAAACGCGAAGTATTTTATTTCTGTATGAAAAAGAAACTATGAACCAATGCCGTTACAGATAATTACGACTTTCTCGTCCTGGGCCTCGAAACGCTCACTCAAAGTAAGAATTCGCTTATCCGTCAAGCAGACCCGAGGGCGCAAAAATTAACCGATGTAAAATATAACCGATTCATATCGATTTGTTTATTTGGGAGTAGATATAAGGCGGAACTAAATTCGGTATAAGATTTTTAGCACCACTTACTGATGCAGGGAAACAAGTTTAAAGTTGCTGTGAATAACAGTTCCTGGGAAAAGTGCTACGGATTTATTTGTCATTACGGAAAAAACGGAGGGTGAACGGAAAGTGCTAAACAAGTCCTGCATTCAGGACAACGAAGCACAAGCGTGCGCCAAAGACGAGTCACACTGAATCAAATTTTAGTTATACGGTTTCTTGCCGGGGTATATGACGATTTATTGCCGGCTGGAAAATATGATGCAACCCGAGCCATTGGCTTGGGTTGACATCATTTTAACTGCCGGGAATAAATCGTCATATACCCAGGCAAGAACCCGGATACGAATTTATTTTACTCCAAAGTTCAAGACTAAATATCTGCCTTCTGTCAATTTAAGGCCATGATATAAACCACTTTAATTGAAAGGTATTTATTGGCATTTATATCATTTTTTTTATTTGTATGTTATTCACTGACATGCTTTTAACTGTAGCATTATGTGTATTATTGTATACTCGGGTCGTATAAACAGCGAAGCGAATGAATCACGGCTGTCCTTAAGGCTCGAATTTTTGTCTATGTTCTTTGTGGGGCGCCTTAAGGAAAAAATAGGTGTTATTCCGGAGCGGCCGTAGAAATCAATGTTAGTCAGGTCAGTATTAGACAATGAAATTGCTAGAATTTTCATTGCAGTACAATAAATAAGTATATCAAAGGCATGTTTGAAACTTCGTTCACTTGTTTGTACTTCGTTATCTTGCAGTTTATCCAATTTCTTCGAAATGGGGTAAAGTAACCAGCCCTGAGTTCAAAATAAAAAAGAAAACGACACAAAATGTTTGCAAATTATTCCCGGCTTTGCACGCGAATTTGCGTGCAAAGTGTGGTATAATTTCCAAACAGGTTGCACCGGTTATTCATCACTAACGCAAGGCATATGATATATGTCCCTTAATGTACAATTAAGCTTCCAAATACTAGTTCTCAAGTTTTAGTATGTTTTATTTAACTGAAAAATAATCAAAATACAACGATGGATTTCTTCAACATCTCTGAGACTCTATACTGATGTCGTCTATGGCGATGTCACTAAGATATCCGTTACCAATAATTCCCTGTATAACGATTTGAAAGCTTGTGGTTTGAGCCGGGATTTGAACCCGCGAGGTCTGCCATTCGGGTACTGTAGATGTGCCTTGCAACAGCAATAGTGTAGATTCTTTTACAGGCGCTCCGGATTTACCAACAGTCTGAAAAAAGTACAGAATTTCTAATTGCATCCTTGGGACATAGAATTATAAAATTTCTTCAAATAAATGTAATTATATTCTTTGAAGTTTTAAAATGATCCGTTCTTTTCCCGAACAAAGAGACCAATTCGATGGCTCAGTGCGAAACAGTTGTAACTGCCTATATGTTGATAGGCAGTTACAACTGTTTCGCGCTGAGCCATCTAATTGTAAATCTTATTTTATCTGTCAACCTTATGCTGTAATTGCATGATTTATTCCTAAATTGAAAAAAAATATCATACCAGACAACATGATAATACCTGCGTATTTAGGATTTTTATCAATTGCTTTTTTAATCGTAATCTAAAGTGGAATAAAAGCAGGATGCTACTAGGAAATGATATAATGTTATAACTGGTGCAATGTCAGGAATCTATTGTTAGGTGCTCCAGTCGCCAATTATGACTGAAAAATTGTTAAAAACGGTCTTTAACACAGTTTAAAAACAAAACTAGCCCTGCGTTCAGGATGATAAAGCGGTGCAAACTGTTTGCTAATTTCAACCAGCTTTGCACGCAAGTGAACGTGCACAGCGGGGTATAATTGGCAAACGGTTTACACCGCTTTGTCATCCCGAAAGTAGGGCAGAGCTACATTTATGAGGTATTTTGAATTTCCGATTAGACAACCCCTAGAGTGTAGCTATTCATTCGAATGAGTACCTTCAACATAGCGTTAACTGTAGAAATACGGACTTTAGACTTGCGTTACTCCCTCTTTAGCTATGGTCACATTTACGGCAATTATCGTAGTAAGTCGTACTCCATTTTACCGTAGGCAAGCCGTATCACTAATGCGATTAACTAAGATGAAGTATGACAAAGTACATTTAACAAAGGTACCGTCGAACAGCTTACGTAGAAAGAGGTACGTGCGGATAGGAACAACTACGTAGAACTGCGGAAAAATAAGAAGTTTAATAAGATTAATTATTAATTTTAATTAATGGTCAATCGCCATTCATTTATTTTCCAAGCCCTGATATCTCTTGATTGTCATTCTATAGAAAAGAATCACGATCTTTGAAAATATCATAAGGTTTAAAACCTAGCAGTTCTATCGGTCACCTTCGGGTATTATAATTAATTTGTTGTAAAAACACGCGAGGTCCAATCCATTGATTTCACGTGCACTTCATGATAAGATTTTCTCAATTTCACCGATTCTGTTCGTAGTATGAAAGTAGTCCAGCCCCACTGTTTCCCTGCTTGGTCATAGCTTTACCTTGGACAGATGTTTTTTAAACGCTTTGTACGGTAAACTAGGGTAAACGTTACGTTGTAATTCGGCAAGAGTACGATTCAACAAGATCTTACTACGTTGAGCTACATTCAAACTACGAAAGAAAATCATTTTTCACCGTAGGGATTTTGAACATGCCTAAGATTTGTGCGGCCACTACGGTAGGATTATACGGTAGAAGAACGTTCAGTCCACGGGCGACTAGGTTAAACTACGCAGTCTACGGTAGGGTACGTTGTAGTACGGCATTCTCTCACTACGTCGAGATTAAGTTTACAACGTGAAATGTGACCGCGACTTTTTACAACGTACTTTTTCCCTACCTAACCGTAAACAAGAATCAGATACACGTACTGCAAGAGTAGTGAATCACTAGTTCAACCTTGGTTAACCGTAGTATCGGGGACAAACGTTTACGATATCATAGCGTTCTACTACGGTTAATTTTCGGATAAGCAGGGATCAACTACTGTGACAGTACGGCAAACAAAAATAGGGACAAAATAACGTACTATACCGTGAAAAGACTTTTGAACATTTTTTACAATATCCAAGACACTACGGTCAAACTTACCAGTTTGCACCACGTTACTCACTACGCTTAAGCACGGCTTACGTCGACTTACTGCGCAGTATACACTCAGCTACGTGAATTTTCCGGTTGACTACGTTGATGCATAACTACGGCCAACCACGTTAATTAACGTAAATGTGACCAAGCCTTTATCTGCACTCTGTCGTACCCATTTTAAAAACTTCTGCATGACTCTTTAAGGTAGTGGACCCGTAATAGTTTTGCAATGTTTCTGAAGTAATGAACTTAAACAGTGTTAACCGAGGTTTTCAAATGATTTTCATTGGGAAACCTCGGTCAACATTGTGAAAGTTTATGAGTTCCGAAATGTTGTGGAACTATTACGGTTCTACTACCTAATAAACCTTACCCTCTTTAATATCTTTATTTCCCCTATATCTTGTCCGACTCTGCTTGTAGCTAGATGCAGACAATATTCCTGTCCTCGGGGTAGGGTGGGTGAGAGAAGTGACGCCACATCCCCGGGACGTCTCGGCTGAGAAGACTCGGTGTACATGTAGTATCCAGAACCTATTACGTATTCATAGATAATGTTTAAACGACTTATATGTAACATAACATAACATAACATAACATAACATAACAAATTATATAATTTTTGACATATTTGACTTGTCATGCCAAAAGAAGTGCGAAATAATCGATCCTTGTCACACTGTGCGCAAGCTGAAAAAGGTCGATCATTTTTCGTGTTTCCTTTTACAACATCTGCCTTTGCCTGTTCTCTTCAGATATAACATCTTCAACATCTTAAAATGCAATCCTTCGTTGCCCATTTTTTATCCTAATCTCTGTTTTAGAAAGCTATTTTACGGCGTTCTAAGGCGATTCCTTTTCGCGAGACAGGTTACATGTTATACGATCTTTGACATTGAAATAACAGGTAAAAGACGCAATGAGTCGTCAGCCGCTCATTTTAACGTAAGAAAATACTTCAATTTTGAATTTCTCATATAACTTTCTGTATATTACAGCTATTCGAGAAAAAATACATTTTTAATCTTGTTTAAGGTTTTTAAATCTAATTTAGACCCGTCACGCAAAAAAGGACCATCTGGGAACTTTGTAAAATGAATATTTGAAAGAGCGATTGGGTCAAGCATTGGTCAACCAGAGGTCGCATTTCAAAACTTCTTTCACTGGTACGTAGATTGAAAATTCTACATTCAGAAAATAAGCGTATTGTGAAAAGTTTTGACCCTAGTCAGTCTGCGCCAACCGCGCAGTCTTGACTAGGGTCGACACTTTTCCCACCACCCAGATGGTCCCTTTTTGTGTGACGGGTCACATATATGCTTGCATATATTTGACAGATATGTTAGGAATTAATTATAATCATAAGGCGTGTAGCTATGAACGACTGACCAATCACCACGTATTTCGTCCGCCCTGCGTCCAGGACAGGATGACAAAACTGTGCAGATTATTTGCCAATAAAACGCCCCTTGCGTGCTGGACTTGTATGTCTGTTATTACCTGTAGGATAATCCTGACTGGGACCTGTAGATGTGGTCTGGGTTGGCCCTTTCGTTATATCCCAGTCGAAATCGTCATCTTTAGCCTGGCTCCATGCACAGATATCCCCATTATCAAAGTTGCAGTCTATCTGAGAAGCTAGAAACCAAAACCATATTGAACAGATGATATAGATGTAAAAGAGAGACAAAAGGTCAATTTTGTCCAAACAGGTTTAGACAAAATTGATCTTGGAACATTCACTTAAATGTATACATCTTTAATATTATTCAAAAGCGATGAATCATTTTATTAGCGTGCATGTTTATGTAACGCTGTGTTCTCATGTGTAGGATATAACATAACAAGAGCACCGCCTACGGGTGCCTACGCTCGGCTGTAAGTGCTGGATGGTAAAATAACTAATGGATTGTGAAAAAATCTATGTAGAAAAAGGGACATAATTTGCAGAAAATGTTTCAGAAATTATCCCCCTTGGAAGAAAGTCAAGTTTCATGTGAATGCCTTCAGAAGATTTTGCAATTTTTTCACAAGTTTGACCTTGAAAAATGACCTTGACTAATGACCTTGAACTTGGTACCGACAGAAAGTGCTTGTCCCAGGCAATCATCATGAAAAATATGAAGACCCTATCACTTACCATTCAAAAGTTATTGCAATGTCGAAATTTTTGCATTTTTTCACAAGTTTGACCTTGAAAAATGACCTTGACCTTGACTGATAACCTTGAACTTGGTACCAACAAAAAGGCCTTGTCCAAGGCAATTATCATGTTAAATATGAAGGCCCAATCACAAACCATTCAAAAGTTATCTCAAAATGTCAGTGTTTTTTGCAATTTTTTTTCACAAATTTGACCTTGGAAAATGGCCTTGACCTTAACTGATGACCTTGAACTTAGTACCAATAGAAAGTGCTTGTCCCAGGCAATCATCATGAGAAATATGAAGACCCTATCACTTACAATTCAAAAGTAATAGCAATTTGTCAAAATTTTTGCATTTTTTTTCACAAGTTTGACCTTGAAAAATGACCTTGACCTTAACTGATGACCTTGAACTTGGTACCAACAGAAAGGCCTTGTCCCAGTCAATCATCATGTGGAATATGAAAGCCCTATCACTTACCATTCAAAAGTTATCACAAAATGTCAAAGTTTTTGCACGACGACGACGACGACGACGACAACGACGACGACGACAACGACGACGACACCAAGGCTATAGCAATACCTCGGGTTTTCTCCGAAAACAGCCGAGCTAAAAATGATAAGAGTAAATCCATATAAAAAGAAATTCAAATCCTAGTCCTGCAATATATCATCTTTTCAAGACAAGGGTGATGCCCACTACGTGTTCTATTCACAGAACACATAGTGGGCATCGCCTTTGGCTAGCGCAGATCCTAGTCCTGCAATATATCATCTTTTCAAGACAAGGGTGATGCCCACTACGTGTTCTATTCACAGAACACATAGTGGGCATCGCCTTTGGCTAGCGCAGATGGCAATATATCGGGATTAGATAATGATGATAGTCAAAAACATTCTTCCGCCATTCCACTAATGTTAAGACTAAATCTACACTACATCATATTAAAGTATCCTGTCACATATTCGATTCCATTGTAATTTTTAAAGAACATAAACAATACCAAACAGCTTTAGAGATTCAAAAAAGACAAACTATACTTTGGACTCAAATACGCACATTTGTTGAAATTTCATTTCTCTTTCATGATTTTCTATATTTTCAGTATAAATCATTGGAATCAAGAAGACAAGAATGTATCTATATCGCTCAGCTGAATTATATGCCCCGGCCTGCCGTTCCCCCATTAGGGCCAATCAAAATTCCACAATCAATTTTTCAGATTTTGATTTGAATTGGGGTTTTACGTCGCTTTCAACAATCTCTCAGTTATATCGCGACGACTGGAGCACCTAACGATGGATTCCTGGTATTTCTCACACCAGTACTACCACCACATCCCTTTCCTAGCCCCCAGTTGCTATTCCACATAGGTTTACGATTATCTACCCATTGGTGGAAGACAAATGTCGGAAAGGATAAGTGCCGCGGCCGGGGATCGAACCCGTGCGAATAAAGACCCCTGGATTAGAAGTCCGGCGCGCTACCAACTGCGCTATTGCCGCGGCTAATCAATTTTTCAGAAGGGTCGCACAAGTAACACTCATGCCAAATAAAGTTAAATAAAAGACCCTACCACGCCCTTATTTCGGAGCCAACCAGAAATTAAAAGGGGTTTTTAAGACGGTTCAGCTAAGGAACATTCATGAAAAGTTTGGTTGAAATCGACACATTGGTTTTGCGAGGAGATTTTTAAAGATTTCAATCGAAACAGCCATGCCCTACCACGCTCAACATTTTTGAAAGTTTGATAATCATTTCACACCATTTCCACAATTTTAAAATTGAAATTGGCACATTGGTAATGGAGGAAAAGACGTTTAAATAATTGTTGATAACTCCCGACCAACGACGGACAAAAGGTGATCACAAAAAGTCACCTTTAGCACTTTGAGCTCAGGTGAGCTAAAACGTATCACAGTGACAAATCAATACAATAACACGTAACAGTATGAACTTTCAAATACGGGAAAGAAATATTGAAGAATTTTATAAGTCTATCCTTCTGCTTTCAAAAGTGTGATACAACCAAACCAATGATTGTAGATTTATGGTGTTGTCATATCATAAAATAAACTCGAAAAACATTCAATAGGCATAATTTCCTCGAAAATACTCAACGCGCAATAGACTAAACTAGCACATGCAAAACTACAAGGACTGTGTAAAATTGGGGAACATTAATATTTTGCATACCAGAAAATCTATCAGAACGTGTTGATTTGGCTGTAATTTGACAAAGAGTAATTATTGAAGACAGCGAATGTAAAATTTTGAATCGTCAAAATCGTTTCACTGTATTTACCTATTGGCAGACAAAAGTCTCAGTATAGATAGCTGTTCATGATCAATTTGTTTTAACACTTTTAAACTCAGGATTTTTAATATTGAGTTCAAAAATGTTTCATATTGATATTTCATTTAAAGCTAAAGAGAAATAAAAATATAAAATAAAGAATTTGAAAAAAAATCCATTCACTTCATTTAAAGTTGTAAGCTGGGTCACATTTTTTAACAAATCAAACCTATAGTCTATTTCATTAAAACACAAACAATGATTTATAAAATACCTTCTTGCAACTATACATTTCTTTCCTAACGTATTAAGTGACAAGAATTTGCAATCGGATGTTAATTCTAAGAATAAAGCCTTAAAATACAACAACGGTTTAAGATAAAAACACACCAATGCACGTGTCCTCCTTAATATTCAGATCATCGATGGCTGTATCGCCGTGGTAGGATGGCCCTATATCAGCTCGAACCAGTATCCTATAGTCGTGAGGCATACTAGGTATCGATACTGACTCACCAAACCATTGTTGACCCTGATCACCACTCTTCTTAAAAAGCAAGGTGCGGTTCTTGGTACAAACATCCTATAATTTCGAGATTGTAAATTATCAATAAAGTTAATTATCTCAACCGCGCAGTGTGACTAGGGTCGACTTTTTTCACACCACGTCCCAACATAAAATCCCATAAGTAATATGCCTCAACATAAACCACGAAGGAACAGGTTTGCTACGGCAACGCAGCTACGTTCCGACCTTCAAAACGCCTCGGGTGCGAGTTTCGACTCAAAACATACGAACACGGCTGCATGAGCATAACCTGAGGTCAAGAAGACCATGTATTCGTAATTTGGTTTACATTTTAAGTCTTCTTATCATTATAAATCTTTATTTTCTTCTTAATGTGATAAACTGATAACAACCGGCCATTTTTCAACATTATTATAATCAAGTTTCATTTTTTTCCTGAAATTAATAAAAAAAAATTGGTGCTTAGCAAACTTTGAGAAGATTATATGTGTTAGCTTCAAACGAAAAGATATGTGTCTACATAAAATCCCATGTATCATGTACCTCAACATAAACATCAAGGTCCCCCGTTCCGTCACCATACATAAAGTAGTAGAAGGAGAAACACGCTTCTTTGTGAGCACGAAGCACGTGGGATTTTAAGATAGCGTCTTCCCCTTGTTGTCTTGGTGACGAGGCTTCGATGTAGTAATAATGGCCTTGTGCTAAAAATGGAGAGAGTTAAATCCAGTCGCGCATGAATTCACTACACATCAAAGTTAGATTTATAGAAATTATAAAAGATCTGAAACAATGGGCCAACTTATTTCTGGCCCGAATCCTTCCCGGGTAAAGACTGGTCCCACTGTCAACTATCAGAATAGCCTATTCTAGGCTATTCTAATAGTTTATATTGGGACCAGTCTAGAGCTGGTAGCCCGCTGTCTGAGAGATGCGCTGAAAAGAAGGCGCCATTTCCGGCCCGGGACCAGAAATAAATTGGACTGATGTCTTTATAAAAACGATATCGCCGTACCGAGGGATCAATGAACGTCCAAATTGTAAATAACAAGTTACAAGGTGTTTTGTCCGGGTGCATGACTATCTATTCCCCGATGGATAAATAATATTGTCCGGGCCTTCGGAGCGCATGACATCATTTCTACATACCGGAATATCATTTAGCGCAAATGTATTGACACTCACGAAGCTTATTTATTCGTGTATTTAGAAAACTACAAAACTAAGCCGAATAAAACAGTCTCGACGGCAATTTAATCTCAGTACTCATGGACTGCACTTTTTTTTCGTAAATCTTTGCTTTCTCAGCAATTATCTTACCATTTTGTAGCGTATGATCATTGTATGGTCCCGTGTCCTGAGACTGGGTAGGTCCAGTTTGAGCCGTCCAATTAAATACGTCTGAATTGTCTTGCTCCCAACCACAAAGAAGGTTATTGAGGTTTTCGAAGTCACACAAGTCAGGGATCGGGAGACCGTTAGAACCAGTGTCTTGAAAGAAGTAGAACATTCTCATTTAAATTGTGATAAAAATACACATTTACACTGGTCATGGGAAAGGAGTGGAAAACAAGTGCTCCTTTATGACCATAAATCGCTCACCTGAGTTAACTGTCTTAAGAGTTAACGATTTTACCTCTTAACCTAGATTTTAAAACACACTTGCTCCAAACTCGGTACAAACCGAAATTTCATAAAGACAATCAATCTGATCAATTTTAAGGATAATTGGGCAAAAAATGCAAGGGTTTCCTATGATTTAATGCATTGAGCTCATTTTCGACCCCACATAACCCAATTTCAGTCTTGACCATGATTGTATCAAGACAATTATTATGATTAATTTCCAGGTTCATTGAGTAAAAATGTTACATTGAGAGTGTCTTACAATGTTTTTCTAAGATTTGACCCCTTGACCTCTTTTTTTACCCTACTTAATCCAAATTTGAACTTGACCTAGACTTTATAATGACAATCATTCTGACCAATTTTCAGGTTGAGCAAAGGATACAGCTTCTACAGTGTCTACAATGTTTTTCTTAGAAACACCAAAAACCTTATTTTGACCCCACTTGACCCCATTTCAAACTTGGCCCAGATTTTATCATGACAATCATTCTGATCAATTTTCTGTTTTATTGAGTAAAAAAGTGTTTTCTAGATGTCTACGAGGTGTTCCTAATATTGCAGCCCTTGACCTCATTTTTTTCCCCTAAACCCAAAATGAAACTTGAACTAGACTCCATAAAGACAATCATTCTGACAATTCTTCAGGTTGATTGAGCCAAGAATGTGCCTCAATTTGCTTCTAGGGTGTATGCAAATGGTTTTTATTTATTTTTTTTTTTTCAATTTTTGTCCCCTTGACCTCAGGTTTGACCCACTTGACCCAGTTTCGAACTTGACCGAGATTTTATCAGTATAATCATTCGGACCAATTTTCAGATTGATTTGGCAAGAAATAGGGCCTCTAGAGTGACTACAAGGTAAATGTTGATGAGGCATGACACACGATACACGACACACGAGGGACGACTGACATCATGCGATCACAAAAGCTCACCTTGAGCACTTCGTGCTCAGCTGAGCTAACAAAAATGCGTTTTAAAAGCTAGGTCTTGAAATGAGTTCGCTTCTTTTTTAAACTAACTATTTTGAAATCAAACATGTATTCTATCGTTGTTGTAACAAGTGTCACAAGAACAGAACGATAACGGTTCCCTATTTTATAGAGCTGTCGTATATGTAGTTTAACTCAGTATAGACACAGATTGATTGATTGAATGGAGTTTAGCGCCGCTTTCAACATTTTTCAGTTTTATCGCAGCGTCTGGAGCACCTAACAATGGATTCCTGGTATTTCTCAAACCAGTACAACCATCACATCCTTTCCTAGCTTCCAACTGCTATCTCACATAGGTCTACGATTATCAACCCATTGGTGAGAGACAAATAGTCGAAATAGCCGCCGTTGGGGATCGAACTCTGGACCTCTAGCTTGACAGTCCCACGTGCTACCAACTCCGCTATGACGGCCAGTATAGAGACAGAGACGCCACAAGTGTAAGACAGATACTTTACATAAGAGAAAGAGATCTACTCACTGTTTATAGTAACATTGAATGTCTGTGTTAAGCTAGGTCCTTGACCATTACTAGCTGTACATATGTATACCCCACCATCCCCGCTTGTAACCTTGTTATTCACATTCAATGTGCTACCTAAAATTAAGTTTGAAACATAAAGAATTTAGGTCTTGATTTACACATTTATATATTTCTAAATTAAAGGAAGATTTCAGGATAATTCTAGATTGATTAATTGATTGAATTGAGTTTAACGCCGCTTTCAACATTTTTTCAGTTATATCGCGGCGGCTGGAGCACCTAACAATGGATTCCTGATATTTCTCTCACCAGTATAACCATCACATCCTTTCCTAGCCTCCAGCTGCTATCTCACATAGGTCTACGATTATCGACCTATTGGTGAGAGACAAATAGTCGGAAAGAATGAGTGCCGCCGTTGGGGATCGAACCAAGGACCTCTAGATTGTGTCCGACGCGCTACCAACTGCGCTATGACGGCGGCTTTAGGATAATTCTAGAATAGTTATTGAAATTACAAATTTGAAGAACAGTAATGACATATATACATTTTATTCGGTAATGGCATTATTTCGAACACATAAAAATAAATAAAATAAAATCCCTTACGCTTCAAACAGTCTTATCGTGGGTATTGTGAAATATAAGAGCAAGAAATCTGACAATTAAATACAGTTGAAAACATCGTGAAATTTACATTCACCTGGATCAAAACCATTCTTAAGCGCACACTCAGCGCTCCATTCATTCATTCCAAATACTCACACTCACTCAAACCATTCGAAAACGCTCAAACCCATTGAAAAAAATAGAATCGACAACGTTGGTGTTTGAAGTAAAAGGAAGCTATGTATAGAACTTGTATGCGGTATTTTTTTTTTTTTTTTTTTTTTTTTTTTTGTTAAAGGGAGGTAATCCTTGATCGCATCCTGAACAAAATTTGCGATCAAGAATTACCTCCCATTAAATTCACTCAAAACTGGCTCCACACACTCATTCAATTTTATTCCTAAATCATTCCAAAATCATTAACCTTGTCAATTTCACGATGCTGTTAACTATAAGAAGATACCAGATTATATTTAATTTATTCTTATAAAGCCCCTTTTCACGGGCTGTAGCCTTCAATCCGACAACAGATAAAAACACAAGGACGTATTCCTAAATTCATGTGAAATTTTTGTCCATGGGTTGTGATGAAACGACATAGGAATGGTAGGCGTATAAAACTGGTTGATATGACTACATGCTTTGTTGGATCATATTTGGAACAAATCATATATGTAACACCTGTCACATATATGATCACATATGTAACATGTGTTACATATATGATTCGGAAATCATATTTTGTGACGAATATGATCGATGCCGGTTTTTGATGTGACATGAAATCACATATGTCACAGGTCAATTTTGATTAAAAAACAGTACATATTACTACCTAGTCTGCCAACTTAAAGCCACTAGGCTGTCACCTTCACGCCACTAAACTTGCAACTTCGCAAACATTATCAAGACGGGACATGATCAATTTTCACTGATCTCCTACTACTGCACATGCGCAGGCTGATCTATATGATGTGTGTTTTGCCTTGAGTTCCAATCTGCAGATCAATTTTCTTGCTGTTTGGATGTTGCTGGAAACACTCACGTGCGCACTCGAGATGCACTGGTACCTTAGGCAAAAAATCATTATTTTATACGTCCTCTCTCTCTCTCTCTCTCTCTCTCTCTCTCTCTCTCTCTCTCTCTCTCTCTCTCTCTCTCTCTCTCTCTCTCTCTCTCTCTCTCTCTCTCTCTCTCTCTCTCTCTGGGGATGATTCAAGTTGGAGTGAGTCTCAATCGCTCTGATGTGCTAACTATTGTTTTGCAATCGATAATAAAATCAATAGTGTAAAGAATTTAATGATGTTGCTATTGCTGTTCATTGTTTGACTACAAATAGACAACTAAACCTGTTACATATATGCTTCTCATGTCAACCTCCATTTCGGACAAACACATTTGTAACACACTTTATCTGTTACGAATGTGATCATGTACGTAACAAATGTGTTACATATATGATTTGTTACAAATATGACCCAACAATGCTTTCGTATTAATTTCCTTGAAAATCAAAGATGAAGCAAAGCTGTGTCATTCAGCGTATATACCTGAGTTAGTGTTAGAAAGACAACCATCCACCTTTTCCCAGGTATAGTAGGGTGTGGGTGTACCCTGTATGTTACACCGTAACGTCAACGGCTTGTTTACGTTGGCTGTAACGCCTATCGTATCGGATCCCACAACTTGTAGTTTGGCTGAAACACAATATAAAATACAACGTTTCTGCTCGCGGTTTATTTTTTAAAATACATTACTTTATCACATTTTCATCTTTTTTAACTAGACGTGCAAGCAATAAAACGATTTACGTTCACAATAAATACACCCTTACTTTCAAAGGACTCAGTCTACTTATTAATACAACACAATATTTATTGTATAATTGTATTTTTAATCTTTATTCTTTATAACGTCCCTTCATAACTAATATACTGATAAATTCTAATTTTTTTTTTTTCAATAAATTGGCAAGTTAAGGGATAACTGAATCAAGTTCTCCCCTAATGTGCTTATGAAGTAGAATTAACAACATCATGCAATTGACATTCATCTCGAACAAAACCATTTCAAATCACTCGCTCAGAGCTCAATTCATTTATTGCAAGCACTCACTCAAACCATTCAAGAACGCCCCAAACTCACTGAAAAAGACAGAATCAATTTGCCATTCTAATTAAATAAAGCTAGAAAAATTTCGCTATTTCACTGGCATTATTATTAATTGTAAGCGTCTGATATGTTGTAATAGAAATAAAAAGCTATTTACAGAACTTGTGTGCATATTTATAAAATGGAGGTAAAAAATTACCGCTAATTTTCTTTAGCCTGAACAAAATTTGCGATATTGGATTACCTCCCATTAAATTATCTCATAACTCGTTCCACACACTTTCAATTTCATTGAAAAATAATTCTAAAATCATTTATGTTGTCAATTTCACGATGTTGTTAACTGTAGAAAGGAGGCAGTGAAGGTTATATCCAAATTGCACAACTGTGCAGTCTGATCTTAGTTAATTCTGACTGTCAAAGACTTAATGTGGAAGAAATAAATCCTGGACACCATTTGAAGAGTTCGGTAGCACGTATCATTTTATAACGTTACGTTTCTCCATTTTTAGTGAAAAGAATATGAGCCTATGCGCGAAATTTCCAACAATTTCACAATTGCGCGAGGTACAAACCTTGAGCAGTGCAGGCGACGACAAAATGCAAAATTAATATATACTGACAGCCGAAGGAAAAATTAAGACCTTACCTATCAATGTAGTGAAAAGTGAAGACTCTGGTCAGTCTGTGCGGCTGCACGGGCTGGCCAGAAGCTTTGCTTTGCGCACCAGTGTAACTGTTGGAAATGTCAAGCACAGGCTTATATTTTTTTGCTAACAGTACCTTGACATTTCCCGGGAGTAAATGAAATATCATCGATGGCTATATCCCCCAGTACCCCTCT
The DNA here is from genome assembly GCA_948146395.1 of Fragum whitleyi. NCBI lineage: Eukaryota > Metazoa > Mollusca > Bivalvia > Cardiida > Cardiidae > Fragum > Fragum whitleyi. The sequence continues at coordinate 64,418,816 of OX411544.1, forward strand.
GCCCTCAGACGCCGAGATCATAATTCTATATGGTTTGTTGGTGGATGGTATCTGTAGCTGGGCTTGATGCCAGCTAGCTCCTTGGTTACCATTTATGTTAATAATACCATTTTCCTCGCCGGTGCATGTCTGTTAAAATGAAATTAGACCAAATACAATAGGCTAGGTATCACATATAGATACTTTGTAAAAAAGACCTACTGATTTAAGAGTCGTTAGATTGAAAATGCGTTTTAAAGTACATGTATGCGCTTTTTGGTCGTTTTCCGATTTGAATTTAAAGATAGCTTCAAAAGATTTGGGCGATTCTTATTTTTCTCCTGAACTATCAATATATATCCATTATTACCTGTTTTCGTCCGGTTCATCCTGTTTGGCGTTATGTAAAACCGAAGCCCATTGTACCCTTGTCTACTGTCAGCCTAATCAGCTCAGTCAGCAGAGCTCCGAACTTCAAAACAATTGAAGGTCAATCGCGTTGGTTCGATTCCTGGGCCGGCACACTAACAAACTTATTGTCCTTCGGATCAAACTTTAAACCGAGGTCCCGTGAATCGGTTCTTTACGCCGAGCACGTAATAGAATCATGGTGGATCTCAGCGGTAATTTCGTCATGTATTCTTGCACTATCCCCCGTAACTTATCGTTTTCTTGGTCCGTTGCTCCTATGGGCATATGCTACGGTAGCGACGATAAATAAACGGAAATAAACAAACAAACCCTTGCCTAATCATCACGCGCAAATACAACACTTTACGAGAATTTCACATTTTGTCTCATGATTGCTTTGAAAATGAATGATAATTTGTTTGTCGAATTAGAGTGACAAATATTTCATTTCTTAAATAGCAAACGCGTAATTTTTAAAGCTTTTTTTGTTCACTCAAAGATACAAAATGATCTAACAATGAAACAAACAATGATCCACTATTCAATACCTTAGTGGTTACTCGAAGGGTACCTATGTCGTTTCCATACATATTGTACCAGAATGTTAGACAACCACCATCTTTATTTTCTGGTAGGCTTGGTGATACTAGAGAGGCGTTGTCATTTGGGACACCCAAACTGCTCTCTATATACACGTAATGACCTGCATGGTAAATATATAATACGTACTAAGTGTTTTGTATGAAAACTATCTAACGAGGTTGGGAGAATTGATCATTGTCGAGGCTCTGCTACAACCGAGTTAGATATTCTTTTCATACAATACACTAAGAACATATTATATTTATCTTATAACCTCTATTTGCCTTGTTTTTGTCGATGTTTCTAACAGAAATACTAGTTTCTAAAAATAATCGCATTATGTCATTGTTCTAAAAATATCCATATGATATCATAAAAATATATCATCTGGGATGTTATCAAACGAATATTTGTCTAGTTATAAGATAATAGAAAGATGGTTACTTGAACAAAATTTCGCAAGCGGAATTCTGTACATGATAAATAAAGTTTTAAGGATATTCACATCGAAAGCTATGTAGAGTATCAAATTCGCCTCCGATAGGCATTTTGATATTCAGGTTGTGCAAATGCCAGCGCGTAGAATGATTTTTCAAAGCATTTTTATACAATTTCAAATATTTTCTTTATTTTTTAAAGAAAATATTACAAGCCGTATTTATTCAGACCTTTGGACAAGATATGATGAATAACTGGTCCCATCCTCCTCGTATCTTTAGTATCTATATTACCAGTTCCTAAACACAAACCAAAGCAAATTGTTGTAAATAACTTTATTATTGGGCCAGTCATAAATTTTATCGTCTGGTAATATGTAAAATGAACAAAAGCTCTTACCAGAACTAGTAGATAACGTATGATCGTTTGTTGGTCCCGTGTTTCGCGTATCTGTTGTACCTGTCCCTATCAACCAGTCCTTACTGTCCGTCACATCGTTAGTCCAATGACAGAGGTCATTCTTCTCGAAATCACAGCCAAGTGACCCATTAACTGAAATAGATATGACATTTGTTTAATATTCGTGGTGATTCGTTTATACTTATTATTAAATTGTCTCAATTGTTTCCATTATAGGACATTTTGAAAAGCAATTCTTTTAGAACTAGTATCCTTGCATAATAAATCATCGCTAGCCAAGGGTAGGCCTACTGTTCGCTTGGTTAGCGAGGATATGCATCCTAATGCTCGGATCAAAGTGTACTTATAAATGTACATGATGATCTACCCGAATCAAAGACGCAAAAATGAATGAAGCATACGTGTAAATCTTTTTGATAATAAAACTGAGAAAAGGGTTCACTTAATTTCCGTTGGCCGTAATTCATGAGCAATTGGCCGCGGCTTATCTGATAATCAAAGTACCGAAAGCTAGCAAAGCATAGACATTTTAGTAATCTTCCTTTTAAAAATTTATTATGATACGAAATCAGGGTTGAAAGTTAAAAAAAATACTTTCGAATGAGTTCTTATTTGAATATAGTTCAATCAAGTGACCGTACAATGCAGTGTGCATAGTGAAAATTCTGGTCAAGATAAGTCATTACTTTGCACACGTATGCCATTCTTGGAAATCCACATTCCAATGCACTGTACAATCGTGAGTGTGAAAAATTTCTCATAAATCCCAATTTTCTTTCCTTTTTTCTGTTCAAATGTTCTCACTATTTTATTGAGCCCCCTTTCTTACATAAAATGTATTCTGGCCATTGTTCATCAGGGGTGAGCCAAATTTTCATGTCCCTACGTTTGTATTTTCAAATGAACTTTGCTCTTTCAGAAGGTTTTATCATTTTGACTAACATACTGAAAGGTTTCAGCATAAATGCGCTAAATGAGTGGCCCTTAGAATGTTAACAAAGCAAATGTCCTTTTCTCGTGTTTCCAAATGGAATATTTCAAATATTAATTCATAAGGTTCATCTTAGAGACCTGACAAAAATTACTATCCGATATTCATGAATTGATGCCCCTATAATATAAACACTAAAGAGATTTGATGACAAACGATGTACGAGGGATATCTAATGATCACACAGCTCACCATAAGCCCGATTTGCTATTACGAGCTTAAAGTATGAGGGGGTGAAATTGCAGACATAGGTATGCAACATTACGGGAAAACTACTTTTTATAGGAAAGCAATCATTGATTTAGTGGTTAAGCTGCCAGAGGCAGTTTGCACTCATTTGAACTTTGAGTCTTCCTCAAAATTTTGTGTTAACTAAAGCCAGCAAAGCTGAAAATTAAAAAAAGAATATTCAAAGGGGTAAACTTGTGCAAAATACCGTCTCAGCTTTAAAATTCAAGTCAAACAAATAATTTTTACACAGTAAACGAATTACCTTCGGAAGCAGGGAGGAGTATCATAAATGTTCTATTCGCTGAATCGAACTGATTAGTCACAGTGCACGTATACTCGCCGACATTGGACGGCTGCATGGACGGGATATGAAGATAGCCGGAACTATTGGTGGCCTGTGGACACGTGTCACTAGTGGGCGTGGTCCAAGTTACCGTGGTAACGGCGTTAGTGTCATTGCTGCCACAAAATAGGTCAACTGGTGTACCAAGCGGAAACACGGAGGTGTCGTTTCTTGGTAGGAAGACGTCAACTCCCGGTTTTCCTGTAAAAAAATGTTTTGCCTTTATTTTTCAACGTTTTTGCTTTTTTCTGGTAATGATTAGTATTCAAAACAAACATGGCGGAACAAAGGTTTTCTAGATGCGATTGAATTATGCCCCTTACCAATAAGCAAAAACGTAACGAATAATATTATTTAGATAATATATGACTATATTTTAATTACTTTTAAAATAAGTGTAGATGCTCAATTGTTAGGTCAAATTCGTTGGAGTTTATGTGAAATAGTAGAAAAATGAAAAAAATCTGACGAGAAGTTTTGAAATGATGTAATAAATAGACACAGTCTCTTGATTTCTTTTCTAGCCCATGGTACCTTTATCACAGTCTGCCTTGCTGAGATTCGAAATGACAGATAGGTTATGGGTCTACGATATCTTACTAATGATTGTCGAGCTTAAGAACATGATTTCATAGAATTCAATGAAAATGCCTATTTAGCATGTGGATAAATGAGTGAGGATGGGTGTGACTTATTGCCAAATGTCCACTGGGTAAAATTAAAATTTCAGACGAACGAATTAAGTGAATAAATGATTGTTAGCTTGACTTACTTATACAAAGACAATCGGTTTGGAGTTGGTCACCTTTGGGTCCCGGTGGACCGAGTTTTCCAGGATCACCTTTAGGACCGATAAGACCTGAGAATAGTAAAACATCAAATAAAATGCATTGTTAATTGGATGCATGGACCTTTGTTGGGCCTTAACAATATTACATAATAATATGTGAAAAATGTTGGACAGAAGAAAATGGTGTTTCCAAATGAATAAATTAAGGCAGTGGACCCGTAATAGTTCCGCAACATTTCGGAACACATGATCTTTCACAATGTGGGCCGAGGTTTTCTAATGAAAAACACTGTTAGAATTCATTACTTCAGAAACTTTGTTGAACTATTAGGGGTCCACTTCCCAAATAACAGACTTCGCTATTAGAATCCTGACTACTCAACTGTATAATAGAACCGTCTCTTGTTGAGTATATATTTAGAGGGTAATCGTTTGTTTCAGGGTAAGATCAATTTATATTTTATTGCGGAAATGTAGCTTTTGTTGTTCACGAAATGAAATATTAATCGATCTTACTCGAAAAACGAACAAATATTCTTTATCTTTTATTCTAAAAATGGACGAACGGTGAAATTTTGGGACAATTTACTGACAGTGCATCATTTTGCACGTGATGGATAGGCAACGTACTCATGACGTCATTGGGGTATAATTATTTGATAGTTTTACTGGTTTGGCGGTGAAATTATCATAATTAACCGTTATTTTTCGACAAACCACCAAAAATATTAAAGAAATATAGTGTATGAACTTCAGAAACCTTATAATTTCATAATTTCATTCAAACGGCTTCATCCTGTTACTCGTAAATGTGAAACATACCTGGTTCACCCTTCTGTCCCTTAAACCCGTCCGTTCCATTTCTGCCGTCAATTCCCTGTAACCCCTGATCTCCTTTGTCTCCTTTAAGACCTGGATCTCCCTTTAAACCTTGAAGACCCTTATCTCCCTTTTCGCCAGCCTCGCCTTTTTTACCTTTAGGTCCAACACCGCCTGTAATGTGAGGCTTGTTAAGGTAGTGGACACGTAATAAATCCGCAACGTTTTGTAAGTCATGAACTTTCACAGTGTTGACCGAGGTTTCCTAATGATTTCATTAGGAAACCTCGGTCAACATTGTGAAAGGTCATGAGTTCCGAAACGTTGTGGAATTATTACGCTTTCACTACTTTAAACACAATTTATCGTTGGGCAGAGAGCCGTTGAATTCGTGCCCTAGTGGCAAGACACACAAATCGGGATAGTAGGATCACGTCCACAAATCCCGCTGTTTTATGGGTGGGTGGGATGGGGGTGGATTAAAGAAGAAATAGACGATCGTTGGTTAACCGTCGATCAAATACTTTGTTATTTACTGGAGGAGCTATGATCACCTCTCCAATGAGAATGATAATTTTAAGATTTTTTTTTTCACTAACGAAGGTAATTAAAATGGCTGGAAAAATGACATAAACACCTTTCGAGGATAGTTAGGAAATCCTTTAGATTCCAATATTTTTCTATTCTTGTTGAAAATGTTTACATTTAGTTACTCGATACAAAGTACATTATAACGTAATACCCTGTTACGGCTTTATAACAAATAAAAACTTTAAAAATCCTTAAACTTGTGATAGAAAACCGTTATAAATCTGTAATAGCTGTGCATAGAGTGTGACGTATTTCAGTCACTTTCCCTGAAGTTTTTTATAGATTTTTCGTACCATATGAGCATGTATAAGTCAAATTCGCTATTTTGACTCGTCAATTGTATACAAATGTATTGAAATCACAAGTCACAATACCATATTCGACTTGTGAAGTCCGAAATCGTTATTGAAAACCGTTACAGATCTATAAATAGCCACCGTTAGTTTGACGGATTTCCGTCACTCTCCCTCTAGGTATTTATAGATTAATCTTTTAATAATGTAGGGTTAATTCACGTTTTGAGGGCGTTAACATTTGCAGAGACCCGAAAAATGGTTTACCGCCCGAGTGCTTCAGCATTTGAGGGTCTCTGCAAATGTTAACGCCAGAAAAAGCGTGAATTGGCGCTATTATTGAATAAAAAGATAGATAAGAGTAAAATAAGTACACAGAAACGATATAAACCCAGCTTCAAACCTACTTATATGCCGTCATGCATAACACCGCCCTTCTTGTTTATACCGACGTTGCTTGGTAAATTTATGACGTCACACGATTTAACGCGGGATATAGAGCAACGTCTTTAGGAATGCTCTATAATAATGTTGGAAAAGGAAACTTATAAAGTGTAAAGGCCCCGACCGAGAATATTTAAATTAAAAAGTCGGGCGTTAACGTCACGTGAAATTACTATTAATTCACGTTTTCTCCCGTTAACGCCCGGGGTCTGTCCTTTAACGTAGGCCTTAAACGACCCGAAAATATACACTTTATGCAATAATACACGTTGACGTTCCGCCGTCATAATGAAAATAAGAATTGTGATGAGTTTCCATTAAAATGCAGACTACAGTAAGGTAGAATAGGGAAATATCCGTAAATATGTATATCTAAAACGTCACCTTGATCTCCTTTAGGTCCAATTATTCCCGGATCTCCCTTCAGTCCTACAAAACAGATGAGAATACAATTATGACATGAAGAGAATGAGGTTTTTCAACAATCGCATCACTTTATTACTTTGATATAGTAGAAAAAAGTTTCAGTGGGTGTCCAAAGATCAATTTTGTCTATGTCTGTATTGCAGATCTTTACAAGAAAATAATTATAATGCTTGTGACAAGATATAGGTGTATTTTCAAAACTGAGCTCTGACGTTGGCGCCGAGTCTATTATCATAGGTATATCGGGTATCTATTAAAAGAATGTGATAGGATTTGAACCTAACCCCTTGGCTTCAATTATGAAAGTGCATTTATGAGTAAACCTTACGACAACCAAAAACTTTAATTTGAAAAGTAAATTGTAGCTTTTTTTTTTAAGTGTTGCTTAAACCTGTTTTATCTGAATCGATAAAATGGCACGATAACCTAACGGTAAAATGTAGATTTCGCGGCTCACCGCGCAAAATCTACCTATATTGAAACGGAAAACAACAATTACAACAACAAAACATACCCAAATGACTATCAATGATACTAAAGCTATGGTAAAATTTTACCAAATCCGATTTACATGCCACTTATATAGTCGCTTGTTTTAGTGAGTGGTTTAAGGCCAATTTTGCCTATACCTGTACCTCACTAAGACTTGTACATCTATATTAAGCTATTAAATGTATTTATCATCACTATAGAAACAGAAATTTGAACGTTTTTTCTATAATAAACTTGGTTTCTATCTACATGTTGAGTATCTTACCTCGGTCTCCTTTGGTACCGTTTATACCCTGTATACCAGGGTCCCCTTTTGGTCCTGCTGGCCCTTGTATAGCATGAGGGGACGTTCCGGGGAAGCCCTGGACACCCTTTGGTCCTGGATTACCCTTTGGGCCTGAAGAAAAAAATTGGTGAAATGTACCCTTCTTATCCGAACTTAGATATGTAGTATTTCGCAAAGTAACTTCACAATGGTAGAAGGTAAAAATTCCGAGTATAAATTGATATTTTTCATGAATGTTGAGATAAATGTGACCCGTCACGCAAAAAGGGACCATCTGGGAATTTTGTAAGATAAATATTTGAAAAAGAGATAGGTTCTAGTACAGGCCAACCAATGGTCGCATATCAAAAATTCTATCACAGAAAAGTAGATTGATCATTCTAATTTCAGAAAATCAACACAAAAAAGTTTCGACACTAGTCAGTCTGCACAGTCCGCGAAGTCTGAAGTCTGAACTAGGGTCGACACTTTACGCACTACCCAGATGGTCCCTTTTCACGTGACGAGTCACAAATATAAAACCATAGTTTTGTGCAAAAAATAAAGTATTTGATGAAATACGTATGGATTGTATGACATGCTAAACAATTTCGAGCATTATATTGTTCTTACTGAACCGATACCCGGCGTACCTCGTTGCCCGTTGTGAAGGAGCCAAAGTAGAATTCTGGGGCCCGTTTTACTAAACATCTTACGATCATTTTTTGCGTAAGTCAAAAATGAAAGTTGCTACTGCAATAGTAACTAAATATGGAATTCTGCCATACAACATCTCATTGGAATCGTCTTCTAAAGACGATTTCAATGAGATATTGCAAGGTAGAATCCATAAATGAATGAAAACACCAGATACAATTATTGATTTTGACTTACGATCAATTTTTTCGTTAGATATTTAGTAAAACGGGGCCCTGATTTGTAAAAAATTGTGTTTTATTTAGGAAACACTGTTTTACTTACCAGGAATACAAAGTTTTGAGCTATTCAGGCAATGTGAGAGAAGAATCTTTTCCTGTAATATAAAAGCACTGATTGAGTTTTGTTTCCAAAACGTAGCTGTCTGTTTCTTTGTTGGGTGCTTGGTTTTTTTTTTTTTTTCATTGTTCAAAAATCGAAGCAGTAGAAACTGATCGGTTTGATTGTCAAGGTAACTTAAAATGTTTTCTATATTCTATTCCATGATTCTGGGTTAAGCCTATATATGAAAATGTAATAATAAAATAAACATAACAGCTTTAACCTGTCATTTGATAGCATTTTGACTTCTAATAATAAAAGCATGTGTCAACTTTAGTTTTCAATTTAAAAGAAAACGTTTAATCAATTTATATTTTTTAGTTTAAAAAAAATCAGTAAAATATGGAGTAAATACCTCTTAAATACTGTCTAAAATAATATCGTTTGAAATATTTCTGACGTTTCTTATACTTTTGTTATTTGCTTAATACAAATAGGCTAACCACTTTGAAATTGTTTCTACATTTTCACACGTACAACTGCCTGGAAATTAGACCCGCAACACCTCTGTATTTAACAAAACACACATGGATTACCGAGATGCAACTACAGTTAACAACATCGTGAAATAGGCAAGATGAATGAGTTTGGAATGATTTTGGATTGAAATGGAGTGAGTGTGTGGAGCGAGTTTGGGCAAATTTAATGGGAGCTTATCTAATATCGTAAATTTTGTTCAGGATGAACAAAATTAGCGATATTAATTACCTCCCTTTAATCAAATATGCAAACAAAGTCTTTAACTTCCTATTTCTCCAAGAATCTTTCCGACGCCTACAGTTTGAATTCTGTCAGTGAAATCGCGATTTTTTTAGCCTAATTTATGTTGCATAAAGTTGTTGATTCTATATTTTCAGTGTGTTTGAAGCGTTTTTGAATGGTTTGAGTAAGTGCATGGAATGAATGAATGGAGCGCTGAGCGAGTGAATTGAAAATGTATTGATCGAGAGAAATGTCTATTTTATTATGTTATTATCTGTAATTTTAATTTGGAACTCCAACCACTTTAATTTGGACCAGTCTATAACATACCATCTGGTGTTATTTTATTCATTTATTTATTTATTTTTTAATTTTTTATTTTTTTTTTTTTTTTGTAAAATGAGGAAATGACAAAATTATTTTAAGCGTGTCATTTTGCACATGGTTACTAGGTAACGTCATCATGACGTCATTACTAAGATTTTTAAGGGGGGATGCTCCTCTCAGATAACGTCAAAAAGAGTTAAATGTACGAAAGCAGGGTGTAAGTTTTTGATAATTTCCCTGCTTTCTGGTGAAAGATCAACTGAAAATCGGTCGTTATTTCTCGATAAACCACCGAAAAGCATTACAGAAAGTCAAATACCTGTGCTACCATCATATCCGTCAACATTTGTTCAAGGCTTCCTGGTAATGCTCTCTTCTCCCGAACTGCGGTATATTCCGCCTGACTGAAAATCTTGAATAAATTGGATACAGTCAACTCTCGATACAACGACCGCATTTGTTTCCAGAAAATTTGTCGTTGTAACGAAATGTCCGTGTAATAAATGAACACCACAAACTGTCAATGCAGCTCGTCGAAAAGAGCAGCATCCATTTATTCAATATACAGTTTTAGCGCATTTATAAACTAAAGAAGTGTATTTGGATTAAAAGGCGATATGTCTCCCTCAACGACTTATATTCGATCCTAATCAACACGCTTAATATGTGATAGCAAAGCCTTGCGTTCAGCATGAAAAATCGGAGCAAATTGTTTGTTAATTATGCCCCGCTTTGCACGCTAGTGCGCGTGCAAAGCAGAGTATAAATGACAAACTGTTTGCGCTGTTTTAAGCATCCTGAACGCATGACTGATGTTACTACAGATTCGAGATTTTTGCCAATATCTGCAAAGGCAAAATTGACCTCCGATTGATCACTCATTTAATGTTTTACATTTATACAATGACGCATGACGTCATCTAAAAAAGAATCAACAAATCAGTTTATCCGCCCTGGGTTTAGGATAGCGAAACGCGAACATTTAGACATGGTTCCTTGATTTGCACGTGTAAAGTTTACATGCAAAGCAAAGCGGGATACCATTTTGAAACCCTTTCCTGACTGATCTCATCTTGAACACATGAAGGGTATGAATTCGCTTACACTATTCCAAAATTACGATAATCAGTTGCATTTCATGATAATTTAATTTCTGATGATTCCATCATTTTTTTTCATTCCGATTGGCTGAAAAACCAAATAAAAACATTTTTGATTACGCAGCTATTTTGTAATCTTTGGCAAAAAGTACTCCCGAAAGAAATGTCTTTCATTTTTGACAAATCTTTACATTTTTGCTTCATATATTGAATAATAAGATATGAAGAAACTATTAGATGATTTCATTGAGGTACGAAACTAAACACCTAATCACAATCATGTATTCATACAGCGTGATTAGATTGTTAGTTATATACCTCCATCAAATCAACAAAAACTCTCTTCATCTCTTACATGAGATCTTTTATTTGCCAAAATATAATTATCGTACAGTCAATATCTCTGTTATTTAATTTGAACTGTAACTGGTATTAATTTACGAAGCATGATGCCGTGAATCAAAACAATATTTACATATACCAATCTAGCTTGTTTGGCAAATTCTTTTTAAACTATGCAGACCAGTCTTGTCCTTTGTGCAATGTGCCAATGTTTTTGAACATTTGTGAATAATCTTATGTAGAACATCTAAACAGAACAGAGGGTTTTGATTGCTATGAATTCCTGGCGTTCTTACAACAACGCAGGCAGTATCGCCTTTTAGATAAAATCAAAGTTAAGTATGCCTCGTCATAGTAAAAAAATTGATCTTACAACATATAGTCCGTTCGACTTCTATATGGACCAACATTTCGCCGAAAATTTCAGAATCGAATTAATGTATCGTATTTTTTTCTTGTCATATAATATTTTCCATCTAATACCATGAAGAATTTTGTTTTTAGGAATTTTTGAAGGTGTAATAATGACTTTGTCCGTCCGTCTATATGTTAACTTTCTGCCTTTCATACCTACCCGTGTCTGTTATGAAAGGAACAGCGAATTGTCTATCTAAAAATAGCTCTGATTTGCATAGGGGCCGAGTCAAAAGTGTACGAATTTGGCATGTTGTTTTAGTATAAAATCGATTATTTTTGTAAAATTTATTTTGTAGATTTTTTTCACTTCCTTAGGATATCAAATCTAAGTGTATTCTGTATTTGTTACAAAAACTGCTTGGCCAGATAATTGATAATAGTTTTTATTCATTCTGAGATGAACCCCATATTCCCTTATTTAGACCAATCAAAAAGGATTATTTTAGGAAGTCGTTGGGATTTTCACGAGGAAAACTAGATAAGCAGGCGAGTAATATCGGTACAAACCACGGGATATTTAAGTTTAAAATGTCCTGACCGTCGATATGCTAATTAGCTTTTCCAAATATGGAATTATGAACATTTCTTCTGTCAAATGTTTAGTATAAAACCACGTGTTTTTACTATTTGTTTACATTATCTTACAACTAAACAGCCTTCACCACCCCTCGTGTTTAAGAGCAGAAAATGCAAAAATATTATCATTAACTAGATAGACAAAATCATTATTTAAAAATCACTTTGTTTTCAAAAAATATTTTTTGGAATGGTATTAACCTGAAATTAATAAATTACCACATAGAAGTCCTTCATTCAAACGCAATTTTATGCAATTGGTGAAAAGGTTGGTCCATATAGAA